>ONZH01007152.1:0-118431 GCA_900303285.1 Rhinella marina
CCAATAATTTTTAAGAGGTCTCAGCTCTTGGGCCTCCACATAATTTTTAAGAGGTCTCACCTCTTTAGCCTCCACACAATTTTTAAGACGTCTCACCTCTTGGGCCTCCACAAAATTTTCCATGAGCCTCTGGCCAGCCCACGGCCTCTTCCTGCCTTTTGCGGTCCTACGCATCCCTCAACATCCCCACTGCTTTACCTGCTAGACATGACACTGGGCCAGGTCGGGTCACTGACATCTCTAGCGCCAACAATTTGGGCATTTTAAGGCTTCTGCATGTGTTTGAGTTGTTTTTACATTTTAAAGAAGACATGTCTGACCACATTTCACACACACACACAATGACAATTAGGGGTGGGGTCTATTTGCTTTCCCCCTTGCCTATGCCATCTGTGGTTGTCATAGGCAACGTGATTTTAAGGGGTGCAGAATTTCATCTTCTTTTTTGTCTAGTTTGGCTTGGGGTCCATGGCAATGTAGAGGAAAGAAGGTTTCCTTGTATGGTCTCACTTTACAGAGAGGTTACATTGTCTTTGGAGTGTATTGTTGAGAGGCTGTGATAGTGGCGTAATAGTGCGACTTGGGCGCGTTATATGCACCCAGACATGCTTCCCCTGCTGTCCCAGTTGCATTCCAGCAGTGTTGGCATCCTTTTCTGAGGTTTCAGGGTGGACTTGGTGACCTCCAAGTGGTCGAATTGAGATTTCCAAGTGGCGAGCATTTTTTCCCCATAGACTTTAATGGGATTCGATATTCGGTCGAATAGTCGAATTTCGCGGTCTATTCTAATCGAATTTCGAACTTTCGAATATTTCACTACTCGCTCATCTCTAGTCAATATATGTCACCTTTATTTATGAAAAAATCCCAACTTTACAAAAAAATTGAAAATTCACAATTTTCAAAATTTCTATTTCTCTGCTTTTAAAATTGAAAGTGATACCTCATAAAATATTTATTATTTAACATTCCCCATATGTATACTTTATGTTTGCATCATTTTGTAAATGTCATTTTATTTTTTTGGGACATTAGAATTTTAGAAGCAATTCTTAAAATTTTTAAGAAAATTTCCAAAACCCACTTTTTAAGGACCAGTTCAGGTTTGAAGTCACTTTGTGGGGCTCACATGATAGAACCCCCCCATAAATTATCCCATTTTGGAAACTACGCCCCTCAAGTTACTTAACACTGATTTTATAAACTTTGTTAACCCTTTAGGTATTCCACAAGAATTAAAGGAAAATGGAGATGAAATGTCTAAATTTCACTTTTTTGGCAGATTTTCAATTTTAGTCAATTTTTTCTTTAGAACATCTAAGGTTAACAGCCAAAGAAAACTCAAATATTTATTACCCTGATTCTGCGGTTTACAGAAACACCCTACATGTGGTGGTAAACTGCTGTATGGGTGCATGACAGGGCGCAGAAGGAAAGGAGCGCCATATGGTTTTTGGAAGGCAGATTTTGCTGGACTGGTTTTTAGACACCATGTCCCATTTGAAGCCCCCCAGATGCACCCTATAGTACAGACAATCAAAAAGTGACCCCATTTTGGAAACTACGGGATAAGATGAGTTTTATTGCTACTATTTTGGGGTACATATGATTTTTAATCGCTCTATATATTTTTTTGGGGGGAGGCAAGGTAACCGAAGAATGGATGTTTTGGTACTGTATTTATTTTTTGTTTTTTATAATGTTCATCTGACAGGTTAGATCATGTGGTATTTTTATAGAGCAGGTTGTTTTATAGAGCAGGTTGTTACGGATGCGATGATATCAAATATGTCTGTTTCAATTGTTTCAAATTGTTTGTTTGTTTCAGTTTTATATAATAAAGCATTTTTGAGAAAAAATATGTTTTTGTGTCTCCATTTTCTGAACGCCATATCTTTTTTATTTTTCTTCCGATCGTCTTGTGTAGGGGCTCATTTTTTGCAGGAAGAGTTGAAATTTTTATTGGTACCATTTTTGGGTACATATGATTTTTTGATTATTCATTATTACACTTTTTGGGGCAAGGTGACCCAAAAATTGGTAATTTTGGCACAGCTTTTATTTATTCATTTTTACTGCGTTCATCCGAGGGGTTAGGTCATGTGAGATTTTTGTAGAGCAGATTGTTAAGGACGTGGCGATACCTAACATGTGTACTTTTTTAAATTTATTTAAGGTTTACACAATAATATAATTTTTGAAACAAAAAAAAATCATGTTTTAGTGTCTCCATAGTGTGAGAGCTGTAGTTTTTTTTATTTTTTGGGCGATTGTCTTAGGTAGGGGCTAATTTTTAGCGGGATGAGATGACGGTTAGATTGGTACTATTTTGGGGGATTACGCCTTTTTGATCGCTTGGTATTACGCTTTTTGTGATGTAAGGTGACAAAAAAAGGCTTTTTTGACATAGTTTTTATTTTATTTTTTTACTGTGTTCATCTGAGGGGTTAGGTCATGTGAGATTTTTGTAGAGTAAGTTGTTACGGACGCGGCGATACCTAACATGTCTAGGGTATTTTAGTATTTTATTTTATTTATTTTTACTCAGTTATAAATGTGCGTATATGGAAAAAAATGATTTTTTTTTTTTTTACAATTTTTGACTCAGACCCACTTGGTTCTTGAAGATCCAGTGGATCTGATGTCTCTATAATACACTGCAGTACACTATAAATACTGCAATGTATTTTTCCTTTACACTAAGGCTCCATTAACCCGACCGTATGTATTCCGTGTCCGTATAAAAACGGAACAGAAGACATACGGAAACTCTTCCGTAGTGTTCCGTAATTTTGCGGACCCATTGACTTTAATGGGGCTACGGACGTGTTTTGCGGCCAAGTATAGGACATGTTTTTTGTTTTTTTTGCGGGAGAACTTCCGTAATATAAGGATGCGGAATGCACACGGTGTGCATTCCGCATTTTTTTTTCCTCCTATGGAAAAATGAATGGGTCCGTATGGTTCCGCATCTTATCCGCAAAAATGCAGATAAGATACGGAAATGAACATACAGTCGTGTGAATGGGGCCTTAGCCTGATCAGGCTCCTGCCTTTAGCAGGAGCCTGGTCAGGCTTGATATACCATGGCAAGCCGGATGACATCCGGTTGCCATGGTAATCATCGTCCTCCCTGTTAACCTCTTCCATGCCGTGGTCCCTACGGACCGCGGCATGGAAGGGGTTAAACGGCCGACATCACTGTCAGCAGCGATGACGGCCGTTACATTAGATTGTCAACTGTATGTTACAGCTGACAATCTAATACCGCTCGGCCATCCTGAATCTTGGGGGGAATGAACTGGTGGGGGGAGTAATACTTACGGGCAGCAGCGGAGGGCGGCAGGAGGGCGGCAGGAGGGCGGCAGGGGGGTCTGCTCGGCCATCCTGAAATATTAAAACATAGCAGCGCAGCCCCGATGTCCTCAAGGACATCGGCGCTGCTGAACTCTGCTATTGGTCAGTCAAATCTGACTGACCAATCCAGGAGTTCTAAGGCAGGGACCACTGTGATTGGTCCCCTGCCGGGTGCCCGGACAGCTCTGCTGTCCGTGACACCAGTTTGCAAGCAAGTGTCACCGCAAGTGTACTTGCGGTGACACTTGGAGCTCATGATGTACTGTGTACGTCATGATGCGGTAACTACCACCACATCATGACTTACATAGTACGTCATTAGTCACTAAGGGGTTAATTACTAAGAAATGTAGGTGATACTTACTTTTCCTTGAATTGCTCTTAAGATTAACTAGAAGGTTTTTGTGTACTGAACTGTCCATACATCGATGTATCTCACAGAATGAGTCTTCTATTATTTTGGTATTGTAACGTTTCCATGATTTCACATTAGAGTAGTCACGTTTGAGTGTTAATGAAGGCTTTGTACTTGAGCTTGCTGATGTAACCATCTACAGAGTGATAGGAGTTACTACAGGCTGAAGCTTACATAATGAAAAGCTACATAATTAAATCATTTTTGAATGTTGGTTTGTAGTTTCTTCTCATGTACTGCCAACATTTTTTTCTTATTTAAATTGCCATAAATTTACATCATGAACAGATTTGTGGCGTCTATAGTATACCAGATTTACTGACATAAAAGTGTTTCCTACATTTGATGCAGACAAAAGGAAAAAAAGGAACCCCAGATACTATGAACGGCAATCCTTGTGTGATTACCCAGTGGGTGATTGGCCTTTTCTCATAAGATCACAGATAGAAACGTACACTTGCAAAGTGATGTTTTCGAAAATGACAACAGTATTACAGTGTAATTAAGTGCTGTGGCTTAAATTGTAGACTCAAGTTTAATCAACAAAAGATGAACCAACAGTTTTATATTCATCTACCATATACACAACAATTCCACAGATACTTCTACAATGGGAATAATTCCCTTTATCAGCAAATCAATCCGTAAATAAAACAAGAGAATGGTGGTGAAGTTAAACTCCACATTGTTACCCTATAAATCTCCTGTCTTCTGCTTATGTCTGCTGAAAGGAATAATGTGGGTAAAGATGCCTGAATATGTGCAGGTTTTGCACAATTTTTAGTCAGGTTTTTATGCCGTTTGTGACACAAAACCAGGTGTAGCTCATATGATCAACTTGGTCTATGGTGTTTTTTTTAATCTACTCCCAATTTAAGCTTCAGAAACCTACACAAGATCTGAATGTGTTATGAATGGGTTGCAGAACAAGTGGAACAGCGCTCATTGTTTGATTCAAAACAATTACTCTATTGCCATCAACACAATACGGGCAGATGTGACGCATTTGGCTAAACTGGCTTTTTCAAATAAACATGCTACTCTCTACTTCTTCTGTAGTCAAATTATCAAAAATTCGGATCATTCAAAGCATGGCCCAAAAAGTAAAAAGTGATGAGTCTGACCTATGTTACAATCAATAAGTAGTCCATAGGCTATGCAGTCCAGTGCACTTAATATTTGAATACTTTAAAATTGACCATAGATATGAGAATGGCTATCAGAGGCAAGTCATCCCACTGTACCTTTGGCTGGTACCTTGAAACCATGAACAGACAAAAATGCCAGGTGGCGTAGTATGAAAAAGTAATAAGCTTGACCACATGCACTAGGCTGATGGTACTATAAAAGTCAGGTTACAACCATCTACTGACCAAAAAAATCCTACTTTGATAGGTTGTCTAAATCATGGCTGACACACAACATATATAAAATTACGGCAAAAACTGTTGAAATTGGTAATTTTGACCAAATTTGTCTCAGGTCTACAGTCAACTTTAGAAAAACAGAAAAAGCGACAACGTTGTGCTAATTCACTTCCAGTTTCATAGCATAATCCAGTGATTTTCAACCAGTGTGCCTCCAGCTGTTGCAAAACTACAACTCCCACCATGCCCTTCTGTAGGCTGATAGCTGTAGGCTGCCTGGGCATGATGGGAGTTGTAGTTTTGCAACAGCTGGAGGCAAACTGGTTGAAAATCACTGGCATAATCAATAAAAGGTTTAGAAGAAGGATCAAAAACATCAGTTTAAACGGTATGATTAAACTGCAACACATCAATGAAAGGTCAACTGGAAAAGAAAGCTATACTGTATACATTAGTAAATTTATCCCATTCCATTGTTATTATTTTATATCACTGAGCGGCTCATATGTGACCCATTTTCATTTCCTCAAGACTAGTTGAGAGGGGACATGCTATCAGTCATAAGACATACAGCATGTCTCGCACCACTTCAAACGCGGTCTGAAATCCCATTTATAATAGCAGACTGTGATCTCATTCAATGCGCCAACTGTTGAGGAGAAAGACAGAATATGCACATATGTTTTATGTCCTATGCTGTGGCTGAATGTAGCAGGGTGATAGTAGGGATGTAGTCTCATGCCTTCTCCACACTATATCCCCCTGTATACTGTAATCCACACTGCGCATATAGAACGTAAAGCAAATGTATGACATGTAGTCAACTGTAGTGAAAATGGATGTCATTTTAATCCAGTTTATGAAACATATTTGCAGCTTCCACGACAGGCCGTTCGCTTTGGAGACTAATTTCCAGAACTGACCAAACAAGCATGCTATGTTTGAACTGTACAGTCCGAAGTAAAGCAAGGGGATGGGGATGTTAGACATAAAAATTCCCCCTCCTCCCACTTCCAAAAAGCAGCCTCCAAACAAAGGCGGCTTAATCTCACCAAAATGTGGCTAACTGAAGCATGGGAACTTGATAAAGAACAGTGCTGCCCTGTCAATGACGGTACATACATGTAAATAAACCAAAATGAGGAACACATTCTCGTGCATGAAAGGAATTACGTAGAGCAGCTGAGCAAGAAAGAAAAATATGCGATCGAGAATATGTGTAACTGTATTTGCCTGTAACAACATTTTGTTAAGAGAATAAGTCCTACTCATTTTTCATTATTATATTGTCATGAATTTACATTAAATAATAAGATTTATTACATCAGCTGTAAAAGTTTGAAAACATTAGGAAACAACAGTTTATGTATGTTCGGGATGTGTTTACACAGGGATATATTATGGGATAAGCTCAGGACGGGAGTCCTCCTTCAAACATGGTCATTTGGAAATGAAATATAAATATTCTCGGAATTAGGCTTCATATAAATATTTAGCAGTTTGTTGAAATAATTAGACAACAAAGTGACGAATAAAATTCATTATGTAATAACTTCTAGAAAGAGAAAAGTCATAAATGTTTTATTATGTTGGCCTACTGTCATAGAAAAACTCAACAATAAAACAAAGTTATGCAAGGATTTTTTTCAGATCTGTAAGTTATTAGAGTATGCTGTCAGAATTCTGCGCCCAACATACATTTTAACAACGTTTTTGCTTTTGATATGTCTTTAACTATATTATTATGATCTTTTTGTCACATGCTCTAATAGAAACAAAACTGCCAATGGATAGAAGGTAGATGTAATATGCATGGTATTTCTGCATATATACAGTGCCTTGCGAAAGTATTCGACCCCCTGGAACTTTTCAACCTTTTGCCACATTTCAGGCTTCAAACAAAAAGATATAACATTTTCAATTTTTAGTGAAGAATCAACAACAAGTGGGTCACAATTGTGAAGTGGAACGAAATTTATTGGATTTACTTTCAGTTCAGAAAACTCACTTCAGAAGGTCATTGAGGATCTCTGAATGATCCAATGTTGTCCTAAATGACTAATGAAGAGAAATAGAATCCACCTGTGTGTAATCAAGTCTCCGTATAAATGCACCTGCTCTGTGATAGTCTCAGGGTTCTGTTTAAAGCACAGAGAGCATCATGAAGACCAAGGAGCACACCAGGCAGGTCCGTGATACTGTTGTGGAGAAGTTTAAAGCCAGATTTGGATACCAAAAGATTTCCCAAGCTTTAAACATCCCAAGGTGCACTGTGCAAGCGATCATATTGAAATGGAAGGAGTATCAGACCACTGCAAATCTACCAAGACCCGGCCGTCCCTCTAAACTTTCATCTCAAACAAGGAGAAGACTGATCAGAGATGCAGCCAAGAGGCCCATGATCACTCTGGATGAACTGCAGAGATCTTCAGCTGAGGTGGGAGAGTCTGTCCATAGGTAAACAATCAGTCCAACACTTCACAAATCTGGCCTTTATGAAAGAGTGGCAAGAAGAAAGCCATTTCTCAAAGATATCCATAAAAAGTCTCGTTTACAGTTTGCCACAAGCCACCTGGGAAACACACCAAACATGTGGAAGAAGGTGCTCTGGTCAGATGAAACCAAAATCCAACTTTTTGGAAACAATGCAAAACAATATGTTTGGCGTAAAAGCAACACAGCTCATCACCCTGAACACACCATCCCCACTGTCAAACATGGTGGTGGCAGCATCATGGTTTGGGCCTGCTTTTCATCAGCAGGGACATGGAAGATGGTTAAAATTGATGGTAAGATGGTTGGAGCCAAATACAGGAAAAACTGGGGGTCAGTCAGCACATCCAAGTATGCAGGTGCACGTTACACAGCTGCAAATAGAAAAGTAAAACATAAAAAAATGCAACAGCACTCTGCAAACACAGACAATAAAATGAATATATATTATACTGCCATACTCACTATCTACACGATACTAGCGCTACATTGTAAATGTGAGATTCTTGGCCAACAATTTTGTACAAAAATTATTTGTGCCCGTCTTCCCTACATCAAGGCGATCTCTTTAAGATGGGAACCTAACACTAAACGCCATAGTCACTAAGTGCCATAGCAGCCTCCATTAACTACAGAGGATGCAGGCTCCACATGCATGCTAAACCGACATTATATTGTACCTCTTATGGTGCCAAAATGGCCTCCATTGATTTCAGGGAATGCAGGCTCCACATGCATGCCGAGCCCACACAATATGATACCTCCTTGGTGCCCCACTGACCTCTGTTACGCTCAAGGAATGCAAGTTCCACACAATGCTGAGCCCACTCAGCCAAATAGCCAAATACAGGACCATTCTGGATGAAAATCTGTTGGAGTCTGCAAAAGACCTGAGACTAGGACGGAGATTTATCTTCCAACAAGACAATGATCCCAAACATAAAGCAAAATCTAAAAAGGAATGGTTCAAAAATAAACGTATCCAGGTCTTAGAATGGGCAAGTCAAAGTCCAGACCTGAATCCAATTGAGAATATGTGGAAAGAGCTGAAAACTGCTGTTCACAAACGCTCTCCATCCAACCTCAAAGAGCTCGAGCTGTTTTGCAAGGAAGAATGGGCAAGAATTTCAGTCTCTAGATGTGCAAAACTGATAGAGACATTCCCCAAGTGACTTGCAGCTGTAATCGCAGCAAAAGGTGGTGCAACAAAGTATTAATGCAAGGGGGCCGAATAATTTTGCACGCCCCACTTTTCAGTTTTATTATTACAAAAAAAGTTTAAATGATCCAATAAATTTCGTTCCACTTCACAATTGTGACCCATTTGTTGTTGATTCTTCACCAAAAATGTAAAATGTTAAATCTTTTTCTTTGAAGCCTGAAATGTGGCAAAAGGGTGAATAGTTCCAGGGGGCCGAATACTTTTGCAAGGCACTGTATATGTGATTTACAGCTGAATGTTGGTTGCCTAGCAGTCAGGGAATGCTGGGGACCCTGAAGTGAAGACAGGAGCAGTTTCTCATGTAAACAGAACTCAATGAGCGCTGTACACGAAGGCAGCACCATTGCCTCTATTGATCTAGGTCAGTGATGGCTGACCTCTGGCACTCCAACTCCCAAGATACTCACTTGCTTGGCTGTTCTCAGAACTCCACTGAAAAGAATGGAGCATGCTGAGAGTCGTAGTTTCACCACAGCTGGTGTTTATATGACGGGTCCCAGCACTAGACCCAGCTCAGCCATACAACTGACAATAGTCACTGGAACATGATTGATTTCCTCTAAAACTAAGGTTGTTAGAGCAAATGTAAACCTGAGTGTGATATCACATCATGATGTGTTATCATGTCACAAAAGCCTTTGAAAGCCATTGAAAAAGTCAATTAAAAGTTTATTGCACTTGTCTACTTAACTCATGAAAGGCTAAGGCCAATTTTTTAATGATTGCATTTTACTCATTTTGGGCTAAAAATAATTTTTTCTATTGGTCTTTACTAAAAATGTTCAGCTGTTTTTCAGGAACAGGGGTTAAAAATCAAAGTATGACTTCTCAGTTCTGTCAGCTAACTGCTCATGTGAAGCCTTATCTTTGACCTCATATTATTATAGCTAAACTCTTATCAAACTGAAAGGAATATGGCTTAAATGCTTATGAGGTCAGAAGATCTGAGTTTAGGTTTCACATGAGCCATCAGCTGATGAGACTAAGAAGTGATACTCTGCAAACAGCCTGATTTTTAACCCCTGTATCTCAAAAACAACTGAAAATTTTGAATAAAAAACAAAGCAAGTAATGTTAGTAAGTGCAATCATAAAAATTGCCATAATGGTGTCTATAGCCTTTAAAGGGAACCTGTCACCTCCAACACACACATAAAACTGCCTGCATTACCTTAAATTACCTTAAATTGCCTTTCATACAGTAATTTGATCCCCCAAACTTCATGAAAACGCGGTTTTAATCTCCATCTGCGCTCTCTCTGCAGTCAGTTTGAAGTCAAGGGGGCAGCGTCCTCCTTGCTTCAAGTCATGTAAAGCACGCCCCTTTTACCCCTGATTTACGTCCTCTGTGTGGCCTTCTTGCTGCGCGATCCCGGCCCCGGCTCCTGCGCTCCGCCTCTGCAGCCAGTGATCACGCTCACGCTCAGGAAATGCGGGCAGGCGGGCAGGCGTGCGTACGAGTGGACGGACAGACAGGCGAGCACGCTCGCTCGCTCGCTCGCTCGCTCGCTCGCTTGCTGGAGCTTCCGGAGCATGCGCAGTAGGCAGATGAAAGCCAGCGGAGCGCAGGAGCAAAAAGCGCACCGCGCATGCGCGAGACTTGCGCGATACCAGGCCACACAGAGGACGTCAATCAGTGGCAAAAGGGGCGTGCTTTACATGACTGCCCCCTTGACTTCAAGCTGACTGCAGAGAGAGCGCAGATGGCGATTAAAACCGCGTTTTCATGAAGTTTGGGGGATCAAATTACTGCATGAAAGGCATGATTAGGAACACACTGGGGCCTAATTTAAGGTAATGCAGGCAGTTTTATGTGTGTGTTGGAGGTGACAGGTTCCCTTTAAGAATCAAGATGATTCCTACATCTGCATATTGTAAAGAACTACAACATTTCCCCAATGGTCTTTTACAACCTTTGAGGGACAGACCATAAAATTAAAAGTAAAACAAATACATAAATATAAAAAAAATCACATAAAATGGCCCACTTCAAAAGACTGCTGCCCCAGAAATTACTGTTGCATTTGCATTAATGGAGTATCATAATAAACACAAATAAAAAGTCAATTTTAGGTTAACATTATATAATTACCCGAAACATTAACTAAAATGTAAAAAAAAAAATTCAGTATTTTTTAAACTGTAAACCTATTTATTCTAAAAAAAACAGCAACCATTATATTTCTAAAATGGTGAAAAAGAAAATTTGCAGTGGCCATGAAAAGACTGCATAAACCACATCAATAGTCCAACAACTAAAAACATTATATATATATATGAAATTAATGCAGTGTCCCACTGTTATGGCAGTGTTTCACTATAAAAAGAGGTTTAATGTGCATTTCTCATTTGTATACTGCTAAAAAAAATTCATTTACTGTGTATTTATACATTTTTCTGTAAGAAGCAGTTAACTGTTAACAGGCCTTAGGAACTAGTTGCTAGGTGGGGCTGTTTATACTCTCCACATAAGAAGTGGTTAGATTAGAGCAGTCAGTGTACAGTCATGGCCAAAAGTTTTGAGAATGACACAAATATTATATTTTCACATGATCTGCTGCCCTCTGGTTTTTATGTGTGTTTGTCAGATGTTTTTATCACATACAGAAATATAATTGCAATCATATTATGAGTAACAAAAGCTTATATTGACAGTTAGAATGAGTTAATGCAGCAAGTCAATATTTGCAGTGTTGACCCTTCTTCTTCAGGACCTCTGCAATTCTCCCTGGCATGCTCTCAATCAACTTCTGGACCAAATCCTGACTGATAGCAGTCCATTCTTGCACAATCAATGCTTGCATTTTGTCAGAATTTGTAGGTTTTTGTTTGTCCACCCGTCTCTTGATGATTGACCACAAGTTCTCAATGGGATTAAGATCTGGGGAGTTTCCAGGCCATGGACCCAAAATCTCTATGTTTTGTTCCCTGAGCCATTTAGTTATCACCTTTGCTTTATGGTAAGGTGCTCCATCATGCTGGAAAAGGCATTGTTGATCGCCAAACTGCTCTTGGACGGTTGGGAGAAGTTGCTCTCGGAGGACATTCTGGTACCATTCTTTATTCATGGCTGTGTTTTTAGGCAAGACTGTGAGAGAGCCGATTCCCTTGGCTGAGAAGCAACCCCACACATGAATGGTTTCAGGATGCTTTACAGTTGGCATGAGACAAGGCTGGTGGTAGCGCTCACCTCGTCTTCTCCGAATAAGCTGTTTTCCAGATGTCCCAAACAATTGAAAAGGGGATTCATCAGAGAAAATGACTTTACCCCAGTCCTCAGCAGTCCACTTCCTGTACCTTTTGCAGAATATCAGTCTGTCCCTGATGTTTTTTCTGGAGAGAAGTGGCTTCTTTGCTGCCCTCCTTGAGACCAGGCCTTGCTCCAAGAGTCTCCGCCTCACAGTGCATGCAGATGCACTCACACCTGCCTGCTGCCATTCCTGAGCAAGCTCTGCACTGCTGGTAGCCCGATCCCGCAGCTGAAACACTTTTAAGAGACGGTCCTGGCGCTTGCTGGTCTTTCTTGGGCGCCCTGGAGCCTTTTTGGCAACAATGGAACCACTCTCCTTGAAGTTCTTGATGATGCGAAAGATTGTTGACTGAATTGCAATCTTTCAAGCTGCGATACTCTTCCCTGTTAGGCCATTTTTGTGCAGTGCAATGATGATTGCACGTGTTTCTTTAGAGATAACCATGCTTAACAGAAGATAAACAATGATGCCAAGCACCAGCCTCCTTTTAAAGTGTCCAGTGGTGTCATTCTTACTTAATCATGACAGATTGATCTCCAGCCCTGTCCTCATCAACACCCACACCTGTGTTAATGGAGTAATCACTGAAACGATGTTAGCTGGTCCTTTTAAGGCAGGGCTGCAATGATGTTGAAATGTGTTTTGGGGGATAAAGTTCATTTTCTAGGCAAATATTGACTTTGCAAGTAATTGCTGTTAAGCTGATCACTCTTTATAACATTCTGGAGTATATGCAAATTGCCATTATAAAAACTGAAGCAGTAGACTTTGTAAAAATTAATATTTGTATCATTCTCAAAACTTTTGGCCATGACTGTAGAGAAAGTGGATGTTTAGACAGCAAAGTGTGCTGAGGCAGCAGACCACAGACATGAAGAAAGCTAGCCATCAGGAAAACTTAAAAGTAGAGATGAGCGAGCATGCTCGGGAGCAATTTTCGAGTAGTAGCGTGCGCATTTTCTAATCTGTACGCTGATACATATGCATCTTCTAATCTGTACACTAATGCATACGCATCTTATAAATTTGTACGCTAATGCGTACAAATTACAAGATGCGTACGCATTAGCGTACAGATTAGAAGATGCGTACGCTACTACTCGAAAATTGCTCCCGAGCATGCTCAGCCGAGCATGCTCGCTCATCTCTACTTAAAACCAATTGCAGTGTAAAAAAAGACAAAGAAAAGCATTTCAGTGTTCAGAGGAGGTGCGTGTAGGACGTCTGTGGAGATAAACTGCTTCGGGTGCATTCACATTACTGTTTAGCTTTCCGTTCTTCTGATCCGTAGAAGAAGAGAAGAGGCAAAAAAAAACAAGATCCAGCAAAAAAATAGATCCTGTTGCATCAGTTTGAGCCATTTCAGTCTGAGATCCGTTTTGCAGATGGGGAAAATAGTCCTGTATGCAGTACTTTTGTTTCCATCTAAAAAAACGGATCTCAGACGGAAATGGCTCAAACAGATGACAACTGATGCAACAGGATCCGTTTTTTTAGGGGATCCTTTAAAAAAAACTGATCTGTTTCAATCCTATGCATAAGGAATCATGCACACAAACGTATTTTCTTTCCGTGTCCATTCCGTTTTTTTGCGGACAGTATGCGGAACCATTCATTTCAATGGGTCCGCAAAAAAACTGAAGGTTTCCGTATGTCCGTATTTCCGTTCTGCAAAAAAATAGAACATGTCCTATTATTGTCCGCATTACGGATAAGGATAGCACTGTTCTATTAGGGGCCAGCTGTTCCGTTCCGCAAAATACGGAATGCATATGGATTTCATCCGTATTTTCTGAAGATCTTTTTTTGCGGATCCTTTTTTTCATACGGTCGTGTGCATGTGGCCTAACTGATGCAACAGGATCCATTTTTTTACAGGATCCTGTTTTTTTCCCTCTCTCTCTTCTTCTGACGGAAGAGAAGAACGGAAAGCTAAACGGTGAAGCTTAGAGAGAAGCTTATAGGCTCAGCAACCAAACCTGTTAAGGAGATTCAAGTCTTCTGATGCCTGGACAGACTACAGAATCTGGATGTGACCACTATACTCTATCCCACCAAGGAAAACTGTAGTAATATTAACAGTGAGTATGGCAACCTGTGAAAAAGGTACAGAACTTCAGCCCCATGGTTGCATAGTGAAAGAGAAGTGTTGTACTACTATTTCTTGATGCTTACACCTATGTCAGCTAGAAAATTGCAGTGTGTGGAAAATTGCTTTACAAAGACATAAACTATTGCTGCAGCTGTGTAACCTGTAAGATCTAGGGATATTGCACTTGTGTAAGAACTGCAAGTCCGTGCATATTGAGAACTGTGGCGAATGTTCCTGAACTTGATTTTTCAGAAAGAACCATTGAGTGGTTAACTTGGCCTCATTATTTCTTTCACTGTTACACTGCTCTAACATCTTCAGAGCACTGATGCCAAGGGTACTTCAAACAACACCAGGCAGGAGAACCCCAGAACCAGGGTGTGCTCAGAAGAGAGGAAAGATGCTCCCTTCCCATCACTGCAAAGCCCAGAAAGCTCCGAACTGTGACTATAACTACTCCCATTATCCACGCCTCCCTTGCAGCTCGCTGCACTAATGTGTACTAAAAGGAGCTAAACTGTATCAGATCCTGAAGACATGTTGTGAAGGGTTTGCACTTATAGCATTTTGCTCACAATATGACTTATTTAACTTTGTGACATTTGAGGAAGAACTTCTGGCCACAGCAAAATCGTTCATGATGGTTATTTGACCTCTCTTTCATGAACTTAGTAGAGCAACAGACCAAGGAGAAAAATATGGTCTATCTAGAAATGCCACACCACACAGCTTGACTCCTGTGACTCAGGCTGCACAGGTTCACTAGAATGTTACCATAAGATCTAAGTCAGGGCACATTCAAACCTGGAGTTGCCACACCTCCAGGTGTAAACGTACAAATTGTGGAAAAAAGTGGTCTTAAATGGCAGTAAAATGCTCAAAACCTCATATGCTGTTGCACATATCCAACCGGGGGAGCAAATCCTGCACATGTGATCCGTTGCTAACAGCAATCCACAGCAAAAATGCATACAATGAAGGATGCCTGCAGCTGACCACATGTACCACAAAAACATCCTACACAGGATAGCCAAATGTGCGGATGTGACAAACTATATAAAATAGTCTAAAAGATGCAAGGGGTAAGTTTTTATTTTTGAAATGTACTTTTGCCAACACCACACTAATTATTGCTGGACTTTATACTCCAAATGTCCACCAAATCACATGGATTGTTGATAGTTTACAGTGACTCTGTGCCAAGTTGCCACTCCCCTCTGAGTTAGAAATGTGTGGTGCTTATTTCATCCCTCCCAAAAGATTTTAGTCATTATTTTGACTCACACAAGTTTTATCAAAGACTGGATTATAATTTTATCTCTATTACCCATATAGACTTAATTACCAAAGCATCTATTGGCAATATAAAAGTCTCTGATCTTGTACCTGTCTTCATGGCTTGGGAGGTGCACAAGTCAGTTTTACATGGCGATATCATTTCCCTGGGAACTTAACATTAAATCTTGCATAAACAGTGGGTTAATTAAGTCCTCTAAAATATTTCTAAATTAGAAGGACATCACAAAAGATACAGAGCCTTCAAGTCCCTTCGCTTCATATTATTCGTAAATGTTCTTAAAATTTTGAACGCTAACGCTACGTACACTACATACACAACGTACTCAATGTACGCATTCTTCTTGCCCCCTTCCCTGGCCTCCCGAAGCGGGAATATGACGATACGCCCCCTCAAGAGCAGGAAAGTGAAGATACGCCCCCCTCAGAAGCGGGAAAAACCAGCCCAGCCCACCGGGAACTATCTATTTGCACGTATAGGGAGTGAAGACTCCTCCCTCATTACTCCTACCTCCTCTCCAGTTCAAGCCAGCGGTGAACAATATCCAAAGCATGGCGAAGCAACTGCGACCAAAGTGGGGGGAAATGGTCTTTGGGAACGAGTACCTCGAACCACCGCCCGCTCCAGAGATCAGAGCATCACAACTGTGCAAGAGAGTCTCACCGGCTTCTGAGTTGATATTCGCCATGCTGGTGCGGCTGCTGCGGCTGGTGCCACAGAATAGTTCATAGAACTCTACCCAAGGGGCTGGAGGTATAGGATTAACTGATATTGAAACACTTTATAAATCTGACATAAACTCAATCAATTTCTGGCTATAAGAAATTCTCGACACTCAGCCCCGCACGTAAGGGGAGCTTACTTGGTTTAAATGTCAGATAGTACTACCTTCCTCAGCCCCTAAAACAATTTCCACAATATATAAGGCTTTAATCACATGCTCCTCCACCACAGTTCTACCTTATGTTGGAGTTTGGGAGAGAAATTGCGGTGGTCCATCTTCAAAAAGCCAGTTAGCAAATCTAGTTAGCAGATGATAATATCTTCCCTATATGCTGGTTCTGTTTCTCCTATACCTACATTTGATGGGAATGTCAGTTAATTAACCTGACAATGCTTTTTAGGGGTTATGTCCCAAATTCCCTCCTTGCTTTAATAGATTCCTGTAGGTACAGTTAGTCTTAGCTGCTAAATCTATGATTACCCTATACTGGAACACTGAGAGCCCACCTATCTCCCACTGGAAACAAAAACTTGACCAAATCTCTCATATGGAAGAAATTTGCTCATTGGATCTTCGAGCAGCCAGAAAAATTAAACAGATTTGGAAACCCTAGCTTCAATTTCTTAACAATCCTGACACTACCTCATATATGAAGTAGTTCCTGCAACTTCCTTGAGAGCACAATGCCTGATATAATTAAACCTGTCTCATTTGTTCTTAGCCTACTGTTACTGTACCCTACAGTATGTGTCAATAACTTAACCTATCTTATGAGATCTGGACTAATAAGCCTAAGCAATACTTCCTGTGACGTTTATCCACTGTTTACCCATTGTTACCCACTGTTATTTAGGTTTCTTAGAATTGTTTCATACTTTCTGATTGTTCCTTACAAAATAGTAAACCGAAATTTACAAGGAAATGCATGTAGTTACTAAATCAGACATGTCAGGAGAGGTGGCAAGTCCTCTTTAACACATTACTTTTAATGAAAATCAGAAATCTTTATGTGGATTTTTGTTAGAAAATTAAAGGGGTTTTCCACGAGTAAAATATTGATTACCTATCCACAGTGCTCATCTATGTCCTTTTTAAACAGTTGATCTGTAGGGGTTTTGGGAGTTGGAACCCTACCAATCTAATATCCTGAGAATAGGTTATAAATAATATGCTCCTAGAAAACCCCTTAAAGTGTTTGAGAAGCTTTAACACCTTCCCTCTGTCGCATTAAAATAAAGGGCATAAAATAAACTTGTAGAACAACATTGCAACAACTAATGTGGTATTTTTAGACTAGAAGGTATGTTGTCTTCTCATTAAAGGGAACCTGTCATCAACTTTATGATGACCTCACTGAGGGCAGCATAAAGTAGTGACAGAAATGCTGATTTCAGCGGTGTGTCACTCATGAGCTAGATGTAAGCGGTTGCTGACGACCAGCATCATAATCATTGCAGCTCAGGCCTTGAAAAGAGTCAAATCTACCTGAGAAGAGTCATGGTTATTCATAATCTCCTGCACTCCACACCATCTGCTGATGATTGGCAGTTCTCTCCTAGGCAGAAAGGGAGAAAACTAGGTAGAAGCCTGTCAATCATCAGCAGGTGGGCAGGGAAAGCAGGAATTCATGAATAACCAGGACTCTTCTCAGATGGCCATGACTCTTTTCCAGGTCTAGTCTGCAATGTTTGTGATGTTGGTTCTCGGCAACCACTTACATTTAACTTATAAATGACAGACCGCTGAAATCAACTCACCTGTCTCTACTTTATGCTGTCATTAGTATTGGCAGCATAAAGTTGATGACAGGTTCCCTTTAAGCAAGTTTATTACCATATCAATGCAAATGGGTTGACCTGACAAATGCATACCTCCCAACTTTTGAAAATCGCAAAGAGGGACAATATGTGCATTGTGCATCGCAACAATTTTTTTCATACTAGGCCACGCCTCTAACTCTGCCCAAAGCATAATTACTGACTTAAGTGAGTATAAGTTCCTTCATTTTTTTAAAGCATGTGGAGCCCCTGGGACAATTTTTTTCTTGCACTTCAATATCCATTTAAAAATTAGCAGATAAATCATAGGTTTATAGATATTTTAATGTTCAAATTGCACAAAATAATCAAGTTATGGTCTAATACAGGGTTGGATTGGCCCACCGGTGGGCCCCGACGCTTCCTAACTCCGCCCAAGCCACGCCCCCACATAGGTAGCATAGCCAGGCCCACGCTTGTGATCAATGCCACCCATGCAAGAGTATGCAAGAGCCGGTGGAGAGAAGCGCAAGAAGCGCTTACTTACCCTGGTCTCCCGTACAGGCAGTGTACAGTGCGCACAGCACTATGACCTGACGCTGTACTGTACGCAGTCAGGTCACGTGCAGCGCGGGCTTGCAGACAGCAGCCATCTTATCTTGAACACCCCTGCGAACACGGAGAGCAGCGGATAAGCAAATGTAAGTCATGTTTTTTTTTCCGTCTGATCTGAGGTCTGATGGGGGTCTGTAGCATTAGCATGGATATGGGGGGCCCGCACCTCACATATTTGGGGGCCTGGAATCGCATTAAAAATAATTGTAAGCAAGTGACATGAGGGGGTGGTGGTGGTTCCTGAATAAATAACAAAAACAACTGATATTGGGGGGGAGCCTGAATAAATAAATAACTGATATTGGGGGGAGGGGCTGAATAACTAAATAAAAACTGATATTGGAGGGGGCCCTGAATGAATAAATAAATAAATAACAACTGATATGGGGGGGGGGCTGAGTAAATAAATAAATAAATAAATAAATAAATAACTTATATTGTGGGGGGGGCTGAATAAATAAATAGCAACTGATATTGGGTGGGGGGGCCTGAATAAATAAATAAATAAATAAATAAATAACAACTGATATTGGGGGGCCCCTGAATAAATAAATAAATAACTACTGATATTGGGGGGGGGGCTAAATAAATAACAACTGATATTTGGGGGGGGCTGAATAAATAAATAACAACATATTGGGGGGGCCTGAATAAATAAATAAATAACAACTGATATTGGGAGGGCCTGAATAAATAAATAAATAAATAAGAAGATATAGCGGGGGGCCCAGGCACATTCTTTGCACAGGGGCCCACTGCTGAGTCCGCCCCTGCTGCAAGCGTCATCACGCTGACGCTTCAGCACAGCTAGCTATTAATAAAAGGCCCCGCCTCACGCTGTGCTGCGCAGCGGTGGGACCTGAAGTGATTGAGAAGCCGTCTGTGCCGTCTGCTTTGCTCCCGTAGTTAAGATTTATGGTGGCCTCCTGGAAGAAAAAATAGGTATTTACAGAAATTACAGTACATTATATTCAAAACATACATAAACCTATACACCAGCACCTTATATTCAAAACATACATAAACCTATACACCAGCACCTTATATTCAAAACATACATAAACCTATACACCTGCACCTCACATAAACCTATACACCCGTATATACGTTGTATCTGGCTGGAGAAGGAAATAAGGGGAGACCCTACGCCATTTTTTTCAAAAATAATTAAATAATTTTAAAAAATGGCATGGGGTCCCCCCTTTTTTTTCCTTCTCCAGCCAGATACAACCAGCAGCGGCAGTCTGGCACAACCAGGGTGGGAAGGGACACGGTTATTGGCCCTTCCCAGCCTAATGGTACCAGCCTGCAGCTGCCCCAGAACCGGACCCTCAATTTAGAAGGTCCGGTCCTGTGGGTACCCAGCTCTTCCCGACACCCCTGGTGGCGGTGGGTGCCGAGGTAATAGATGTTGGGGTTAGTGCTGGCCATACCAGCAAGCACTAAGCCCAGTATTAGTAATCAGGGCCGTCTGTAGATAGCCGTGATTACTAAAACTGCAGTGTTGTAAAAAAAAAAACAACACACACACTTATAAAATATTTTATTGGAATAAATACTCCCCCAGACCCCTGTTTGACCATTTTATTTAAAAAATATAAAAGCTGGTCCGACGTAATCCGACGTAGTCCTCAGCATTCACGATCCTGAAAAAAAGGGAAAAACAACAAACCATTAATATACATATTAAAAATTAAACACTGATGACATTACCTGGCCTGGTAGTAAACTATACTTCTCGGTGTACATTCCATCTTTAGTGCAGGGCTCTGTGTATAAAACACTGCCATCTACTGGCAAAATGTTAAACCCAAACCCAAACTCCTGTGGATAGGGGATAAATGTATTTAGTATGAAAACCACATTAACAGTAAAACTGGCTTAGTTTCCTATAGCAACCAACCAGAGCTCAGCGTTAATTTTTTTAAGCTGCTTTGGAAAAATAAACACTGAGGTGGTTGGTTGCTATGGGCAACAAAGGCAGTTTTACTATCAGACAGTTTTGACAAATGAGGTCCAATTATTGAATTTTGCCCAATGTTTCATCTCTCTGTAATGAATGAAATTATAGTATTTTGCGTTCTTCTATCTAGGATTACCAGAAAGCTGTGCAATTTGAATGAATAAGAAACACCACTAAAGCGCATGTGCCTCCTGCAAAGCTGATTGTTTGGAACAAGCAGTCGGACCGACTGGATACTGCTTTATTCACAGAGAGACCTTTAGTTCTTATCATTGAGGGTTCCAGCAGTTAGGCCCAAACAATCAGAAACTGTGGATAGGGAATACATTTCTTTCATGGGAAAACCCTTTTAAATATATATAAGCTTAAAAATAAGTGCCATGTTTGATTTGCCTAAAAAGAAATCTCACTTTGATATAGTGCAGTGGACAATACTGTTGTGATTTGTATTGTGTGCTAAAATGCACACACCTATGTGAATGAGGCCTGAAAATCGACATCTATTATTTCCACGTAGCAGTAGGGTGGGCCTCCCAGAATCATTTTGACCTGTGGGCCCTAGGCACCCCAGTCCGACACTGGTCTAATATACAGGTAGAAACCAAACAGACACTTTGGTAAGGAGCAATTTGGTAAATTTATTAATGTACATTTATGCATTAATTCCCCAGGTCAAAAAGAGGGACATTTAAGGATCAAAGAGGGACAGAGGGACATGGGTCAAAAAGAAGGACTGTCCCTCCAAAAGAGGGACACTTGGGAGGCATGAAAATGATTGATTGGAGAAACAACATGATGTATAAATAAAGAATACATCATGTACACTAGAATTTAGGAGGGATCTATCATTTCACCCACGCCACTTTACTGGCATAAAAATGTTGCAAACCTTGTGTTTGCATCCTTCTAAACGTCATTGCACCTAAATCTAGAATCAAGTGTTGTTTCTATGCCGTCTTCACTACTTTCCAAGAAGAAGACAAGGAGAGGGGGCAGGTAGAGGTGGGGCCAGTTTGCCTAGCACGTTTATCTTCTTTTATTGTAGATTTCTGGAGCAGAAGACTGAAATCTACGGCAGCTCAGATTTCAGTCTAGGTACATGAACAGCTGGAGGATGCACCTAATCTATGACAAGGCCTGCACCTAAATCATAAATTACATTGCATCCTCTGGCAAATGCCAGTCTTTGAATTAAATTCCACCCTTAGTGTATAGTCTTTAGAGTAACCACCAACTCAGGACCTCTGCATATCAAACTGCAGGCACTTATAATTCACTTCTGCATATGGGCCCTCTGCTTCTTCTTGTAGCCTGGTTTAATCCATTAGGCATCATCTGTCACAACAGCAAATGAAGTGTTAAACTTTTATCTAGGAAAGACTTGATCTTGCAAACATCACTAAACTGACCAATTTTCTATTTGATCAATTAAAATCAATTTAAGCAATGTCAAATATATGGTACTAAATCAAATGAAAACTGTACTATTATTTGTCATAGTATATAAATCAAGCCAGACCAACTCAGCTCTGTAACTGGCATTCCTCATATACTGGGGAAAGCATACTGGGCCTAAAATAGCGGAGCACATGCGCTTTAGAAATCCCATGCCCTTAAGGACTATGCAAACTAGTAGTAACAACATCTGAACTGTAGTGTCACGTAAAGAAACTGAGAAGACAAATAGAAGATGTTCAGAAGGAGATACAATAAACAAGGCAAAACTCACAGGGGGAGAAAACTAAAGACTTGTAAGTAAATTAGACATACATGCTTGAGATCCTGGTACAGTAAACCATTTAAAACATATCAGTTTTATAAACATGGTAGGACATGGTGGCTGTCAGTTGTACAGTCAGGTTCTCCATCTTATATTAATAATACATTATCTATATACTGTATCCATCTCTATATACCATGGCGTAGCTAAAGAGGTCAACCTTCATTATGGGGGAGATCACAGCCCCCTCGCCACATTAACACTGACTCTCCCCTTTATGATTACAGAATGCTCTGGAATTATTACACTCAGTCATAGAATTGTTACAACCTCTGCAGAGCCTTCGCTATCCTTTCCATTCCCCCATCTTTATGATCAATGCAGGGAGGAGCCTGGAAAGGTGAGTAACCTTTCAATACCAGGTATGCTGCATTAGCCTTCCATTGCCCTCCACTAGGGATTCTTACCTTAAACCTTTCACTGACCTACACCACCAGTGATACTGAATTGAAGCCCTTTACTGCCGCAAATCACCAGGAATCCTTGTAGTAACCCGTTCAGTCAGTGCAAAGAATACCTTGTGTCTTGCACTTCCATAAACCATCAGATATACTGACATTAACTCCTTCTCTACTTTGAGCACTAGGTATTCTAACATTAACCTTTTTACTGCTTAGACTACCAGGGAATGCTCATATTAACCCATTTACCACTCGAGGCTACTGTGGATAGTGGAATTAACTTCTACCAAAGGCACAGTATACTTCAGCAGTGCAGCCCTCTCGGATGGCAGGAGAGGAGCCCAGGAACTGCTGGATCTGCAGATAGGTGGATCTGCAGTTGAACGGATGAAAAGGATGTCACCAGGTTTGTTCCCTGGTCAATGTGATTTTTTTCCCTTGAACCTGAGGGTCAATTTGAAAGTGCCATTTTGTGTTGAACTTGTTATGATAAATTGTTTGATTGGTTTATTGTAAATTTGGATAATAAGATTAATTTGCCATAGATAGATAGATAGTATCTATCTATCTATCTATCTATCTATCTATCTATCTATCTATCTATCTTTCTGTCTGTCTGTCTATCTATCTATCATACATTGTAAGCTCTTGTGAGCAGGCCCCTCACTCCTATTGTATGAATTGTAGACTTTTGTGACATCTGTAACGTCCCCTTTGTTTTTTACATGTTCCCTCTGAGTTTTAAAGCTCTGCGGAATTTTCTGGCGCTCTGTAAGGATTATTATTATCTATATTCTGTGCCCACATATTTCACAGTGCTTCACAATTAAGAAATGAATATCTAAGTTAAATATCAAGTAATCAAAACAAATGAAAAATTCCTACAATCCAAATGGCATAGGGGGCAACACAATGGGTACAAGATGCTGATTTTGCTGACAAGGGGAACACAGATAAGGCACGGTGAAACCTGGGGACAGGTCATAAATATCTATGTCCCAGAATACCCCTTAGTTACAAAACAATCCTTATGAATTTATTACATATTTTGTTATGCGTTCCTATCATTTTATTTTACAGCATACAGGTCTACATTTAATATTCATGACTCATGAATTCATGGTTTTCAAGTGCTTTCCCATGCTTGTATTTCTCCTTTATATTTTCCATATTCATCTCTGTACTTGACACAATGTTTCCATGCATTGGTAAGTCAATACAAGTCACACAGTAAATATAAACATGTGGCACACTGATAGAAAGTAGAATGTTTTTAATTCTTCCTTCCACTTGTTAAATGCAATTTGCAAATTGTATCTGTCTTTTTCCACATGATCCTTGAGGGTTCTTTGAGCATATGAACTTCATACAAAATAATTTGTTTACGCAGATTCAGTGATTCTTCTGCAGGCAAGTAATTTAATTATGTGTCCTTCAAATGAGGAACAATTTGCTATTTTACCAGGAAACAGCTGAAGCCTATATTTAATATGCTTATTGTTATTTGGAAGTGAGGTCTGAAGATATAATTGATACAGCACTTACCTAATACAGTTACAGAAAAAAGTAAGTGAACCCTTTGGAGTTACTTGGATTTGTGCTTTGATTACTAATAAAATGTAGTCTGACTGTTATCTAATTCACAATCATAGACATACAAAACGTAACATAGTAACATAGTTTATAAGGCCTATAAAAGACATCCGTCCATCCAGTTCTGCCTGTTATCCTGCAAGTTGATCCAGAGGAAGGCAAAACCCCTCATGGTGTAGAAGCCAATTTTCCTCATTTAGTGGGAAAAATTCCTTTCCCGACTCCAATCAGGCAATCAGAATTACTCCCTGGATCAACAACCCATCTCTAGTAACTATAACCTGTAATATTATTATCCTCCAGAAATGCATCCAGGCCCCTTTTGAACTCTTTTAGTGAACTTACCATCACCACCTCCTCAGGAAGAGAGCTCCATAGTCTCACTGCTCTTACTGTACAGAAAGCTCTTCTATGTTTGTGTACAAACCTTCTTTCTTCCAGAGGCAGAGGATGTCCCCTCGTCACAGTCACAGTCCTGGGGATAAATAGATCATGGGAGAGATCTCTGTACTAACCCCTGATATATTTATACATATATATATTTTTACATAGATATATTTATGTCAGTGTTAGGCTAGTTTCACACTAGGGTTAAATACGGATCCGGCGGGTCAAGGGGCCCGCCGGATCCATGCTGATAATACAACCATGTGGATCCGTAATTAACGGATCCGGTTGTATTATCTTTACCATCTGTTAAATGGATCCGTCATGGACTCCATTGAAAGTAAATGGAGGACGGATCCGTTTACTAGTGTGTCACACCAATCGGATCCGTCCCCATTGACTTACATTGGGGGCCATTCCAGATCCGTCTTGGTGCGGATGCCCAGACCAGAGAGCAAACTGCAGCATGTTGCGGTTTGCTCTCCGGTCTGGAGACGGAACGGAATGCTTTTAGAGCATTCCGTTGTCTTCAGTTCAGTTTTGTCCCCATTGACAATGAATGGGGACAAAACTGAAGCGTTTTATTCCGGTATTGAGCCCCTATGACGGAGCTCAATACTAGAATAGTTAAACGCAAGTGTGAAAGTAGCCTTACCCAGTGTGACTCAACCGGTCAAGTCTAGAACTTACCTCCTCATAGGGAGTGATTAAATTAGTTGGTATTATTCACTTATTTTCATTCAGATACTTCAAGATAGCATCTCTTGGAAAACCTTCTAACAGTTTACCCATGACAGATGTTAAAATTACCAGCCTATAGATTCCGGGCCCTGTTTTTGACCCTTTTTTGAATATTGACACCACATTTGCTAAGCACCAATCCTGTGGAACGTTCCCTGTCAATAAAGTCTTTAAAGAGGACCAGTAACCACAAAATGCACTGCAATCTAACAGTACCACGTTATAGAGCAGGAGAAGCTTAGTAGATTGATATATATTTTGTTGGAAAAGATTCAGTAAAATGTGCAATTTATACATTTATATTTATGCCTTTCTACCTTCTGTGAACAGCTATCGGTACAGGAGGGAGGGGTTATCAGTGACTGACAGCATTGTGTGTATAATTGTACATAAGAGATATCTGTCAGTCACTGATAACACCTCGCTCCTGTACCGATGGTTATTCACAGGTCTGCACATGTAAAAGTAAAAATTACATGTTTTACTGAATCTTTTCCCACAATAATATATCAATCTGCTCAGCTCCTCCTGCTCTATAACACGGTGCTTTCAGATTGCATTACATTTTTTGTTGACGGTGTATGCCATCTAGTCTCAGCAATTTGTCTATTTTGATCTTTTTAAGACACCGTTGCACTTCTTCCTGGGTGATGCAGGTCACTTGTAATAGGTAGTTTACTTTGACACTCTGCATTTTATCTGACAGCTTTCTTCAGGAATTCAGTGGAGAAAAAGAATAATTAATAGATTTGCTTTATCTTCATTGCTTCTTCTTCATCACTCTGTAAAGGGCCAACACTTTCAGGTTCAAACTTTTTACCCTTTATGGAGCTGAAGAACATTTTAGGGTTAGTTTCACTCTCTTGGCAATGAATCTTTCCATCTCCAGTTTGGCTGCTTTTATTTGTCTTTTACATATTCTATTTTATTTCTTATATATTTTTAAGGCTTCCTCGCTCCCCCCAATGTTTAAGTGATTTAAATGTTTTCTTTTTGTCATTTATTGTGTCACGGCGAGCCGGCGATGCGCCTCATCCTTACTGCACCACCGGTCTCCTGTGTCTAGCTCTGAACAGGAACACGGCCGGCGTCCTCATTTCCCCTAGAAACCAGGGGAGGGGAGGACCCAACGACGCGTGCTTCATAAGCACGGCCAGCTTCCTCCATCCCCTGGACAACAAGCAGCAGGGATGCTGAGCGCTGACTCATGGGCATACTCATTATGTGTATTGAAGTTTCTGATTTGGGTCACGTGACGCTGGCCACGTCGCATGACCCATCTGCTGGACCTATTTAAACAGACAGCCTGCTGGCCACAGGTTGCCTGTGATTGGTCTTACTACCTGAGTGTGCGTTTGCTTCAGAAACTTGTGTTTGTGACTTTGGCTTTTTTGTGTGACTACTCTCTCGGTTCTCCCCTTATACTGCGTTCTCTCTTGGCTTGACCTCGGCGTGTTATGGGACTGTGTTTTTGGTTTCTCCCCTGTGTACCTAGCGATCTCCTAGTTCTCCTGTAAGTAGGTAGGGACAGAGGTGGGGCTCAAGTCAGGGCTCACTTTACCCCTGTCGTGACATATTGCTTTCTTTACATTTCTATTTATCCACATTTGTTTTTTCTTGTTCCTCACCCTTTTATTCCTATATGGCATGTACCTCTCACAATTAGAGTTTAGGATGTTTTTAAAAATATCCCATTTTGTGGCTGCATTTTATGTAAATGTAGAATGTATTATATGTGTTTATATGCCATGCAGAAAGTATTCCCTTTTTCCCCAACATAAATAACATTTAGAATCAAATGTGTGAAGTCCTCAGTTGACTTCAGAGAAGCTGTGTTGAAGGCATGAGTAGTCCAATGGGTCAGACATTTGAGTTCTATAACAGTACTTATGGTGGATGAAGATTCCTCCATGTCCCCCTAGCAGCTGCCTTTGCTAAAGCCTATCTAAATATCTATTTCTTTAGGGCCTGTGTAGACCTATGATCCCCCTCTCCACAATCACCGCAACATTAACAAACATGGGCAATGCCATGGCAATGCTGTACTGTTCAACAAGGGAATTGAATGAAGGGGCAATAATCTTTGAACCCCTAGGTCTCAAGATGCTGGATGTTATGGGATGAAGCGGCACCATTTGTGTTTTGTTCTTTTGCTATGAAGCTGGGGTCCCAGGTTTGAATCCCACCAAGGACAACATCTGCATGGAGCTTGTATGTTCTCCCCATGTTCGTGTGGGTTTCCTCCGGGTACTCTGGTTCCCTCCTACACTCGAAAAACATACTGATAGGGAACTTAGATTGTGAGTCCCATTGGGGACAGCTGGGTGCTATTGTCAGTTAAGCGCTGCAGAATATAGCAGCACTACATAAGTGCATAAAATAAAATAAATGTGTCCTGTGGTCTATGTATGTCAATGGCTTCAATTATTTTCAAGTATAGAGGAGGCTGAGCTAAACTCT
Organism: Rhinella marina; assembly: GCA_900303285.1. NCBI lineage: Eukaryota > Metazoa > Chordata > Amphibia > Anura > Bufonidae > Rhinella > Rhinella marina. The sequence goes on from ONZH01007152.1 coordinate 27,915, forward strand.
GACATCACTACACTGAAACCAGTCCTCCGGCTTCCTGGATGCAATTCAGCACAACGCCTTTCTAATTTACCTTGTATAAATCCTGTTTTATTTGAAAATAAATTGTCCATCAAAAATAGATATTATTATGATATGTGTGGTATTGATTTATATATTGATTATCAACAATCTTTGTGTTACTGCACCGATATTGCCACCATTCACATTAGTCCAGTGGGGTTCACACTTACATCTGCATCTGCAGTCTTATAAAATGGAAGAAAAAATAGGTCAGGGTTGTAGAAAGTGTAAATTCTCTAGGTCATGACTATTTTTTTTTATCCAGTGAGTATATTCATTCAACTGTGAAACCAGTCTGGATTCTGACTAAATTCTTTCCTCTGAGACCCAGAAGATCTTGTGTTTCTCCAGATACCAGAGAAGCAGGATTATGTGTATTACATAGATTACAGGCCTAAGTAGTTGACAAAAGCAAGATTTGTTAGAATTCAAAGCAAACTCTCAGCAAAATAAGAATGATAACTCAGATCTAAGGATAACTTTAAACCAAATAATCTTTAATAAAATAATGTGTCTTCACATAAGCATGTAAGCTGCCTCTTTGTCTTATTCCATTGAGAAATATTTAAGGGATTTATTGGTATCCGATCTGTCAGGTTTCTCACTTTGCTCACACATACATAAAGCACTGTTTGAGGGCAAAGAGCAGGCACACGACAGATGATCCAAAACTGTAGAATTTTGGATAGTTTTTATCTTTATGGACTTTTTACCTGTCCTCCAACATGTCTATATGCTGCAGCACTCCAAATGTAAGTTATACCTGTTCATTCGATCCAGTGTCACAACTATGGAAAAGACAGAACTACAGAGACTTATAGAACTAGACAAGTTGTAAAGGGGGGACTAGAGATCCAAAAACAATGCATGTACTTATATTTGCCTTTCAATGTTTGTGGAAAGTTTTAAGTCCAGCTTCAGAAAGCCTCATAGATCAGTTGAAATCGCCTGGGGAAGCTGTGACTGGCCATACATTATCTCTGCAGAACGCACAAGAAGACACAAAGGAAATAGTTGCCTGCTGAAAGGTCCATGACTGCATAGTTCCATGACTGACCATTGCATCCTCCATACCATCCATGATACACTACATTGAATATACTTGGAGAGGCTGTGCTAGTCATGGTATATTCACAACCATTACCATTAGATATGATGAGGGCTTAATGGACATGTCCAACTTAGACATTTATGGCATATTCAAAGGGTATGTTAAAAATGTCTGATAAATGTGGGTCCCATCTCTAGAATATGCACCAATGTAATGGGAAGTGGTAGTTAGAGAGCTCAGAATGGCCCACAGGGGTACAGGTGAATTCCCCGATGGGCCCCTGAGCAAGGTGGGCCCTTAGTCTCCCACCCCCTGCACAAGTGGCACAGTAGACTTCTTGCACTACATACATATATTCAATGTACAGCCCCTTGATCGATTATTAAAGAAACTCCCCACTGTATTATTATAGACACAATCAGAACTGAGATGACTTCTAGGTATAGAAGAAAGCTACCAGTGTCCTCTTCTCCCCAGGACCTACCTTCTCAAAGTTGCCACAGAGATCCCCATATTCAATCATCTGCTAACATCTTGCTGCTGTGTGAATGAATCTGTACGTTGGGTCCCCAAAATAAATTCAACTGGTGAGCACAAGGCACCCAAGTCTGACACTGGTCAGAGACCATATTATCAGTTGGGATGGGGTTTGGGGGGCACTAATCAGATATGAAGGGATTTGCCATTGTTGTCTTATCTCTTTAATGGGCCACTGAATTTTCAGCAAAGTTTTGATATATCATAGAGACATTTTAAAAGTTTTGATCTGTGGAGGTATAAGTGATGAGACCCCCACCACTCGCTAGAACAAGGAAAGAGAAGCATCATATCATGCTCTGTCTCCTCACTGCAGGGGATGGAATTCAGGCAGACCCATAGACTGCAACGAGGAAAGAGAGCACGTTATGCCATAGCTTCTCTCTCCTCTCTCCTAGTTCTAGCGAATGGTGAGAGTGTCAATGCACCACAGATCAAAACTTTTGATATGTCTCTATAACATTTTAAAAGTTTGCTGAACACTGAGTGACCCTTTAAAGCATGAGTGGTGACCCTTTTTTTTCTGCTGCCGAGGGCCATTTAGACATCGTTCGGGGGCCATACAAAATTCTTAACAATTTGACAGGTATATTCGGTCAAACATATAACTGACTTAGGGGTAAGTTAGAGAAATTGCACTTCAGTTAAAAAAATCTAGTGCACTGTATTTTTGCAGCACAAAATGGCGCATACACTATGTTCTACAAATAGTACAGGCGCCATTTTGACCACATATAGCTGTCTAATATTTAAGTTGAGAATGTTATATATTTAGTTCGTTATTTGGCATTAATGGCAGCAAAGCTTAACCCAGAGGAGTCCAGGGAGGGGGTTCACCCAGCTTCAACTCTTCCTGCCACTCTCCCTAACTTTGTCCCTTTCTCAGCCTCAAATCTGCCCCCCACCTCCATCAGCCTCAAATCAGCCTCCTATCAGACCCCCCAGCCTATATCCCCCCTTAGATGCCATGGTCAATAGCGACAGTGACATTTAAGCTGTTACAGAGGGAGCAGACCCCTTGAATGAGATTGTGGTGTGCAGATGTCGGTGCATAATGAAAGCCCCATTAATTTCTGCCGTATATCCTAGCAGGCCATGCCTCTCTGGCGCAGCCTACTGGTGATTGTTAGGATAGCACTGACAGAATAATACATTGCATTGCATAAATAATTGCAATGTATTATAGAAGTGATCAAAAGATGACTCATTAAAGTTCCCTTGTTGAACTAGTAAATAGTTAAAATAAAATTAAAGACAGTTTAAGTTTCAAAAAATACAACTTTTTCCATTGAAAATATAAGTTTTTCAATTGAAAAAATTGCTTAAATAAAATCCACATACTCGGTATTGCTGTATTTGTAATGACACGCACTAAGCAATTATCATGTAATTTATCCTGTACTTTTAACCCCGAAAAAACAATGCCAGAATTGCTGTTTTTGGCTTATTTCCCATGAGAAAACATAATAAAAATCAAACCAAAAGTTTTACACATCTCAAAATGATACCATTGAAAAGTACGTCAAAAGTCGTCAAACCCTCATGAGGCTCCATAGAATGAAAAATAAAATATTTATGTTTCTTGGGATTCGACAATGCCATAAATTTTACATTTTTTAATAGGGTTTTATTGTGCAAAAGTTGAAAAACATAAAAAAACTACGGTATATAATTGGTATCTTTGTGAAATACTGACTGAGAGAATAAACAGCCCAGTGTGTCCCCATCAGACCTCAGAACAGCCCAGTGTGCCACCATCAGACCTCAGAATAGCCCAGTGTGCCCCCATCAGACCTCAGATCATCCCAGTGTGTCCCCATCAGACCTCAGAACAGCCCAGTGTGTCCCCATCAGACCTCAGAACAGCCCAGTGTGCCCCCATCAGACCTCAGAACAGCCCATTGTGCCCCATCAGACCTCAGATCAGCCCAGTGTGGCCCCATCAGACCTCAGATCAGCCCAGTGTGCCCCCATCAGACCTCAGATCAGCTTATTGTGCCCCCATTAGACCTCAGATCAGCCCAGTGTGTCCCCATCAGACTTCAGATCAGCCCAGTGTGCCCCCATCAGACCTCAGAACAGCCCAGTGTACCCCCATCAGACCTCAGAACAGCCCATTGTGCCCCCATAAGACCTCAGATCAGCCCACCCAGCCCCATAACAATAAAATAAAAACCTCTCTTACCTGTCCTGCACCGCGGCTCCGCTCCGGGTCCGGCGCTCCTCTGGCTTCTAAGGCCGGCGCTGCACTGTCACCTGACTGCGTGCAGCGCCAGGTCATAGTGCGCACACTACATCCTGACGCTGTACACAGTCAGGACAGTGCAGCGCCGGCCCGGGAAGCCAGAGGAGCGCAGTGCAGCGCCGGCCCGGGAAGCCAGAGGACACGGCCGGTGCCCATGTATTGCGGACCTGCTGTTTGCTGTGTGCGTGAGGCCTTATACTGTTGATAGGAGTTATTGAAATGATGAATGGTTTACATAGACACTACTTTTTTGTGGTGCGGAGGCACGGACAGAAACCCAACAGAAGCACTCCATAGTGCTTCCGTGGGGTTCAGTGCCTCTGTTCCGTACTGACCTTCCGGATTGCGGCCCATTAATGTGAATGGGTCCGCATCCATGATTTGGGGCGAACACGGCCGGTGCCCATGTATTGCGGTCCTGCTGTTTGCTGTGTGCGTGAGGCCTTATACTGTTGATAGGAGTTATTGAAATGATGAATGGTTTACATAGACCATATGCTATCTTCGAATTCTTTGCAACATAGTAGGGATAGTAAATTATTGTAATTTACTTTTGTTTCCCCTTTCTTCATGTTGTAAAGCACACATTAACAGATATTTGGTGATATACCCAGAATATATGTCTGTAGATGCAAACAAATTGCAGTCTATTTATCATATCTGCCTCCCTAAAACCTAAGTGTCCACTTAACTAATTATCATGAAATTCTCAGGGTTTAGCCACACGGTTACAGTAGGTTCCCTCGTGCAGTTTTGGGTCACAAAGAAGAGAAAGAATTACAGACGGATATGTCTTTTCTTCTCCTTTGAATTCACTCCTGGTTTTGGTTTTTCGGGAAACCTGAACATTTGGCCGTACGTATTATAATATAATAATGGAATATGTATATATAACATAAATTACATCTTCATGTGTGTACAAAGAAAAAAATGGAATATAAGAGCCCAATGCACCGAAACTGGTAGTGTTTACACTGCCCTGTATTAAAGTCTCTAAACCTTCTGTGTCAAGGCTCCCACTTAATCTTTTCACTTGGTGTTATTTTCTTTAAAGAAAGTCTTGCTCTACACTATATGCATCATCATTCTTGTGTGCGAACACACAGCAAGATCTGAGCCGGGACGAATAATCTTGTGCTCCTTGTCTTCATACGGCTGTCTACCCTTTCATTACAGAGCAAAAAGAAGCAGAAATGTAATTACTTGTATCAAACTGATTCATACCGCCGTGTAAAACCGGGCCCTGAGAATGTGTCGACTCCACGCGTTTCAGCATTTATACTGTCAGGAAAACAAGCAGAGCACAATAAACCCACATAGGATGCTATTGATTTACCTCCTAGGAGAAATCAGACTTCCAGGTGACTTTAAGCTGTAAGAAGTAACAGCCAAAGAAAGAGGAAACGTCGTCTGAGAAATGATAGTAAAAGGTAAACATGTTAAACAGCAATTTAATGTACGCCCAACACGAGGGTAAATTATGACCCACTAAGTGTTTTTCTTCCTTCATTATATGCATTAAAGAGCAAACTATTTTCCTTGAGAGAGATGGAGAACTTTGATGCAATTTTTCTTCAGCACACAACCTTTATGGCTTTGATTAATTGCTCTCACGGGGACCATTTTCCAGGCCGCACAGGCAGAAACATGGTACTACTTTAGTGGGGGGTCAGTGACAAGAAAAGGTGAGTCAGGGCACAGACAATAGACTCCCCTTATTGTATTATGACTGAATTCTGCTGGTACTAAGGCATGAATCACTTCTGTCCACATGTGTATAACTCATTAAAGCCAAGCACTGCCTTTCTAGTATGTTTTTCCCTTATAAAAAAGAATAGCAGAAATGGACCATAGATTATACATCAGCATCTTTGTGTTAGTTGTGGCTAATAAAATAAATTAAGGCAGCATAAATAGCAGAATATTACTTCAAGCAGAACACAAGAAACATTCTCTACTAGACAAGAAATCACTTGTGAATCTACAGTGTATGTAATGTCAGGCATATGAAGGTTAGATGAAGTAGGGAAGAGGACATTAAAGGCGTTTTCCAAGACTTTTATCCAGAGGATAGGTCATTAGTAGCTGATTGGTGGGGGTCTGAAACCTGAGGCCCTGGGCGATCAGCTGTTTGTGAAAGCACCCACGCTCATACATTGTATAGCGGCTGTACTTGGTATTACAGCTAAGCCCCATTCACTTCAATGGGGCTAAGCTGCACCCTGGCCATGTTACTGATGAAAGTGACGTTACATTGGTGTGTCCTGGGTGTCAGACGCCCACCGATCAGATACTAATGTCCTATCCTGCTGACAGAATCCCTTTAAGGCCATCCCACAACTCACAGGATGATACAGGTAAAGAGGTAATCCTGCAAAATGCAGAACTATATTAATTTCTATTAAAAAAAATATATATATATATAATGACTATTAGCATAAATAATGTATTGGGTCCTAGATATCTGAACACTATCAAATGCTTGGATCTAGATTACAAAGTCTTCCAAGGATCACCCACACTGATTTGATAGGCACTATTTCTCTTTAGTTGAAGTAAGTGCAACCATAAACCTTACAGATCTTGTCTAATCATCCAATATCCGAACTGTCGTCATTTGCATTGTTGCAGCCATTTACTGGCCTCAGTGGTGACTTGTCCTCAAGTGGCACATGACCAATGAGTCCAGTGCATTGTTGCAGTGGTTTTAAAGAGGACCTTTCACCACTCCTGACATGCCCGTTTTAATAGCTTCATGCATTCCCCATGTAATAACAGTTCTGGAGCATCTATTCTTATGGCTCTATGTTGTGCCATTCCTTTATTATTTGCACTAGAAGTTATGAATGAATTGCTATTTGCCTTTAGTAAAGGAACAGAGGGGAGGTGACAAGTTGGGGGTGTGTACCTGCACAGTCTGAACATGGCAGCACTGATTGGCTAGAGTCAGTCTGTGCAAGTACACTCCCCCCAACTGGTCACCTCCCCTCTGTTCCCTTACTGAAGACTAATAGAAATTCATTCATACCTTCTAGTGCAAATAAGAAAGGAATGACACAACATAGAGCCATAAGAATAGATGCTCCAGAATTATTACATGGGGAATGCATGGAGCTATTAAAACAGGCATGTCAGGAGTGGTGAAAGTTCCTCTTTAAAGGTGTTATCCAGGAATTTGATATAGATGGCCTATCCGTTATAGGTTCTGTTATAATAGAATTATAACGGAATATAACGGAATTCTAGGACAGAATGCAAAACGGACAGGACTGTCGACTGGACTATTTTTTCTGTCATATATAACGGAAACAAATGGAACCATTATGTGCCCCCATAGACATGTATTACGAAGCTCTTAAAGGCTAACGTTTTGCATTCTGTCCTAGAATTCCGTTATATTCATTTATAACTCTGTTATAACAGAACGGAATTCAATAACACCGATGTGAACCCAACCTTATCAAGCATAGCGCCATACATTGTATAGTGGCTACATTTTGTATTGCAGCTCAGCCCTATTCACTTGAATGGGACTGAGCTGCGCCTAGGCTACATGACCAATGTACGGTGACATCACTAGCCTAGGTAGACGCCTAAGCGCTCACAGGGTGCTGTGGCCTCTTCGAATAGCTGATCTGATATTAATGACCTATCCTGAGCATTATCCATCAATATCAAATTTCTGGTTAATCCCTTTAAAGACTATTAGGCTGAAAACAGTTTTTATGCAATTTGAGTTCCATTTTCGAGGCAATTTTCTGAGCCAAAGTAAGAAATGTATGTAACAGGATGTAGAATTCTTGTATCAACAAGTCACAAAATAGGACTTTTGTGACTTTTTTGCACTCGACCGCTCAAAATTTAAGCACTTGCGCACAAATTTGCGACTTTTTACACTTCTGAGACTTTTGCATTTTTACACCACTCACTCCAGTTTTGTAATATGGGTGGAAAAGTGGGTGTGGTTAGCTATGCTAATAAGTGCCACTCCAGATTTATCATTGCAACTTCTATAAAAAGTTGCAAATAAGTCGCAATCTCACTCCAGGAGGAGGGTGTAACATCTCTGGACAGAAGTGTTAGCTTTAAGGAAAAGGCAAATTTATCCAACAAACTGTGACATTTGATAAATATGGCACAAAGTACTCCAGCACAGACTTCAGGCAAAACTGACTTAAAATATTCCTCTCATGATAAATTCCCCCCTTAATCTAGAAATGTTTCTGATGCAATAATGAAGATCTACACTAGGGGGAGACAAACATCACCTTTTAAATAGATACTGCACAGTAAGATCACACATTAGCAGCTCAAGAGTAGTTGCAGAAAACACTCAATAATGCTGCATGTCTAATCATGAAATACTATAATAATTATAAGTGGAGAAGGGTTAATTATTATTTTACTATGAAATCTAGACCTATTTATGAACCACACGAGACAAAAATTACATCCCCTAGCTCGCCAATTTTGTTTTTTTCAAGTCAAAAAAGGGACGTGTATTAGTTTAACATACAACAATATGCACCAAAACTGCACCAACATTCTGCTGCAATAAAAGCCCAGTGCAGTACCCCTGAATAGGGTACTTGCGATTTGTTATTGTTATGCAGTGTTATTTAGGGGTTGTTCACATATCAGTTATTTGATCAGTTATTGTCAGCCAAAACCAGGAGTGGACACTAAACAGAGATCAGCTATAAGGAAAAGATCTGCACCTGTTTGGTGTTTTTGATCCGCACCTGGTTTTGGCTCACAATAACTGATGGAAATAACTGATCAAATAACTGATGTGTGAACAACCCCTTAAACAGGTTTTCCGAGATTTTGTCACTGATGACCTTTCCTCGGGATCAGTGGTGTAGCGTGGGTTGCCAGCACCCAACACAGTGATAACTCTCTCTCTGAGTACAGATAATGTAGTAGATGCCACCAGCAGTCCTATGTAACACCACAGATAACACAGTGATACCTCTCTGAGTACAGATAATGTAGTAGATGTCACCTGCAGTCCTATGTAACACCACAGATAACACAGTGATACCTCTCTGAGTACAGATAATGTAGTTGGTATAACCTGCAGTCCTATGTAACACCACAGATAACACAGTGATAACTCTCTGAGTACAGATAATGTAGTAGATGTCACCAGCAGTCCTATGTAACACCACAGATAACACAGTGATACCTCTCTGAGTACAGATAATGTAGTTGGTATAACCTACAGTCCTATGTAACACCACAGATAACACAGTGATAACTCTCTGAGTACAGATAATGTAGTAGATGTCACCAGCAGTCCTATGTAACACCACAGATAACACAGTGATACCTCTCTGAGTACAGATAATGTAGTAGATGTCACCAGCAGTCCTATGTAACACCACAGATAACACAGTGATACCTCTCTGAGTACAGATAATGTAGTTGGTATAACCTGCAGTCTTATGTAACACCACAGATAACACAGTGATAACTCTCTGAGTACAGATAATGTAGTAGATGTCACCAGCAGTCCTATGTAACACCACAGATAACACAGTGATACCTCTCTGAGTACAGATAATGTAGTAGATGTCACCTGCAGTCCTATGTAACACCACAGATAACACAGTGATAACTCTCTGAGTACAGATATTGTAATAGATGGGTGTATAGCCCCAGAATTCAGAACACACACAGTGTGACCTGAAGTCTGGGGCCAGGCTTCGGCAGTGTGGGCCAAATTCTATATCCACCCCCCCACCCCCCCAAAAAAAAAAAAAAACAGAAATGTGGATGAACATTACATACATTGCTATGAAATATATAGGATAATACAGCACCACATACCTGTTACATCCAGTGACGTCTCCTGTGATGTAGACTCTTTTCTCAGCGTCTACATTCAGAGATAAGACCGCCATGATATCTTCTTTCAGCTGCGTTTCGTCTCTGCAGAGCTTCACAGAAAAATGTTTAGATTCCTCACTTTACTATCATCCTTAGATAACAGACATCCCCTCCCCCGTAGTGCCCATAAGTAAAAGCTCTCTGTATTATTATTATTATTATTATTATTATTATTATTATTAATAATAATAATACAATGGCCCCCTCTGTATTATACCAATAGATTAATTCAAAGTGGTTACAGCACGTATCCCCTTTTGGGCTGAGGTGGGTGCACGTCTGGTAAACTCCCTTGCTTCACCCCAAGGGTATAACTTGATATCCAATAATGATAGACAGCACTCCAATAGTATTCAATGCAGCCCAACCCTGCTATAGCCTGACGAAGGGCTTACTCAGCCCGAAACGTTGCTTCAGTGGTGGGCATAATTCGGCTGACATGAAATAAAATCCACTTTGCATTGAATACTATTGGAGTGCTGTCTATCATTATTGGATATCATGTATTATACCAATAATTATGGCCCCCTTCAGCCCCTCCAACATACAGTCCCATGTAAAATACATCACTCCTTCTGCTTTCAGTCCCTCCAGCATATAGTCTCATGTAAAATACATCACTCTCCGGCCTTCAGGCCCTCCAACATACAGTCCCATGTACAATACATCACTCCCCTGCCTTCAGTCCCTCCAGCACACAGTCCCATGTACAATACATCACTCCCCTGCTTTCAGCCCCCCAACATACAGTCCCATGTAAAATACACCACTCCACGGCCTTCAGCCACTCCAACATACAGTCCCATGTAAAATGCATCACTCCATCTGCCTTCAGCCCTTCTTGCAAACAGTCCCATGTAAAATAATATCACCTCCCATGCATTTAGCCCCTCCAGCATACAGTCCCATGTAAATATCATCACCTCCACACACACCCCTTCCCTTCAGACCCCTCTAACATACAGTCTCCAGTACAAGGGATTATTCCTCCTCCCTTCAGCCCCTGCAAAAAGTAGTCCCCCAAGTAAAAATAACAATAATTTTTCTTATCAATATACTGACCTGCAGCCTCTGCTCCTCTCTCCAACGTGCATTGTAAGGCCCCGTCCCCTGGATGATGAGACTCCACCTCTTCCCGACACCTACCAGGAGCAACTCCATTCTAGTCACTACGGTGACTGTACTGCCTCATAGGCTTCAGGCCTGGCCTGAAACCTACGAGGAAGAACGGAGGGGATGGGAGCCATAGGCTACCGTGGCCCTCATTGAACTGTTTGCCACCGGGCGCCCCCATGCAATTTTACGCCCAGGGCAACGGCCCCCACACTCCCCCCCCCCTCCACGCTACGCCACTGCTCGGGAGAGGATTGGATTGGTGGGGGCCTGACACCTGAGACACCACTGATCAGCTGTTTGAGAAGGTACTGACACTGACAGTAGCGCAGAGGCTTTCTCTCAGCCCACCAAGCACAGTGCCACCGTACATTGTACAGCTGCTGTACTTAGTATCACAGCTGCACCTAGACTATGTGACAGATGAACCTGACGTCACATGGCCTAGACAAGGCTGTGAGAAGACCATGGAGCTAGTGCAAGCACCAGGCCTTCTCAAATAGCTGATAAGCAAGGGTCCCAGGTGTCAGACCCCCACCCCAGATACCGATGACCTGTTCAGAGGAAAACTCCTTTAATGTTATTCAATATGTTAATGCCTTTTAATGTGCCACCATATATCTGTATGGTTCAGTCGGGGTTAATAATCCTGACTCTCCTGTAGAAAGATGGGTGATGAACTTAGATCCGCCCCTAGCTCACTTGAGTGTTAGGCTACTTTCACACTTGCGTTTTATAATTCCGGTATTGAGTTCCGTCATAGGGGCTCAATACCGGAATAAAATGCTTCAGTTTTGTCCCCATTAATTGTCAATGGGGACAAAACTGAGCTGAAGACAACAGGATGCTCCTAAAAGCATTCCGTTCCGCCTTTAGACCGGAGAGCAAACCGCAGTCTGCGGTTTGCTCTCCGGTCCAGGCATCCGCACCAAGACGGATCCGTCATGACCCCCAATGAGAGTCAATGGGGACGGATACGTTTGGTGTGACACAATGGTGAACGGATCCGTCCTCCATTGACTTTCAATGGAGTTCATAATGGATTCGTCACCTGCACACATACATACATACACACATACATACATACACACATACAGACATACACAGACATATACAGATACAAATACACATACATACTTACATGCTCCCGGCAGGTCTCCACAGCGCAGGAGGAGCAGGACGGCGCACACATAGGACGATTCCATCCGGCGCCCAGCAGAGGCATGTAAGTATGTATGTGTAGTTGTATGTGTATATGTCTGTGTGTGTATGTACTGTGTGACATGTGTGGGGCCGGAGCGCGGTTCCGGCCCCACACATGTCCCTGCGGCAGCACTTATATCACTGTACAGCGGCGGCCTCAGGAAGCGCACGGCGTCATAGCAACCAATGACGCCGTGCGCTCCTGTCCTCAGAAGGAGCGCGGTCTGGGATTTCACGGATCGTCCCGGACCGTGTTCCAAGGAAATGTGAATTAGGCATAAGGCCTGAGTTTTAGAAATATTTGCATCAGATAAGCCATCACTACTTTACAGAACTCCGGGATAAGGGCTCAGGTACATGGCCATAGCCTGTTTAGCAGTCCACAAATTGCGGATCCACAAAACACGTATACCGGCCGTGTGCATTCTGCATTTTTTGCACCCATACCAAGGCCACAACACTAAGGGCTCCCCAACTACCATCAGGAAGGATTCCCAACATCAGAGTCTGCTCTGAGGGTGCCACAGTCTTGTCTGTTTTGAAGACCACAGCAAAACATGGGCACCAGCCCTATGCTACTGGGTCTGTCTGTGCGGCCACGCCGCAAACATAGGATATGTCCTATCTATGGCCAGATCTTGCAGATCACGGACCCATTGAAGTCATAATGCAGCACAGAGAAGGGATGGCAAAGACAGTACACTATGTTATGCATAGTCGCCAACATTTTAGGTGGTAAAATGTAGATGGCAGGCTCTTGCAGGCAGAATCCTCTCCAATTTTGTACCAGTCTGTTAACAGTTTCACGCTCATTGTATTTGTGTATTCATATTATGTATGTGTAACCCCATCTTGATGTACTTCTACATGGAATTAATGGTGATTTCAAATAAATAATAATAATATTATTAATAATAATATTATTAATAATAATAATAATAAATGTATGGTATAGCTTAAAATTTTCTAATGAAATGTTCTGCAACTTTTGCATACATGTTAAGACTGAATTCCTTACTATTTTAAGATCTCTGCTTGCTGTCAGAGAATGTGAACATACTTGTATATCCAGAGGCTGAAAACCAATACAGACCTAACAGTTCTCACAGCTGAGTTTACTACACATCTATCCAGTCTCAGTACACAAACTGGACTGTATGTAGACTTTGTAACAAGACAGAAAGAGATTTGTGTCACTGATGTGTTTAGCTCACAGATTCCCAACACTGCAGCAAACTCTCAGCTGTGAGAAATAGAAGGTCTGTGTCAGACAGGGCCTGACCTGTAAGAGTGTGACCACACGGCGCAGTCATGATGCGGTTAGAAACCTCAGCATCTCATTTCCCAATAGAAGTCAATGGGGACATAGGTTTCTGAAACAGACCTGGCACTTTCAAAGTTGTGATGACCTCCCCTGATTTCTGTTAGGTTGACCACACGTAAAACACGTCCTGTTGCTTCCTGCCTCTGACCACAATGGCTATACAGTTGATCAGCTACTTGTACAATATGTTTAACATATTTTACCCCAAGTGAATTAAAATGCTAAAGAATCACAAAAATTGACAACAGTCTATAAATGATCACAGACATAAAATCATGATTATACATTTGGTAACCATATGCAGTCAGCCATGTATGCACCCCTAGCCGCATCATGACCGCAACATGACTGCACCGTGTGGTCATATCCTAAGCTGCTCTATTGAGAAGATTCATGGTAGGCTGGGATAGTCAGTGGGCCACTCATCATGGATGGATTTGAGTGGCGGAACTACTGACATAGTGGCTGCTACAGGGTCCTCAGCGGCAGGAGAACCTGGGCCATCAGGATGCACCTTGCCTGCCAGTAAACACAGTAATGAATACTCTTTGTGTACTGGCAGGCAAGGCCCAAGCCATAATAGACAGGGCCAGTGCCTCATGCTCTCCCCAGGAGACACAATGTAGTGACATGATCATGCCTGCTGTGCTGAGTAGAAGCGAGCATGGGCTGAGGATCTTCTCCCGGCTTGTGCACCCTACTACTCAGCCGAGCAGGCACAATGATGTCACATCGCATGTGTTGGGAAGAGTGTGATGTGCTCTGTTCATCAAGGAAATAGGGCTAGTTGAATATTACTTTTTTATTTTATTAGTGCTAAAGGGGCAGCACTACTGAAAGGGGAGCACTAAAAGGCCAGCACTACTTTAAGGGGAAACACTACTGTACTGGGGGCACTAAGGTGGCAGGACTACAGTAAGAGGGCCACTAAAAGGCCAGTACTACTGTATGGGGCAGCACTACTGTAGTGAGGGCACTAAGGAGGGCATTAAGGTGGGAGGACTACAGTAAGAGGGCCACTAAAAGGCCATCACTACTGTAAGGGGCAGTACTACTGTACTGAAGACACTAAGGGGGCCACTAAGGGGGCAGCACTACTCTAAGGGGGGCACTAAGGGGTAGCACTATAGTTAAGGGGGCCAAATTACTGTGTGGGGACACTAACGAGATATAGCCATAGTGTTGGGCACTAAGTGGACATAACTACCAAGTGGGGGCACCCAGGGGGCATAAATACTGTGTGGGGGCACTAAGGGAGCATTCTACTGTTGGGTACGGGGGCACTAAGGAGGAGTTGCTACTGTGTGGGGCCCAGAGGCAAACAGAGCCCAACAACCAACATACAATAAAGTAAACTCTTAGCTCCTCTTCCTGTCCAATGTGGGACTAGCCAAAGGAAGGGGGTTGTAGGAAGGTTAATTTTGACCAAATCCCCAAATCCATTTGCTAAAATGCAGCCTCAAAATGCAAGTAACGTCCATCATGCTTCCCTGTTTCCTGAAGACATGCTGTAACGGGGAGTCGGCGGCGCGCTTCCCCTCTGCCGTGCCGCCGGTCTCCCAGGAGTGCGCCGGAGCGGGGACGCAGGATGCGTCCTCGTCTCCATGACGACACTCACAGGAGAGGGTCCGGCTCGCGCACTGATACAGCGTGTCCGGCGTCCTCCCCGCCCCCCTAGTAAACGAGCAGGCGGGGACATCTGAGCGCTGGTCTGGGCAACCAGCGCTCAGAACATTTATTTATACCTGGTTTTGGGTCATGTGGCACTGGCCACGCCACATGACCAAATTTGGTGCATATTTGAGCGCTGGTCACGTTTGGCCAGCGCTCGGTATGCAAATGAGGTCATGTGACGCTGGCCCCGTCACATGACCCAGTGGAGGGCTATTTAAAGCCACTAGTTGTCCTCCCTAATCGCCTGTGATTAGCGTTACTACTTTGATCAGAGCTTGTGCGACCTAGTGTTTGATTGCTGTTTGACCCTGACCTTGGACTTGGACCTCTCTTTGCTTCACCCCCGGTATTGACGTTATCTCCTGTGCATGACCCGGCTTGCTGACTATTCTGATATTGTGTTTGTTTCGTCTGTGTTTGTCTCTCCAATTGTTCCCTGTCCCTCCCTGCGCACTTATACAGAGCAGGGACCGTCACCGTGGTTGTCCGCGGCCGCCTAGGGCCGACTGAGGCAAGCAGGCAGGGAGAGAACGGGGGGTATTCAGTACAGGGCGCACCTTCCCTTGTCTCCCCCGTGACAGAATCACAGGCCATACTAAATGGAGCCGTTGCGAATTCTCACGGATCATATAAGTGACATGGCTCAGATGATCCAGGATCTGGCCGAGAGAATCCAACACCAGGAGCAGCTGCAAACTGTACCCGCAGCCGCTCCCTCCATTATTGAACCCTATATAAGGTTGCCCGATCGGTTTGTGGGTAACCGAAAGACTTTCCGTTCTTTCCAGGAAAGTTGCAAATTATATTTTCGTTTACGCCCACACTCCTCGGGTTCTGAGCAGCAGCGGGTAGGAATAATTATTTCCTTGCTGCAAGGGGATCCGCAGGAGTGGGCTTTCTCATTGCCATCTGACTCCCCATGTCTGTTGTCTGTGGAGGCCTTTTTCCAGGCCTTAGGTCTTTTGTATGAAGAACCAGACTGGGCCACTGTAGCAGAAACTCAGCTCAGGAACATTCAGCAGGGAAACCGCCCTGTAGAGGATTACTGTGCAGAGTTCAGGAAGTGGTGTGTCTCCTCTGGGTGGAATGACCCAGCTTTGAGAAGCCAGTTTAGGGTGGGGCTGTCAGACCAACTCAAGGATCTTCTGGTTTGTTATCCTACTCCTGACTCCCTAGAGACGACCATGACTTTAGTTATTAAGCTGGATCGACGGGTGAGAGAAAGACAGAGGGAACGATCAAATACTCCTCAAGCTGTCGTCCTGCCTGAGTTTCCTCCTCTGAGTCCACCTCCTGCCAAGGTCCCGGAGTCCATGCAGTTAGGAGGTATCCTGAGAAACCAAAGACGTTTAAAGGGAGCCTGCTTCTACTGCGGTGAGGTGAACCACTGGGTCCAGCAGTGTCCAAAACTTCCGCCCTCTAGGAGATCTCCGGTGGGAGGTAAGGTAACCCCAGCAGTGGTAAGGAGAAAGATTTTAGTACCCATCTCCATTGCATATGATCAATTCAGGGGTTCTGGAAAGGCTTTTGTTGACTCTGGTTCTGCTGCTAATTTTATTAATTTTGATTTTGTACAGTCTGTGGGTTTACCGATGGTCCCTTTAAGGGAGGGTATTCAAATTATCGCCCTCGACTCCACTCCCCTAAATAATGGGAGGATCGAGTTCTGTACTCCTAGTGTGACCCTGACGGTTGGGATTTCGCATTCCGAAAAATGTGTTTTTTGGGTTTTAAAAAATTTACCTGCTGACCTAGTTCTTGGTTTACCTTGGTTGCAGGACCACAATCCTGTAATCAATTGGTCAACAGGTGAATTAGAAAAATGGGGGCTGAATTGTGACAAGTGTTGCAAATCTGTATTGCAGTTGGGAGGTACTACTGAGTCTCCTTTCTTACCTGAATACATCAACGATTTTTCGGACGTTTTCTCCATGTCCGAGACTGAGTTCCTCCCTCCTCACCGGCAATATGATTGTGCCATCGATATTATTGAGGGGTCCAGATATCCCAAGGGCCGTATCTATAATCTCTCTACTCCAGAGCGTCAGTCTATGAGGGATTATCTCAAGGAGAGTCTGGCCAAGGGTCACATCCGGCCTTCTGTTTCTCCCATGGGGGCAGGATTTTTCTTTGTCGGGAAAAAGGATGGAGGGTTGAGGCCCTGTATTGATTACAGGGAACTCAATAAAATTACTGTTAAAAACAGGTACCCGCTGCCCCTTATTCCTGATTTGTTGAATCAGGTTCAGGGTGCTTGTTGGTTTACTAAGCTAGATCTGAAGGGGGCGTACAACCTGATCAGAATCCGTGAGGGTGATGAATGGAAAACTGCCTTTAATACCCCGGAGGGTCATTATGAGTACCTAGTAATGCCCTTCGGGTTAAGTAATGCTCCTGCGGTGTTCCAAAATTTTGTCAATGACATTTTTAGACCATTTATTGGAAAATTTGTAATTGTCTATATTGATGACATCTTGATTTTTTCTACAGACTGGGAGAGTCACGTATCTCACACCAGGCAAGTGCTGGAGGTGTTGCGTGAGAACAAGTTGTTTGTCAAAGGGGAGAAGTGTATCTTTGGTGTTCAGGAAGTGACCTTTTTGGGATACATTCTCACCCCTTTTTCCTTCAAAATGGACCCGGGTAAGGTACAGGCCATTGTAGAGTGGGTGCGACCTTCCTCTCTGAAGGCGCTCCAGCGATTTCTGGGTTTTACTAATTTCTATCGGAAATTTATCAAAAATTTTTCTGTTATAGCCAAACCCATTACGGATTTGACTCGCAAGGGAGCCGATTTAGTCAACTGGTCCCCTGCAGCTATTGAAGCGTTTGAAAAGCTAAAGCGGTTTTTTGTTGATGCTCCTGTGCTGATCCAGCCTGATCAAAATAAGCCGTTTGTAGTTGAGGTGGATGCATCTGAAGATGGTGTGGGGGCAGTACTGTCCCAGGGGTCTTCCACCTTAACTAATCTCAAGCCATGCGCCTTCTTCTCCCGCAAGTTCTCTCCTGCCGAGAGAAACTATGACATTGGTAATAGGGAGTTACTAGCAATCAAGTGGGCATTTGAGGAATGGCGTCATTTTTTAGAAGGGGCATTACACCGCATTACGGTCCTCACGGATCATAAGAATTTGATGTTTCTGGAATCTGCTAAGCGATTGAATCCCAGACAGGCGAGGTGGGCTTTGTTCTTTACTCGTTTTGACTTTTGTGTTACCTTCAGACCCGGAAGCAAGAACATTAAGGCCGATGCCTTATCCCGAAGTTTCCAGGCGTATCAGCCTCCTGACGTCCCTCCTGAGCCCATCCTGCCAGCTGACATCATCGTAGCCGCTACCTCATCTGACCTCGCTTCTGAAATCTCGGCAGGACAACATCTTGCTCCCACTGGTACTCCCAATGACAAGTTATTTGTGCCGGCTCATTTGCGGTTGCGACTGCTGGGTGAGTGCCATAGCTCTGTTTTATGTGGACATCCTGGTATCAATGCCACCAAGGAGTTGGTCTCTAGGCAGTATTGGTGGTCGTCAATCTCCAGAGATGTTCAGGCTTTTGTAACTGCGTGCAATACTTGTGCCAGGTCCAAGAATCCCAAGACTCGGCCTATGGGTGAGTTGCGTCCATTACCCATACCTGATAGACCTTGGTCACATCTGTCCATGGACTTCATCACGGATTTGCCATGCTCTGAGGGTAAAACCGTGATTCTTGTAGTGGTGGACAGATTCAGCAAGATGTGTCACTTTATTCCTTTGTGTAAATTACCCTCTGCAAAGGTTTTGGCTTCCGTATTTATGGACCACATAGTTAAACTACACGGTGTTCCTGAGAATATTGTTTCTGACAGGGGGGTGCAGTTTGTGTCTAAATTCTGGAGGGCCTTCTGTAAGAAGATCGATATTTCCTTATCCTTTTCGTCAGCCTTTCATCCAGAGACCAATGGTCAGACTGAACGTCTTAATCAGTCCGTTGAGCAATATCTCAGATGTTATGTTGCTGATAACCAGCATGTGTGGGCCAGATTCCTGTCTCTGGCCGAGTTCGCGATTAATAACCGTGTGAATTCGTCTTCTGGGGTATCGCCGTTTTTCTGCAACATGGGGTTTCATCCGCGCTTTGGCTCTTTTTCTCCAGCTGTTTCGGCGGTCCCAGAGGCCAATGCTCTCTCTCAGGAACTGTGCACAGTTTGGGCACAGGTTCAGTCGAACCTGGAAAGAGCCCAAAGGATTCAAAAAACTAAGGCCGATAAGAAACGTTCTAAGGGTGTGAATTTCAAGGTGGGGGACATGGTATGGTTGTCAACTAAAAATCTACGTATGAAAGTACCATCCTATAAGTTTGCACCTCGCTTCATTGGTCCATACAGGATCACCAAGGTGATCAATCCGGTGTCGTTTGAATTGTGTTTACCTGACTCCCTTCGTGTTCACAATGTTTTTCATATGTCTTTGCTTAAGCGTTATGTTGCTCCCGCTGGTCCAGAGGAACTGCCCCCGCCTCCGGTCGAGGTGGAGGGACAAGTGGAGCACGAGATTCATAGAATCATTGACGTTAGGAAGGTCCGGAATTCCTTCCAGTACCTTGTACACTGGAGGGGATTTGGGCCTGAGGACAGATCTTGGGTACCGCTGAGCAGGATGCATGCAGACGCACTTGTTAAGAGTTTTCATCGACAGCATCCTGAAAAGCCGGTTCCTCCAGCTAAGGGTCCGGTGGCCCCTCGTGAAGGGGGGGGTACTGTAACGGGGAGTCGGCGGCGCGCTTCCCCTCTGCCGTGCCGCCGGTCTCCCAGGAGTGCGCCGGAGCGGGGACGCAGGATGCGTCCTCGTCTCCATGACGACACTCACAGGAGAGGGTCCGGCTCGCGCACTGATACAGCGTGTCCGGCGTCCTCCCCGCCCCCCTAGTAAACGAGCAGGCGGGGACATCTGAGCGCTGGTCTGGGCAACCAGCGCTCAGAACATTTATTTATACCTGGTTTTGGGTCATGTGGCACTGGCCACGCCACATGACCAAATTTGGTGCATATTTGAGCGCTGGTCACGTTTGGCCAGCACTCGGTATGCAAATGAGGTCATGTGACGCTGGCCCCGTCACATGACCCAGTGGAGGGCTATTTAAAGCCACTAGTTGTCCTCCCTAATCGCCTGTGATTAGCGTTACTACTTTGATCAGAGCTTGTGCGACCTAGTGTTTGATTGCTGTTTGACCCTGACCTTGGACTTGGACTTCGACCTCTCTTTGCTTCACCCCCGGTATTGACGTTATCTCCTGTGCATGACCCGGCTTGCTGACTATTCTGATATTGTGTTTGTTTCGTCTGTGTTTGTCTCTCCAATTGTTCCCTGTCCCTCCCTGCGCACTTATACAGAGCAGGGACCGTCACCGTGGTTGTCCGCGGCCGCCTAGGGCCGACTGAGGCAAGCAGGCAGGGAGAGAACGGGGGGTATTCAGTACAGGGCGCACCTTCCCTTGTCTCCCCCGTGACACATGCATTATTGTACAACACTACAGCCCTTCAGCCAACAAGCAGCCATCTGTTACAGCCAAATATTTCACATTTTGACTCATCAGTCCAGATCACCTGCTGCCATTTTTCTGCTCCCAATTTCTATGTTTTTGTTCACAGTTTAGTCGCTTGGACTTGTTTCTATATCAAAAGTATAGCTATTTATCCTCAATTCTGGCCAGACTTCTCTCAACAGTAGATGTACTTGTATGTACCTGGTAACACTGGTTTCTGCCACTTCGTAGTTAATAGCACTACTATTAGATAGATATTCTCATTTAGAAGAGAAGTAAGCATGTGTGTTTTATCTGTGTCTGTGGTTCTCAAAGTGGTCAGGATTAATGGTGTCCTCGGTGGTGAGAAATACAGACACTTATCCAGCATGCAGTACCTTCAGGGAGACATCTAATTGGCTCCTGCATGACAAAGTCTGGTGGCGAAATGCGTAGAGTGAGCAAGGGACACTAGTGTGGTAGATATACGTACTGGCTTATACATTGTCCTTATTTTTAGTCTATGGGTTGGACAATTGTTAGGATTTATATATTTTGGCCTATATCTGTGGTAGTAGGCAGAGCTTATCATGCTATTTTGTTTTTGCCTTCTTTTTAATGTGGACATAACTATTGCTAGCCATTTCCAGTGGTCCTCACTTATTTGTTTCACAAATATTGTGTGGACTCTTTTTCTGTTTTTAATATGATTAAATAAAGAACATATTGTTTGATGGCGAATTTGGACTATGAATGATTTCTAGGTATACACACTTTTGTTGTAGGAGTTGTGATTAATGCATGTGGCCCTTATAGGTTGGTTAATATAGGTGTTCCAAATTTAGCAGGATAATAACCCCAAAATATACAGTCAATGTCATTAAGAACTACCTCCAATGTAAAGAAGTATGGGAAGGTTCAGGACGTGATGATATAACCCCCAATGAGCCCTAATTTAAACATCATCTAGTCTGTCTGGTATTACATGATGAGATAAAAGGATTCTTGCAAACCCACATCCACTGAAGATCTGTGGTTAATGCTTGAAGATGTTTGGAACAACCTCCCTGATGAGTTCCTTCAATTTTAGGCAGGTCACAGGTGTACCTAGAACAACTGCTGCTGTTTTGAAGACAAAGGGCGGTCACACCAGATATTGATTTAATTTAGATTTCTCTTTTGTTCATTCACTTTACAGTTTGTTAACTTATAAAAAAAGAAACTATTAACACTTCATTCTTACTTTGCAGCATTTTTTAAACATGGGCTGTACAGGTGACCGCATTCCCTTGCCTCAAGTAACCATTTGTCATGACGTAAGGGGAGCCGGTCTCCGCCATGGCCAGTAATTGGCTGCAGGCAGCAATGTTTTTAGCAAGAGATCCCAGTGGAGCAACACAGGCCGGGACGAGAAGGAGCTGTGAGCCAGTGCCAGGGAGCATGTAAGTAGGCTTCCCCCATTCTTACACAATCTCTTTAGTTATTATGCATTCTGCATATGACCAGTGGGATTCCTAAGATGTCCTTTCTCTGGCACCCCCATACTTTAAAACATTGTGCCTCCTCACAGTAGTTATGCCCCCATTGTGCCCCTCTCACAGTAGTAATGCCCTCATTGTGCCCCTTCACAGTAGTTATGCTCTCATTGTATCCCCTCAAAGTAGTTATGCCCCCATTGTTTCCCTCTCACAGTAGTAATTCCCTCATTGCACCCCTTCACCGTAGTTATGCCCTAAATGCACCCCTCATAGTAGTTATGCCCACATTGTGCCCGCTCACAGTAGTTATGCCCACATTTTACAGAATAGTAATGCCCTCTCTGTGTCCCCTTCACAGTGTTAATGCCTTGTCTGTGATCTCCTCCAGCACCCCCTGCAGGAACAGATCGCGCTGAAGCACTGTATGAGAGGAGCACAGGCAGATTCCCAGACTTCTCCTACACAGGCCAGCAGCGTAATCTGTGTCTGCAGTGCGCCAGCCTGCAGGAGGAAAGGAGTGCCAGGAGCTGAGCAGACAGAAAGTGAAAGGACCGTCAGCTCCCCGATGCTCTAGCAATGAGTACTTCCATCTGTATTAATGGAAGAGAACATTGCATCCGACACCCTTCTGATACCTGGCAACTGGGGTGGACACTCCCGCCCCCCTTGGCACGACAGTCTGATCAGTGTTGTCTTCTCACATATAGTCTGCAGCATAATAAGAATACATAACTTTGGTGCTTCCTCCAGCAGACCGTGCGATATACTAAAATCTACACCAGCTTCCTTGCTGGCATCGATTTAAGTCATTTCCTACGCCAAAAACTGGCGTGGAAAATGATAAATGAGATGGGCCGGCTGGCTTGCTCTCTTCCCTGCCCATGCCATGCCTCCTTTTCTTTGCTCTCGGGAAAAGTGGAGTAAATGGCAAAAAGTCGCAGATTTTGCCGCAAATAACTATTGTGACAAAATCTGCAATATTAATACACCAAAAAGTGGCGTATAATTCATAATAAATTTCCCCCTAAGTCTCTATATACCACAAGTCTCTTTGAAGGGTATCCATCAGCAGATTTGTACCTGTGAAACTGGCTGACCTGTTACGTGTGTGCTTGGTATCTGAAGACATCTGTGTCGGTCCCAGAAAAAAAAAGCCTCTAGGAGCAACAGATGCATTGCCGTTATTCCTAGAAGCTTTGCTATTTGGCCATAGATCTTCCAGGGAAGTTTCCCGGTGGGCCGATGTCCAGGGAGCCGCCTGAGCCCTCCTCATGGATGGCCAGTGGAAGTTTTTGGGGATGTATTTTGTGCTGTTTGTATTTTGGACTGTGGCATTTGTCTCTGTTGAGGTGGTATAATGTGCCATAATATGGTATTGCCAGCCCCGCCTACTTGTGCTGGCCCTGCCTTCCATCAATTTGGACTACAAAACGGGCCACTTTTAGTATTTTTTTTCAGGACTACTTTAAGTTCCCAGTCCACCCCTGATCTGAACAGACCATGAGACTTCTGGAACAATATTCTTTGGACAGATGGAGATGTTTAGCCGTAATATACAGCTCCACATTTAGCAAAAACCAAACACAGCATATTAGCACAAATAGCTCACGCGAAATGTCAAGCACAGTGCAGGAGAGGTAAAGATTTGAGCTTGTTATGCAACGACAGAACCTGGGCTCCTTGCAGTCATTGTTCATCATCATAAACCCCTCTGTATACCAAAGTATTCTAGAGTCAAATATGAGGCCATCTATCCAGCAGCTAAAGTTTGGTATAAACTGGTTAATGAAGCAGGACAATGATCTCCAGCTCAGCATTAAAACTTCAATGGAATAGCTGAAAAAGAAAAGAATCAAGGTATAGCAATGGCCCAGTAAAAGTCCAGACTTGAAATGCTGTGGCGGGACCTTAAGAGAGCTGTGCATAAATGAAAGCTCACAGACTTTTTATGGACAATGGTTGTACTATTCCTGAGGGCATTGTTCTGGCGTTCCTCTGGTTTTCACTCTTTACAGGGATTTGGTCTTCGCTGCAGGGGAGCCACCAGGCCACTACTTCTTGGAATAGTCCCCATGTAGTTGGCAGCTGATCTGCGGAGGTTACAGACACCGGTGCCCAGCACCAGAGGTACAGGCAAAGCACACAGGCAGAATGAAGCTAAGGTCAGGCAAACATGTACATGCAAATCCAAGGACAGTTCAGGGCCAGGACAGTTGGGACTAGGTCAGAATACAGGCCAACGATCAAGGTCACAGGGACAGTTTAGTTAAGACAAAAGACAGACTGGTTACAGAGACAGACAGACTGATTATAGCTAAATGACAACCTAAATGAGCTGAACCAACGTTATAAAGAACAGAGAGCCAGAAACTGATCATACAGAAAATGATTACATAAAGTTATTGCTGCTAAAGGTAGTTCTACAAGCTATTGATTCATGGGGTGCACTTAGTTTTTCACAAATGATTTTTCCATTTTGGCTTCAATTTTGTTGAATAAATAACAAAACGGTGGAATCAGTTGTGTATTGTTCATTTGAGGTTGTATCTTACTCATTTTAAGACCTTCTAAGCACCAGATGTTTTTTCATTATGTCCTGATATGTAAAACCATAGAATTCAAAGAGGGTGTGCTTTGTTTTACTCGTGACTATAAATAAGAATATTTCCATTCAGTGATAAAGAGAAATCTTAGAAATGGTGAAACGGCAGAAATCCGTTTACTGCAGATTTCAATATAACATAATAAGAATAATAAAGAATACAAGCATGCAAGGTAGCATGTGGGCAGGTGTGCACTTAATGTTTGCTCAGCTTTTTTCTTATGCTTTATTCCTCATCCATTTATTAAGCATTCAGGTTCGTAGCAGAGGCCGACTACTGCATTAGCGATGTGAGAAAGATGAGTTTGAAGGATGGTTCATCCATTAATTGCTGTGAATTAAAACACAGTTTGTTAGTAATTGTCAGTCTCAGTTAAGGTTCAAATTACTTTAAGATGACAAGATTTAAAGGGATTTTCCAGACAGAATAAAAAAAAGTAGCATTACTCACCTCTCACCTCTCTTATCTCCTGCCTCTCTTGTTTTGATGCTGTTCTTGTTCCACTGCTCTCCACTCTCTGGTCCTGGATCAACACATGACTAGAAATACCTGCTCAGCCAAATACTCACTGAGGTGGTTCTCTATGGTGGCCAGTGGTTGGCTGAACATAAAGTTCCAGTGTGCCAAACCAGGACTAGGTAGCTGAGAGTAGCGGGGATCAAAGCAGCATTGGAACGGCAGTGTTGGGGGTTAGAGAGTTGAGTAATGATTTTTTTTTTCATTAGCCAATTCTGTCCTGTTTTTAATCTTCACTAGAGATGAGCGAAGCGACTTCGGATTCTACATCCGAAGTCGATTTACTAAAAAATTTGTTATAATACTGTACAGAGATTTGTCTCCATACAGTATTAGACTGTATGGGCTCCGATGAGCCAAAGTTCATTATTCAACCAAGTCTCGTGCGACTTTGTGAGCCCATACATTCTAATATTGTACAGAGACAAATCTACGTACAGTATTACAATGAATTTTTTAGCGAAGTGCTTCGCTCATCTCTAATCCTCACTTTCCATTCTGATGCTGTTCATACTGACTGGACAGCATCAAAGCAGTGAAGATGTGGGAGAAGAGAGCTGGTTGTCACCCCTTTGGCTTACCTCTGGTGCCTTTGAATAGTAGGTGCCATAACAAACAGGCCAAAACTAGGTGATGCGGGGCACAAAGAAAAAAATTGCAATGAAGGACTCAAGGGATTAGCGCCAATTTCTGCACGTATATAGCTTACAATCGTAAACTGGAGACAGGTCCTCTGTACGGCATCATCCAGTTTTATGGTGAAACTGGCAATGGTGTTGTGAAGGCTCCCTGAGGGGTTACACGGCAGGTGCATTGACATGTGCATGGTGCTGACTTATGAGCGCATCAGTTATTTTGTTAATTTGATTGCATTTTTAATAATTAATCTCTATTTCTTGCTCACCATCATATAAATCTTACCTTTTAAAATAGGCGCAGTTGAAGCGATTTTTGGAAAGTCCTTTACTGATCAAGCTGAAGCTGTGAGTTTCTCTATTAAATGATAACAATTTAAATATCTCATATCCAGGGATTAGTACCTCTTTCTCTGAGGCATACAGAGAAAACCTTTGTATATCCACCCCTAAACGTGTTTTTATTGTGAAGAATGATGAGTTTCCAAACTTCATAGCTGTTGCTTTATCTGCAGAGGTAGAGGTAAACTGACCAAACCGGATACCACCCTTTGAATTGTTAGAAGGTACGAACTGAATATTCCTCACGCCTCTATATACCAGCTTATTGACGTTGTTGGATAACAACTGCACAGCAATTGTCAAGTAGTAGTGCATTGCTTTTAAATTGAAATTCTTCTTGTAATTTTGTATCGATTTGCCCACATCTCTTGTTGCTTTATTGAGAGCCTGATACATTTTACCTGTATAAGCAACCAGTGCTATCCCATGCTCATTTTGAAAACCTTTTGGAAGCTTTTTTATGTTTGATTTGATATAATTCCAATATTGTGTAGCATGAAGCCAATCATTTCTAAATTCTACATTGGATGCATTTTCAGACTTTAGTATGCTTGGGATGATCTTATCCATCTTCACGCTGCATCCTTTATATTGATCATCAAATATCTCGGGATTGTCACTCAGTTGTATCTCCTAGATAAAAAAAAGTATACTAGGTTGTAGGCTCTCCAATTTGTCAATGGGAACCCTACCTCTGCTGAAATTGTACATTACAAAGTACATTACAGACTGTGATTGTATAACATGAAACAATGTAACTGTATTAAAGGTAGGATCACAATAATGACTTGAGCAGCTGTCCCAAGCCCTTGTTCCTTTCCAATGCTCAATAGCAGTAGAAGTTTGAAGATGGTCACATATGTGCCCTAGTGCTCTGTCAATGTTTAGGAGGAAAACCGAAACAGCCGAGCACTGTATTCTTGAGGGCTCATTTACTAAAGACTGATGTTTCACCCACCAGCCTTAGTAAAAAAAAGCCATCAGATAAGATGCGGCCGATTTATTAAGAGGTGCACTGCTTTTAATGAATTAGCTGCACATGTGCTGTCATACACCAGAAACTGAAATCTAAAAGGAACACAATGGGGGTAATTTATGACCAGATATACGCCACTTTTGTGGAGTATAACAGGCGCAAATTCTGTCACACACCATGGTGAGGCAGAATCAGCAACGTTTCCCCACTCACGCCTGGTCTAAAAAAGGGGGCATAGTGTGGTCAGGGAAGGGGGCGGGCCTGTAGGCACATCCCAGTCATCATTTTCTATGCCTGGTTTAGGCGATTAGGCTCCCAAGCAGAGCAGAGCTCAGCCACTAATGTGATAGGGTGAGTCTATCACAGACAAAGCAATTAGACACTCAATTAAGCAAGTTTAGAGTCTTGCAGGGACATATTTTAGGAACTGGGAAGATGTATTTAGTTAGGTAGATTACTTAGGTTTTAGCACTAGAGATAGAATACAGCAAGATAGTTTACTGTGTATTACAGGGTTGAGCTGTTCACATATCCATACGGACTCTGTTGCACAGTTTTTAAAGAGACAGTACTCCAGCTAGCAGCCCAATTAATATAAAAAAAACAAACTTAAATCTACTGGCTGATGATATTTGTAGCATCATGGTCTCAATGGACACTGTGCAATTGCACCAATTGAAAAGCATATTTTACTGCATCACCAGCAGGGTATATGTTGGTTACAGAGGTTGCCAAATTGTACCTTTTTCCCAAAAACCTGTTGCAAAGGCTCTGCAATTAATAAGAGTATAGTAAGCAGGGAATAAGTAAAAGACAAGAAATATAGAATGAATCATAGGAGACCTCAGATTGTCACACTCATCTTTTCAGGGTAATCTGAGCACTTTCAATTTGGGTGGAATCTATTGGTTCCCGAATCAGATCTTACAACCGTTATGCTATAATCAGACCTGAAATGAATTTCAAGACATGCGCTCATCTCTAATAATGACTGTAATGAAAAAGAGACACAATCAGAAAAAAGGTATCTTAGTTGCAATTTGTGCTATATTCCCAGGTTGAAAAAAAACAAAGCAAAACATACTAATATAAAAATGACATAAAAAATAAAGCCCATTGTATCAGATTAAAAAAAGGAAAAATTATTTGAATAACTCAACAAAAAAACTATTGTTTTCAAAACCACATGTACGAAAATGTGCGAAACTGTGTCTCATAATGAATGGGAAAATGTTCTTGAACTCAGAGGAAGGCAACTAAGGTAATAACTGGAATGGGTGGACTACAGGACACAGAAAGATTATTTAAATTAGGGTTATTCACTTTAGAAAAAAGACGACTGATGGGAGATCTAATAACTATGTATAAATATATCAGAGGTCAGTACAGAGATCTCTCCCATCATGTATTTATACCCAGGACTGTGACTGTGACGAGGGGACATCCTCTGTCGGAAAGAAGGTTTGTACACAAACATAGAAGAGGATTCTTTACGGTAAGGGCAGTGAGACTATGGAACTCTCTGCCTGAGGAGGTGGTGATGGTGCATTCACTAAAAGAGTTCAAGAGGGGCCTGGATGTATTTCTGGAGGGTAGTAATATTACAGGTTATAGTTACTAGAGATGGGTCGTTGATCCAGGGAGTTATTCTAATTGCCTGATTGGAATCGGGAAGGAATGTTTTCCCCTAAAGCAGGGAAAATTGGATTCTACCTCACAGGGTTTTTTTGCCTTCCTCTGGATCAACTTGCAGGATAACAGGCCGAACGGGATGGACAGATGTCTTTTTTTCGGCCTTATAAACCATGTTACTATGTTACTGATTAATGCATTTCAATTCAAATAAATATTGCATATTGGATCCAAATGTCACCTTACTTATATATGCATGTTTTACAGACTGGATAAAGCCATGTGGATACCTGTGCCAGGTCCATCTTCATATGAAAAGTAAGAAGCATGAGCAGACAAATGCCCCACTGGTTCATTTTATATTGTTTATATCTGCAAGAGATTTGTATGGTCAGCAGTTTGTTTTAATCACTTCAGATTCACAGCAAAATGCTTTCAGTTTTTGTAATAATTATCGGAGGTGTGGGTGATAGGCTTTCTTCCCATATTTTAAAAAAGGGACATGTAAAATAATGCATCCGTAATAGTGTCCAAATAATAACACCATACTGTAAAAATATAATACCACAACATCATTACTATGCAATGATCTCATAATTCTACCACACAGTATGCAAACAGTGCCACACGGTCTTGTAAAACTTATATTAATATATATTTATATTAATCCAAATTGCCTCCATAGCAGTTGCTCTGACCCAGCCCAAAATGAACGCACCTTGTGTATTTTTGCTAATTGCACACATAAAACTATACAAAAGACAAGCCAAATGTCTTAGGTCTATAATTCCATCAAACGAAGTTATGAAGATACTAGTAAACATGTTCCATTCCCCTGTGTTTGCTTAGACAAAATAAACTGCTCACTTAACTGTAGTCATTTAGCATTAACTTTAGCATTTACTTATAACAGCCTTTATGGCACAATGCAAGAATGTTCAATTATAATAACATGTCTGCTCATAGGACCCTCGCTATAAAACTTTCAATTAAAATACATAATTAAAAGCATAATGATCTACTTCCCCTTCAATAGTGCTCTCTTGACCTTGAGCCTACTTTGCACACTCTAATAAAGGTTCTTCACTGTAACCAAGTGTTTCATAAAACATATATTGAATAGTATGATAAAAAAACATCTATAAATCTACACTAAGCTAGAGATGTTAGAAAAGTCTGACTGACAATTATATTATGTAGGAGATCAGAAATATTAGCTAGCATAAAACTGGTTTCTCAACAAAAGGGGGTTCGAGAACATGCCTAAGTCCAGAAGAACACATCTATGAGACTAGAAGTACCCTTGTATCTAGCAATCCATGAAAAAGTGGTCATGATCTTGCAACACAATACATGAGGATATATATTTAATGTTAGCAATACTATTAATACTTTATGTATAACATATAATTATAACATAGTTATGAGCACCGTATTCCTAGGCAATTAGATAAATCATCTCACCTTAAGGGATTTTTGATATTCTGGTCAAGTCTGTGTCTGGTACTTCAGTTTTGGGAGCACTTTATAAATAACATTACTTCCTCATTCAGACATAATCTCCCTACACAAACCCTTATCAACTTCAGAAGAATTTAGAGATTAAACTATGGAAAAATAAAGAGCTGATAACCAACAAGTTCTGTTTGAGATATAATATCCACTATTGATATCAGCAATTTGTGCTGATGGTGACTATGACAGATGAATGAACTGATGTTTTATAGTATTCATCCTGCAAAGCAAATGCAAAAATTGCAAATAAAAAGTATTAAAACAATCCACTGGATAGCACATGGCATGATGTAGGGGTTCCAGGCTAAGAGCTAGAATGGATTTTAGTACCAATGTTGTTACTGTGCTACTATGATGAACGTTAAAGGGGTTTTCTGGGTTCTAGATACTGATGGCCTGTCCTCAGGATAAGTCACCACTATTAGATCATTAGGGGTCTGACACCAGAAACACCCACCGATCAGTTGTTCTTAACAGCTGCCTGGTACTGGAAAAAGCACAGTGGATGAATATGGAAGCAGAAGGCGCCAGATTACTGCAGTTCAGCTATGACCAGTCCTGCAGTAACCAGCTCTGTGTTTCCAGCTCCTATTTTCAGGATAGGTCATCAATATCAGATTGGCGGAGACCTGTCTTGAGGACAGGTCATCAATATAAACCCACTGCACAACCCCTTTAATGTCTATTCTCCGACAATCTTAGCCTTTGCCCCATGGTACCCCTCATGGGATTTCACAGAATCTGACTGGACAGGAAGTCAGTTTCTCTCATTTGTAAGAAAGACTCAGTGTCAGTCTCCAA
This sequence comes from Rhinella marina, assembly GCA_900303285.1. NCBI lineage: Eukaryota > Metazoa > Chordata > Amphibia > Anura > Bufonidae > Rhinella > Rhinella marina. The sequence continues at coordinate 59,014 of ONZH01007152.1, forward strand.
GGAATGAATAGAGGAACTAACTTCCTGTCCAGCAGATGCTGTGGGATCTGGTGAGTCTCATCAGGGGTTACATGGAGTGACAGCCACAATTTCCAGAGGCTAAAATATCATCAATTAATCACTGAGCGAATGTTTTAAACAATCTCTTATGTATACAAGCACATTTAAAAGAGAGGGGGCAAATATGTTTCTGGAAGTGCCTCTTTAAATCTGCCTCTGGTTCTGATCACTGACCAATTGTATTTGAGAAAACATCTTTGAGAATGAATAGATGCCAATCGTTATATGGGTTGGCCAATTTACAATGACATTTCTCAAAATGCCATAAGTAGTCATGTAGACTGCATACAACCATACATGACTTTGTACAGTCCACCAACTGTCATAGTGAAGGCCCCCATCTGTCCCGTTATCATGCAATTAAACATAATCCCTGGGAACTTCCTCTGCCATAAAATGAAAAAGGATCGTGGGCAAGTAACTTGTTCATGTGACCACTTCCTGTTCCTGGTTACCAGCACTTTAGCATAGGCGCTGAATGGCAAATGGATGCATTTGTGCAGAAGAACTGGTAGCTGGGAACAGTCTGAGGATGCGCTATATTGCAGCCTATGAACATGGAGGTCCTTGGTGAGTATGTTTACAGACGTGATATTTCATTATGGCAGCTGTCCGATAGTATAAAGTCACGTATGCTTGTATGGATTGTTTATGGTATTTGAAAATCATCATTGTAAATTGGTCATCCCATTTAATAAACTTTTTTTGAAATACCATTAAGTTTTGGGTGGATTTTTATGGAGGCATTCCAGATGTGAGCTAATATGTATCCACAAAGAGAATGCACCATAAAACAGCCCTCCATACAGCTACTGTGGTTCTGTGAACTGACCCAATAGTGACACTATCTTATCCAACATAGGATAAGAGGTGGCACAGAAACAAGTGGCTGGGTATAAGAAGGGAACAATAGTATTACCAGTTCCTTTTCTCTATTTACAACCCAGGTTCATTGTATATTTTGGCATACACTATTTTCCTGACAAATATACTTTCATATTTTAAATTATTAATGGCATAATGCTAGAATATTTATTTGTTCCCCTAATTAGTTTCCAAGGAAGTTAAGCAAAGCCTTCCATTAACCTGCCCTGTCCTACCAAATGTTCAATTTTCCAGTAGGAGACTGGCCATAGTACTGATCATCACAAGCTGTCATAGATAATTACAAATGTTGACAACCACAATCTAAATCAATAACCATTCATATCTTTTATGAATGTCACAGACATAACAAATGTAAATCCAGTGACTTACCGGTGACATCTCCACTGATTTCAGATCACTTTCCTTTATTTCCATTTCCTCTCCATTTGGTCCAGACTTTCATGATGATATCTGAAGACTACAGAGTTCACTGCACAGGCATCTTTAGCCAGGGCTGTGCAGCCCCACTGCCACATAAGAAAACATCAGGATTAATAAATGGTGCATGGTAGATGAGGCCTCTTACAGATTTTACATTATGGCCATAGAGATTCAGGTTTCACCATAGACTTTGGTTTATTGCATCTGCAGTCTATCCCCACTCTCTATAGGAAAGATACCCCCTATCCAACTGTCCCCTTTAACACTGCCATCCTGTGTTATTCACTAATATTGTGCCTGCTGCTTCCCTATGTGCCCACATTACCAGTGCTGCCAACGACCCAAAATACATAGGCACAAAGACAGGTATATAACTAACAAATGATGGGCCCCAAAGCAGACTTTATGCATCAAAACCCAGACCAGACCCCAACAGATTCAAATCCCAGATGAGAATCCAAAATTAATCCAGCTATGCATATATCCTTTTTGTAACTTTTTAAATTATTTTTATGTATTGGGTATTTGTGCATTTCCATCTGAAATTCATTATTTTAGATGGAAAAAAGCCCACTTTTCCCACCTACTTTTCAAAATTATATTAAGTGGTATAAAAATGCAAAAAGTTGCAAAGATGTTGTACAAATAAGTCATAAACCCCTATTTTGTGTTGTTTTTTTTAAAGACAGTTCAGTGATAAGTATGTGATTTGGCAGTTGAAGTGAATGATAAAATGTACTGTTATCTGATAACACAGTGCATTTCCTACTGAACATGTTCTGTTAGAGAACAGTTATAATAAAGCAATCCAATGGAGACAAGTGAACTTCTTAAGATTCGTTTTGTGTCCAATTTGGCAATTTTTTTTAAACCCAATACATGTAATGCCAGTGACACTGACATACACTACTCACAAAACTCACTCACATAAAAAGTGTACACTGCAGTGATTTAAGCATTTAAGTAGAAGCATGCAATGGTGATTTCCTCATCTCAATTTATTGAAACAAAAGCTAACAACAGTGGTGGGTATACCCCCACAAAAAATGTCAATGTCTCAAAAACGTGTCATGTGGCCTTGAGCATCAATTACAGCTTGACAACGGCGCCTCAATGCTGTTCATAAATCGACTTTTGTCTGCTTAGACATGGCATCCCACTCTTGATGAAGGATGGCCCTCAGGTCATTGAGGTTCTTGGGTACAGAGTTATGAGCCTCTACACAGCGACTCAGCTGATCCCATAGGTTTTTAATGGGATTCAGGTCTAGAGAAATTGCAGGCCACTCCATTTGAGGTACCCTATTCTCCAGCAGTCGTTCCCTAATGATGCGATCTTCATGAGCTGGTGCATTATCATCTATGAAAATGAAATTAGGCCTGTGTTGTTCATGCAGAGGCACAATAACTGGATTAATGGTGCTATTCAAGTAGTATGGGCTTGTCACCGTACCATTCACAAAGTGTAGGGCAGCTCTGTATTGGCTAGACACACCTGCCAATATTGTAACACCACCACCACCACCAAAGGCTCTTCTGGTGACAACAGTGGCTGATGCTCAGCACTCTCCTTGATATTTCCAACGTCATTAGCGGCCACCATTTTTACTCAGTGTGAATTGACTTCAGTGAACAGCACTGAGGCCCACTGGTCCCTTGTCCAACGTAGATGCTCACTGGCCCATGCAAGACGATAACGCCTGTGGTCAGGTACTCTTGCAGGTCTTCTAGGACGCAGGCCACACTGATGTAGATGGTCTAACGTTACACTTGGGTACCTCTCACCTCCCTTTAATGTATCTGGAGTTGTGTGCATTCATCATCTGGTTCCACAGGGCATTGTTCAAAATGAAGCGTTCATTAGTGTGGGACGCCCACTTCTATGCCTTTCTGTGATTTTTCCAGTTTCTCTGTATCTTTGTTGCAACCTAATGATGACACTCAGTGACACTCTAAGCTCAGTGGCCACTTCCATATGAGAACATCATGCTTGGAGCATTGCAATGGTGAGGTACTGGGCCAGTACGGGCCACTGTTTCAATCTGTCTGCCTAAAAGTCTATGGGGTCATGGAACACAGTGTGTGTTGGAGAAAGGCCAGAGTCCAGGTAGGACTGAACCTGGGTGTTGAGGTGGTACATCTCGATTTGCTGATTTGCATGAACATGGCAAGGCACATAACTTTGATGACACTGAACTGGCTGCTACTGCTGCTGGCTTCTGCTTCTTGTGATAACAAAGATGGCTAGAGGTGGGTGACTCTGCAAGGGGAGGAGAGGGGCTTCCTGGTCAGTCACACCGGCAGAAGGCTTCTGTTTGCTGAAAGCTGTGGCAAGCTGTATACACAGTGTTTCCTGGTTATTTGGCATACCACAGATCAAGCAGTGCAATGGCAGGCCTTTCTGTTGCTGTAAGTTCAATAATGAAGCATTTGTGGTGAAATGTTTTTGAACTAAGCATTTAATATAACTGGTTCAACAATTACATTTTTGCTCTAAAATATCTATCAAACACACGGTCTCATGCAGTAATTTGTCTTCTAACATGGATATAACAATGCAGTATTTGTGGTAAAGTGTCTTTGAACTATGTGTTAAATATCACTGGTTCAAAATTTCAACTTTTGTACTAAAATGCATGAAACACATGTTCTGATGCAGTCTATGAACTAGGTGTTCAATAACATAATATAATAGGAGTTCATAGGTATAAAATAAATTGTGTTATTGCCATAAAATGTTCTTCCTACAATGCAACACATTTAATAATATAAATATATTGCACTGAAAAGATTGTGCAGTTGATCAGAATTTGCAGCAGAATGCAATTAGTGTGCTATGCTGGCAATAAGCCTATCTAGAAACTAGAGGTTTATATAGAAAATCTGTCTCTCTGTTCATATACACAAAAAATACACAAAAAGAGTTTTTTCTTGCAGGGAGGTTTGTAATGCAGAACTGCCAAGCTGAGCTTCTGTAGCACCAAGGAGAAAGCAGATGTATTAAGCCCGGTGTGACCAGCTCCTCATTCCCTCAAAGCTTTCCTTGTTAAAAATCTACACATTATATCTACATAACTATAGACTGAGCACAGTATTATCAAACCCCAGTTTCACCCCACAAAGTATTTTTTCCTGTTTTACAATACAAGATATGGTAGTGTTCCTATCAAACTACATTAGTGAGTTGTGTCTATAATAGTTTATGTTTGCCAAACAATATGAAACACATTTCTTCCAGGTCAGATCTCTTTGCTAAGGCTACTTTCACACTAGCGTTTTATAATTCCAGTATTGAGTTCCGTCATAGGGCCTCAATACCGGAATAAAACGCTTCAGTTTTGTCCCCATTCATTTTCAATGGGGGCAAAACTGAACTGAAGACAACAGAATGCTCCTAGAAGCATTCCGTTCCGTCTTCAGACCACATGCTGCGGTCTGCTCTCCGGCCCAGGCATCCGCACCAAGACGGATCCGGAATGACCCCCAATTAAAGTCAATGGGGACAGATCCGTTTGGTGTGATACAATGGTGAACGGATCCGTCCTCCATTGACTTTCAATGGAGTTCATGACGGATCCGTCACATACAGACACACATACAGACATACACATATACAGGCATACACATAAACATACACAGACATATACACATACAAACACACATACATACTTACATGCACCTGGCAGGTCTCCACAGTGAGGAGCAGGACGGCTCACACATAGGACAATTCCACCCGGCGCCCAGCAGAGGGCGCTGTGGGGAATCGCCCTCTGTGCGCGCCGTCCTCCTCCTGTACTGTGCTTTGGAGACCTGCCGGGAGCATGTAAGTATGTATGTGTACTTGTATGTGTATATGTGTGTGTGTGTGTATGTGTGGGGCCGGAGCGCGGTTCTGGCCCCACACATGTCCCTGCGGCAGCCCGGATCCGGTGGCACCCTTCACCTGCCGAATCTGGGCTGCCGCTAGTGTGAAAGTAGCCTTACTGCCCCCCAGTGTCATATGATCCTCCATCTTCTTCCTCCCTTGTGGTTTTCTCTGACAATATTAACAGTAAAATGGAGCCTGGCACAGTTTTTATGTGATTCATCCTAAACTAATCCCAAAAACTTTGAATTTGTTTGGAGGATGAATTGTTGTGAAAGTTATAACACATCCGTTTCCAAGAGCCATTACTTTTTACATTTTCTGTTCATTTAGCTATGTAGTAACATAGTAACGTAGTTCGTAAGGCTGATTAAAGACTTCCGCCCATCCAGTTGAGCATGTTATCCTGCAAGTTAATCCAGAGGAGGACACAAAAAACCCTGTGAGGTGGAAGCCAATTTTGCTCACTTTAGGGGAAAAAATTCCTTCCCGACTCCAATCAGGCAATCAGAATAACTCCCTGGATCAACAACCCATCTCTAGTAACTATAACCTGTAATATTCTTACACTCCAGAAATACATCCAGGTACCTCTTGAACTCTTTTAGTAAGTTCATCATAAGATGATTTATTTTTTGCAGGACAAGTTTTAATAGCACCATTTCATTTACCATAGCTTCTATACTAAAAAAAGAAAAACATTTTTGTAAGGTGAAATTGAAAAATCCATAAAGGTTTTTTGGGGTTTGGTATTACTCACTGTGCACACTAAAAATTACATGATGTCCTTATTCTGCGGTCCACTACGAATATGGCGATAATAAATTTGCATAGTTTTTATGTTTTACCTGTTTTAAAAAAATAAAAATGTGTGAAAAAATAAAAATTTTCTTTGACGTAACGTTTTTTTGATTTCCGTCTACAGAGCTGTATGAAGGCTTGTTTTTTTTGTTGGGCAAACTATAGTTTTTATTTGTACTATTTTAGGGTACATAGGACTTTTTGATCACTTTTTTATTTAAATTGCTTAAAAAACATTTTATTTTTTAATGTAATTTTCAGTCCTCTAAGGGAACTTAAACATGCAGTCATCTGATCAATTGTCCTTTAGATTGCAATATAATACTATTGCAGTCTATGGGATACTGAGGGGCTGCCCGTGAAGCCATGCCTCGGTCACAGCTTTTCAGGTAGTTAGCCATTACAAGCCAGGGAAACTTCAAAAGACCCCAGGCTGTCATGGCAACCAATTGGAGCCCTGCGATTTTGTTGAAGGGGCTCCGATCGGAGGACAGAGGGAGCCCCCTTTCTCTGTCTAACCCCACAGATGCCGCAGTCACTATTGAGGTTAGCATCTGAGGATTGCATGACTGAAATCGGCGATCCCAGTCACTGTCGACGGGTGCCTGCTATATTATATAGCTAGCATCCGCCATGTATGGAGTGAGCTCACTCCATAAATCCTCTTAATGCTGATTACATACATGTACATAATGTAATTGAGGGGTAAAGGACCAGTCAACTTGTCAACTCAGCTTGTAACAGCAGCAGTAACTTCACATAGATGAACTTTAATTTGCAGTATGCAGTGTAAAATATGATCCTTCACTTTACATATTAGCAGAGTTTGATCTTTGGTGGCCTTTCCGGCAGACCTCCTCCATGTCGCTGATCCTGCCAAGGGTACCATACTTTCCTATTCCTCATCACTGGGCTCTGGCTACTTTATTCCCATGCTGTTGCTGCCATGCTCCATTATCCATTTATCATCATCATTATCAGGGTGATGTGTCAGAACTCCCACAAGTGATTGTCTGCAGCGACTGTCAAATGCGGGGACTGGAGCAAGGCAGTAGGGGAGCAAAGGAGCAGGTGTGTATGCAATCCCTTTGCAGGTCTGGCCACGTGGGGGGAGGGGGGTTCTGCACAATAGGCTGCAGAAAATGGAAAACACATTTATGTTTAGTAAGAAAGGATATATGGCACTTGCACAACTTGCAGTGATGCACAAAAACTTTAGAGGCAGTCCATATGAACTAGAAAAATAAGGTGCTCACTGCTGCTAGCTATCAATAAGTGAAAAATTGACTAAAAACACCGTTCAATAAGTGCATAATAGGACACATTGCAGTACCAGAAAAAGAATACACACAATGGGCTAAAGTGCTGAACCGTTAAAAAACAGTGTAGCTAAAATACAGCAAAGACATAAGTATGCAAACATTTTAGTGCAATCAATTTCACATTTGCAAGCATAAAAGGCTCAGATATACGTTTGAGTCTCTCCTTATGGATCCTAGTTGGCATGATAAAACACTGTGGCCCTGATTTATCATACCATCACTCCAGAATTCTGGCATCAAAAAGTCGCAAAATAGGGCTTTTGCGACTTTTTTGCGCAAAATTTTGCGACTTTTTGCATGTGTACACCACTCACTCCAGTTTTGTAATATGGGTGGAAAAGTGGGTGTGGTTAGCTATGTTAATGAGTTTCACTCCAGATTTATCATTGCGACTTTTTTAAAAAGTCGCAAAATAGTCGCAATCTCACTCCAGGAGGAGGGTGGAGTAGGAAAAGTGGAGTAGCTTCTCTAGACAGAAGTGTTAGATTTAAGGACAAGCCACATTTATCAAACAACCTGTGACATTTGATAAATGTGGCACAAAGTACTCCAACACAGACTGAAGCAAAACTGACTTCAAATATTCTCCTAATGATAAATTCCCCCCTGTCTGTCTGGAACACATACCGTATTTTTCGCCCTATAAGACGCACCTAGGCTTTAGAGGAGGACAATAAGAAAAAAATATTTTTCATCGGACCTCAGCTCACAGCCCCAATCAGACCCCCAATGTTAATAAGACCCCAATAAGAGCTCAGATCAGACCTCAGATTAGACCCCAATAAGAATACCCCCAATCAGATCTCAGATAAAAGCCCCATGCCTCCAATATCAGCCCCCAGTGCCTCCAATTTCAGCCTCCAGTGTCTCTTATGTCAGCCCCCAGTGCCTCTTATGTCAGCCCTCCGTGCCTCTTATGTCAGCCCTCCGTGCCTCTTATGTCAGCCCTCAGTGCCTCCTTTGTCAGCCCCCATGCCTCCTTTGTCAGCCCCCATGCCTCCTGTGTTAGCCCCCATGCCTCCTGTGTCAGCCAGCAGCCGCAGAACACATAAAATAAAAAAGCCACTTACCTCCCTGCTCCTGGACGCCGCTGCTCCTCCCCGCCCGCGCTCTGCTTCCTCCTGCTGTCGGCTGTGCTGTGAACTGGCGCTCATTAGCATTCGCTCCATAAGACGCACTTTTGGGGGAAAAAATGCGTCTTATAGGGCGAAAAATACGTTATTCCAATTGTAATCCACGTGAGGTAAAATTGTAATCCAAACAGGTAATGTGTAATCCACATGGATAATAGAGAATAGCAGCAAATAGAGAACCATTTTGGAAAAGGGGGCTCCCAAATAACCTGAGAAGGGGGTAAAAAGGAAAATAGGCGCGCTTAGGCGCAACTGGAACCTTTCTGCAGAATGGGGGGAGTCCTGACTGACAGCCATGTCCACTCCAGCTGGGTGAGAGTCAAACGGGGGCAATACATTACATTAAAAAGCAGCATATAAAAAACCCTTTCTGCCAAGGGGGCTCCCAAATAACCTGAGAAGGGGGTAAAAATGAAAATAGGCACACTTCGGCGCAACAGGGAAATTTCTGCAGATTGGGGGGAGTCCTGACAGCCATACCCATCTGGGTGAGAGTCAAACGGGGGCAACAGAAATTAAACAAAAACAACTGCCAACTAGCATCTCACCCGTCAGGTGCAGTCCATGGTGTGGCTCCCATAGGTCCTCCTGCAGTGTCCTTGACACTGCCAGTATTTGGGTTCCTCATATGAGAGACCTGAAGTCTTCCTCGCTCGAGCTGCTGCTCATGAGCGAATCAAAATTTTCTTTGCCAAATATTCGCTGAATTTCTGACAAGATTCGTATTTAAACGAACTTATTCGTCGACTCTACATAACAAAAAAATACATGTTTTTTGCAAACATTCCTGCCCAAATTACGTACGTACAGTCAGCGTAGTTAAAAGTATGCAATACGTAAGCATTAGCGTACAAAAGTGCATACGAATCTTTAGCGTACTATTGACGCGCGAATGCATCATACTCACAAGGCTAGGCCGCGGCATACAATCTTTAGAGGCAGTCCATATGAACTAGAAAAATAAGGTGCTGCAGTATTTGGGTTCCTCATATGAGGGACCTGAAGTCCTCCTCACTCGAGCTGCTGCTGAAGCTCATCAGAGGACGCTCCTGCCTCTTGTAGGCCATACTCGCTGCGGTGGTGGAACTCCAGTGCCCTCTTCTTCCTGAAGTTGGACTTGACCGGGTCCAGGTGGTGGTGACGCACGCTGCAGCCATTTTCGCTTTTCCGGATGCTCCTGCCGGGATAGCAGGGGTAAGGACTTCCGGCTGCAGCGGTTCCGGAAAGGTTGCATCCGGCTGCTGGCTTCATCTTCCACAGCAGCTGGTATTGGGGGACCACCGTGGATTAGAAGATGAACGATAACGTGGTCAGCTGACCCAACTGTAAGGACTGTGGTAGTAGTGGTGGTGCTGGCAGTCCAGGAATCAGAGGTTCGGCTGAGGAAGGACGCCATCTGGGAACTGCTGCAGGCAGCGCGTCCTGGTGGTTCATCCAGCCACACTTCTGGTTCCATTGTAGGCACCAGAGGCTTTGAAAGGGGGGTAACCCCGGTGGCAAATGGGCCTTTCAGGGACGCCATGGGGGTGTACTCCACCTGATCCCCCACGTACAGGCTATGACGATGTTGTGGCAGGTACGACCGTTTCACCGACTTGCGGCTCACAAAATATTCCTTTCCATCCTCATCATCCTGCAGGAAGCCAGACCCTCTCCCAACGGAAAACCAAATCACAGTTCCCTTTCGCCATTCCAATGAAGGATCTACCGGCCTAGGGTGGTCGAGTACCTGTATGACCCAGTCCTGCACTGCGGTTTTATAGTCCCAGAGGTAGAACAATTGGGTTCTGGTGTATGTAAGGGGTGGATCTCCTCCTGGGCGGCGAAGTGGACGGTCCAGCCACCTCCGCCATACGAGCCAAAACAGACGTTCCAGCTGCATGAGCCAAAGCAGACGTTCCAGCCGCAAGAGCCAAAGCTGATGTTCCAGCCACCTCACGAGTCGCAGCAACAGCAACCTCAGCAGGTTGTAAGGAACACACAGGCACTGAAGCTGGGTTTCTCTGGCATAGTTGTGACACCCTGATGTCTTGAGCGGGTGGTGGTTCAGGTAAGTCGTCCCCAAAATACATCTCGTTCCAATTTGGACGCAGCTGTTTTTTAGCCATGACTTGCTCTGAGGTCAGCGCTGGTCTAAACTGGTTCAGACTTCAGAGGAGGGTGGAGTACTGAGGAAGGAGTCTTCACTCCCTATACGTGCAAAACAGTTAGATCCCGGTGGGCTGGGCTGGTTTTTTTCAGTTCTGAGGGGGACGTATCTTCATTTTCCGGCTCTTGCGTGGGCGTATCGTCATTGTCCCGCCTCATGCAGAATGCGTACGTTTCTTACGTTTCATACGTATCGTTAGCGTGTTAAATTTTACGAAGATTTATGAATAATACAAAGCGAATCCAAAGAAATTCGGATTCGCTTTGCAGCTGAAAATTTCCAAGATTCGATACGAATCTACAAAGCGGTGAATAGATTTGCTCATCTCTACAGAGAACCCAAATCCCCAAGTCAAGAATAAGAGAAATATTCCGGAGTGGACAGGAAATCCATCCAAGGCCTCCAGGTAGTGATATAAGAGTCAGGAGTGGAGTGGGAGTCTGCTGTCAGTCCCTCCATTCTTTGTAAGTGGAAGATCTCCTGAAACCATTCCCTAATAGAGGGAGGACGGACGCTCTTCCATAAGCGAGGGATTACTGTTTTGGCCGCCAGGACCAGGAACCGTATTAAGTCCCTAGTTCGGTATCCTATAACACCAGGGAGCATACATAGCAATAATGGAGAAGGATCGTTATCAATTACTATCCCTGTGATTTTTTGGATGAGGGAGATCACCTTACACCAAAAAGGTTGGAGAATTGAGCAGTTTCACCAAATATGAGACATAGTCCTCACCTCTAACCCACATCGCCAACAGCGGTCAGAAACTGACTAGAAAAGACGATGTAGTAAGGCAGGCACCCTGTACCATCTAGTCAAAATCTTATAGTTAGTTTCTTGGGCCTTACAGGAGATAGATACCTTATGGCAAAGGGTGAAGGCATTTTTTGACCCATTTTAAATTGAAACTAGACACGACATACAATTCCTCAGATCCAACCAATAAAGGCCCCTTCTCTGGGTGAACAGCTGTATTAGTTGCTATTTAGCAGCTATTCCCGACTGTTATATGTAGGGACTTGTTTTATGTGTTTTAATTATCTGCTTTTTTTTCTATCTTCATTCTCTCTGATCTTGGATGACATTTTGGGGCTTTGGAACCAATTACTCAAGTTACAATGGTTTCAACATACAATGGTCTCTCTGGAACCAATTAATATGGTAACATGAGGGACCACTCTACTTCATTCATTTAAATTCCTGATGATTTTTGAGTTTGAGGTCAAGGCGTTCCTAACAGTGATTGACAGCTATCTCTGTATATACAATCATAGAGGGCAGGCTGTCAATCACTATTAGGTCCGCCTCCTTCACTTTAAGCCCAGAATAAGAATGGATATCAATGTATAAAAAAACAAGTTATGCTAATTTTTTCCCCATAAAATTATACATCAATCTGCTCATCTCCTCCTGCTCTATAACATGCTGCCTTTAGCTCAGACTCCATGTTCAGTGTGTTCATGTTCCCTTGTTCATGTTCCCTTTAAGTACAGTGTAAAAGATATTTAAAATTCCATTGCGCAGCATAAAGTGCTGTATTTTATGCTAGTAAAGACTTGAAATGTTTCTGACAAATTATTTGGCTTACAGCCACCATTTAAATATACTGGTTCCTGAAACTAAGGATGGAGGCAAGCTTGACATGTCTGGCAAGATGTAAGAGGCCCAAACGTGTAATTTAAACTACAAGCTGGGTTTTTAATTTATAGTGCTGGTGAAATAAACTAAAATAAGTAGCAGGTTAAAAACATCGGCTGACATGCCGAACACTTCCTAATTATTTCAGCTCATTTCAAAGTACACTTTCACCAGTATTAACATAAAATAAATATGTATTCTAAGACATTTACTACCCTTTTTTACATTTATTTCCTGCCACTAGAAATACAAAGTCTGAATTATTAGTTGCCTGTAATAGAAAGCTGCAGTGCATGAAGAAGGAAAGAGAGATTGGCAGATTACCATGAGAAATAAGAAGCAAAACTTCTGTAATTAGCCTTTGCTTGAAAAGTGTCCTTCTTCAGACCTTGGTTATACCAGAACTAGTTAATACATGACATATGCATACGTTTAAATACCTAATGCAGTCACTTGATGCCAATGGACAGCATGCATATAGCTCATGGTACAAGAATGTATACGTGGTAAAAATGGATTCTTCCGACAATTGGCTTGTGTATACTGTCCACCAAAGGACAAACAAGCAACCACTTGTTTGTCATTTTATCACAACTTTCATGTGGGCAAATCATCAGCTGTCGTCAATAGTGTTGAACGAATCAAAGTTCATGGACTTCGATCCAAATTTCAAGAACAATTTGATTCGCCACAAAGCTGAATTTCCTTGTGCTTTGTGGTAATGATTTTCCCTAAAATGGCAGTAATTAGTAACAAAGCAAATTTTTTTGTAAAATTCGGCAAAGCAGCAGAATTGAATTTTGGAGAACTTCGCTCATCTCTAGTCGTCAGCATGTTGCCCTGTGTAAACTGTGAAAATGTGCTGCCAGCAGAAATGGAATTTAGAGATGAGCAAAAATTTTGTTTTTAACTAATCAGATTAGTTACGGACTTCTGAAAGTTTCGTCTACTAGTATAATCCAGTAAAACAATGTGCAGCTCTATTTTACTGCACAGTTCGGCAGAAAAAAGCTCTAGGGAGGAAGAAGGATAAGAAGGATACTCACATGACCCTGAGAGGAAGTGGGGGAAGTGGGGGGGAGGGGACTTGTCCTGATCGTTTCCCAGGCCGACAGGTAGTCTGGATGATCAGAACTGCAGCAGGTAGAGAAGTTCCCTTACAGAATGACTAGAAAGTCGTTCTGTTTTTAGATGTGAATGAGTGTAGATGGGTGTAGCAGTTGTGTAGAATAGGGAAAGGCAGGGAAAGCTTTTGGCCAGGAAGGAGCTGAGGCTGGGTATCCATGCAATGCCTTTTAGCTGAAAATACTGCATTACAACACAGCTGCAGCTGCAGAACCCCGAACTGTACAACACATGTTTTACCATTCAGAGGATAGATAGTGTTAGAAATCCAGGGCATCTCCAGACAGGTCAATTTTTTTTTGTTTTGTGAAACATAGCAATACTGATAAAAAGTGTGCTACATGTGTCATAATACAGAGGGTTTGAAATCTCAATATGCAATATGCATATATGAATGATAATGTAAAGTACTAAGCTGAAATCTGTGTCAGGGCATCTCCAGACAGTTCAATTTTTGGGAGGTGTTTAGGAAAATGGCAATATCAGTGTGCAACATGTGTCTTTCAATACAAAGGGTGGCATTTTAAATCTGAATAAAATTGGGAAATATTAGTCTGAAATCTGTGCAAGGGCATCTCCAGACAGTTCAAGTGTTGGTGTGGGGGGAATCTCATAGTAGGTTGACAATGTGTGTTTTACATTTGAGAAAGATTTTTTTTTCTAAATTTTCATATTTTAACACGCAGAAGACATTAGGCCCATATCTGTTAGTGGTGCCAATGCTGCATTATTTCCAAAGTCAATTTTCAGTAGAAGTGTCTATGGAAAGGGAAGGACATTTTATTGCGCCTCTCTGTATTTAAGTTCCAGAAAAAAGATTTGTTAACTGTTCCATACTTTGTGTGCCTGTGTACATTAGACCCAAAAATGTCAGGAATACGGAAGGGTTCCAAACAAGTGATCCAGGGTCGGCCCTACCAGAGCCAGAATGTGGGAAGAAGAAGAAGAAGTTCTCTCTGTCTTTGGAAAGACACAACATTATCATTGAGGAGAAAGAGGATGAGACTGTGGATTAGATGGCTCACTCCTCCTCTCAGTTATAGCAGGATGACATGGAGTTGAATTCTGAGTCTGACATCATGGCTTGGAGCCAGGGTTCACAGAATTATTAATGTTCCTTTTCCTTGCAGCTCCAAAGAAGACTTTCAGTGAATTCCTCTCTGTCTTCACTACTTCTTCCTAGTGGGACGCCTTCCTTTTTCTTAAAAAGTGGCAACAAAACCCCACCACACCCTATGAAAGATAATCAAGTGAGTCTCCCTATTGACGACTTGTGTCAGAGCAATGTTTGCATTATCCTGAGGAGGAAGTCCAGGCGGAGACTAGGGGCCTCATGCTTAGCTGTGTTGGTGGTATTAATAGTGTCACCTTTAGCCACAGTATTGACGGTGGGGGCAACGACAGTGGCAGTCGGGGCAAATGCACAGCAGGGGAGGAAGGCCAATGAGCCCACCATGATATCTCACAGCCTGATAAAAGTGACATGGAGAGTGGTGGCAGAGACAGCAATAAAGACCAGAGGCAACATACCTCCCAAAAAACTGCCAGAGCTATATCTGCTTCGGGATCTGGTGATATGGGTGCATTAGTTCCAAAACATGCCATAACTAATCCAAGCTCGGCTGCTTCTAGCTTTCCATGAGTATCTCCAGTCTGGCAGTTTTTCTCAACGCAGACAGAAAATAGAAGCATTGCCCTGTACAAGCTCTGCAAGAGTAAAATAAGCTGTGCGCAGGCAAACACAAACATAGGCACCACAGCTCTACTGAACCACATGAAGCGGCATCACCCCATCCCGTGGGCTGACAAAGAAGACCACTAGCTACCTTAAGAAGAGCTTCTTCCTTCTCCCGGTCTTCCTTTTGGCAGCCAGCCGCAACTACAAGCAATATGGTGTCTTTCACATCGTCATCATAACTTGCGGCTTCTCCCACTCAGACTCCTCTTCTTCTTTGGCTCCATCATCTGTCATCAATAACGGTAAGCATGGCCAGAACAACTCTACATACTCTACATACCTAGCAATATGCATAATTCTCACCTGGCCAGGTTAATGGCAGTGCTTTACCATTTAGTAGACTCTGCTGCCTTTAGGGAGCTCGTGGCATTTGCTCACCCTCAATGGAAGATACCTAGCTGCAATTATTTCTCCCAAAAAGCCATCTCTGCCTTGTACTCTCATGTGGTGGAGAACTTGGGCCGGTCCTTGCGATTGTCGCTGTGCAGCACGGTGCACACAATGGTGGACCATGGAGAATCTGGTACGGGTAGGGACATAACATGTGTTTACTGGCCCATTGGGTCAATGTTTTTCGCGGGAGAAGTGAGGCAGCAACCCAGCAACAAGACCAGGTCCATTTAACCCACCCATAATTTTGTCAGCCTGGCTCCCAGCTCAAGCACTTAGCCACCTCATTCACCATGGACGGACCCATCCACAAGATCTGCAGGCCCAGCACCATTCCCCCTCCTTCTATCACATATGTCAAGTTAAACGTTGCTATGTGGTGTTGGATAGGCCTGGGTGAGAGTAGCCACACAGCCGAGCAGTTGTTAAAGTACATCTAGCAGAAACATGCTACTGGCTGTCACCCTGCCAACTCCAACTGGGCAAGGTGGTCATCAAAAATGGCCGCAACATCGTGGCTGTCCTGAACCTGGGGAAAATAACACATGCTCCTTGCATTTCAGCCATTCTTACATGGTGATGAACACGCTTCTGGACTTGCAGCAACAGAATGGTCTACCGTCACACTTCTTAATTTGCGATGATCCAACTCACTGAAATTCAATATTGCACATGCTAGAACGTCTATACAAGCAGCGGAAAGTCATGAACAATTTTTTCATGTACTAGACTGCCTCCGCAGGCAGCATCTGTTGTTTTGAGGCCAGGCAGTAGCAGCTCACTTGATTTGTCTGTCAGGGGCTGAAGCCCTTCAAAGAGTCCACAAAGTTTGTCAGCAGGGACAATGTGGCATGAACGATGTCATCCCCCTCAGAGTTATCTTACAACAGATGCTGAAGCGCATGCACCAGAGGACGATGGCTTAAGAAGAACAGCTAACGCTGTAACTGTTGGGGACCCACAAAGAGAAACTCCAATGGAGGAGGATGAATATGGGGAGCTGCCACTGGAGGAGTTGGAGGAGCAAGAGTATGGCGATGAGGAGGACACCGGCCACAACACTCAATCGTCTCAGTGGAGGAGGGGAGCAAGAAAGAACTGGCTCCTTGGGCATACTGGCAAGAATGGCAACCTCTATGCTCACTTGCTTATGCACTGTCAGGCGTATCATTAACATTAAGTCTGATGATTACTGGATAGCCATGCTTTTCGACTCTCACTAGCAACACAAAATGGGGAATTGTTTTCCTCCCTACAAAAGGGAGGCCAAATTACCTTATTACCAGGAAACACTTTGTATGCAGCTTTTGCCGAGCAGACACCTGCTGCCAGAGTGTGTGAAAGGAAGGCCCCTCTCTGCCCTCCCACAGAGTCACCCACCTCCTACCGCCACAAGCAGCAGAAGCCGCAGCAGCAGTAGCAGCAGCTAGCTCAGTCTCCTCAATATGATGGAGCAGTTTTTTATGTGCCACTCCAGGCTGAAGCAAATCAGCAAGTTCAGACCTCCCGCCTCAATGCCCAGGTTCAGGCTTACCTATACTCTGGCCTGTCTCTGGTGCATACACTGTTCCTGACCCCACGGATTTCTGGACAGGTAGACTGGAACAGTGGCCCGAATTGGCACAGTACGCTCACTTTCTTCTTTCTCGCTCTACCTCTAATGTAATCTAAGAGAGGGTTTTCAGCACTGCAAGGGATGTGATGACACCTAAATGGACCAAGTTATCCTCTGCCAGTGTCCAAAACATCACTTTTGTCAAAATGAATCAAGCCTGGATTTGGGAGGATTTTCACACTTTTCCGGCTGAGGCGGATAAGTCGATCTGGACTTTCCACTGTTGCTGTCTGCCTGCCTTCCTGCCTACCATCATGTTCCATACGGCTGCTGCTTTCTCCATCATGCCACTACTGCTGCTGGCCTACCGTCATGTTCCATAAGGCTGCTGCTGCCTCCCTCATGCCACTGAACGACATGAGTTAAATTTTCCATACAGCAGCGGAACCCTTGCATGTCTGGCCAAGATTCCCAACCCACTGCTCAGGCTACACCTTAGAAAAATAAAATTTAGGCGAAGGTGCACCACATACACCACATAAGTGCACCACATTTATGGACTGATAAGAGTTAAATTTTCCATATACCAGCGGAACCTTTGCTTGCTTGGCGAGAAGCCACACTGAAATTGCCTGGGCCAGAGCCAACAAGAATTAAATTTACACGCAGCAGTGCCACATTTGCGGACCAACAAGAATTTAATTTTGCATATAGCAGCAGAACCCTTGTGTGTTTGGTGAGAAGTACCACATTGACGCCAGTTGGGCCAAAGCCCAGAAAAATTTAATTTAGTCTAAGGGGCAGAAGTACGCCACATTTGCAGACCAACAAAAGTAACATTTTCCATATAGCAGCCTGGCCAAGAGTCCCAGCCCAATACCTGGAAAAGGCACTGCAGTGTACCTCATTTACTGCAACTAAGTGGTATAGCAGCAACTGAACTGCCAGCAACTTGGCCAAGTAGGAGTTCAACTTGCACGTAAGCTAATTGTTGGTCGAGAATAGTTTTCTCATGGCCACACATTCTGTTATAAATATCTTACGATGGAACAGAAGAGGAGGAGTCTGAGCAGGAGAACAAGCAGCCAATGATAATGACAAGGACACTGTACCACTTAGGGAAGCGGGCTTGCTGCCACAAAGAAGACAAGGAGAAGGAGGACAGACTTGTTCTGCTTGAGAATGCTGCCCAGTTCTATTTTCCCCCAGTGATGCTGCCTCGTGCTGCAAAAGAGCTCTAGTACCTACATTTGTGTTTGAACTCTCAGGTCCTGTAGATCTTGCACATGGCTGTGGTTTTGTGTGCTGGCCTTGTGGAGAAAAAACACTATACGGAAGTTGCTTGCATAGAGCTAGAAGCAGTCGCGTTTGGCCTAGGTCTGACACATTTTAAGCCTGCCCTGACAGTATCAGTCCCCGAGCTAACACCAGTAGAAGCAGATCTGGCTCTGCCAGTTCTTTTGGAGGCTTTGGCTGTACATTACCTCCGCTCTTTATTCCCCTACATTCACCACCCTTCTTTTCTGATGTCTCCTCCTCAGCACCCCAATATAGCTCCCAGATCCTTTCCAACACACAATTATTGTCATGGTGTTCACCCAGAGGCGTAGCTACCGGGGGGGGTATTCTGGGGGGCGACGGCTCCGGGCCCAGTGACTCTGGGGGGCCCGGCAGGGATGGCCTTAGCACAATCAGGCGAATACAAGTGAGTGCTTCCATTATGGAAGCGCTCACTTGTATGTAGGGACCACCATCAGACCTCAGATCAGCCCACCCAGCCACATAAGGTTAAAATAAAAACCTTTCTTACCTGACCTGCGCTGCAGCTGCCCTCCGGTCAGGCGCTCCACTCTCTTCCCTGGCCGGGCCACACTATGACCTGACGCTGCACGCTGATCTGAGGTCTGATGGGAGTACATTCTGCTCATCTGAGGTCTGATGGGGGCACATTCTGCTGATCTGAGGTCTGATGGGGGCACAATATGCTGATCTGAGGTCTGATGGGGGCACATTCTGATGATCTGAGGTCTGATGGGGGCACATTCTGATGATCTGAGGTCTGATGGGGGCACAATACGCTGATCTGAGGTCTGATGGGGACACATTCTGCTGATCTGAGGTCTGATGGGGGCACGTTCTGCTGATCTGAGGTCTGATGGGGGCACATTCTGCTGATCTGAGGTCTGATGGGGGCACAATACGCTGATCTGAGGTCTGATGGGGGCACAATACGCTGATCTGAGGTCTGATGGGGGCACAATACTCTGATCTGAGGTCTGATGGGGACACATTAAGCCGATCTGAGGTCTGATGGGGGCACATTCTGCTGATCTGAGGTCAGATGGGGGCACATTCTGTTAATCTGAGCTCTGATGGGGGCATATTCTGCTGATCTGAGGTCTGATGGGGGCACATTCTGCTGATCTGAGGTCTGATGGAGGCACATTCTGCTGATCTGAGGCCTGATGGGGGCACATTCTGCTGATCTGAGGTCTGATGGGGCACATTCTGCTGATCTGAGGTCTGATGGGGGCACATTCTGCTGATCTGAGGTCTGATGGGGGCACAATACGCTGATCTGAGGTCTGATGGGGGCACAATACGCTGATCTGAGGTCTGATGGGGGCACAATACGCTGATCTGAGGTCTCATGGGGGCACAATACGCTGATCTGAGGTCTGATGGGGGCACATTCTGATGATCTGAGGTCTGATGGGGGCACATTCTGCTGATCTGAGGTCTGATGGGGGCACAATACGCTGATCTGAGGTCTGATGGGGGCACATTCTGCTGATCTGAGGTCTGATGGGGGCACGTTCTGCTGATCTGAGGTCTGATGGGGGCACATTCTGATGATCTGAGGTCTGATGGGGGCACATTCTGATGATCTGAGGTCTGATGGGGGGCACAATACGCTGATCTGAGGTCTGATGGAGGCACAATATGCTGATCTGAGGTCTGATGGGGGCACAATACGCTGATCTGAGGTCTGATGGGGGCACATTCTGTTAATCTGACGTCTGATGGGGGCACATTCTGCTGATCTGAGGTCTGATGGGGGCACGTTCTGCTGATCTGAGGTCTGATGGGGGCACATTCTGCTGATCTGAGGTCTGATGGGGCACAATACGCTGATCTGAGGTCTGATGGGGGCACAATACTCTGATCTGAGGTCTGATGGGGGCACAATACTCTGATCTGAGGTCTGATGGGGACACATTAAGCCGATCTGAGGTCTGATGGGGGCACATTCTGCTGATCTGAGGTCAGATGGGGGCACATTCTGTTAATCTGAGCTCTGATGGGGGCATATTCTGCTGATCTGAGGTCTGATGGGGGCACATTCTGCTGATCTGAGGTCTGATGGAGGCACATTCTGCTGATCTGAGGCCTGATGGGGGCACATTCTGCTGATCTGAGGTCTGATGGGGCACATTCTGCTGATCTGAGGTCTGATGGGGGCACATTCTGCTGATCTGAGGTCTGATGGGGGCACAATACGCTGATCTGAGGTCTGATGGGGGCACAATACGCTGATCTGAGGTCTCATGGGGGCACAATACGCTGATCTGAGGTCTCATGGGGGCACAATACGCTGATCTGAGGTCTGATGGGGGCACATTCTGATGATCTGAGGTCTGATGGGGGCACATTCTGCTGATCTGAGGTCTGATGGGGGCACAATACGCTGATCTGAGGTCTGATGGGGGCACATTCTGCTGATCTGAGGTCTGATGGGGGCACGTTCTGCTGATCTGAGGTCTGATGGGGGCACATTCTGATGATCTGAGGTCTGATGGGGGCACATTCTGATGATCTGAGGTCTGATGGGGGGCACAATACGCTGATCTGAGGTCTGATGGGGGCACAATACGCTGATCTGAGGTCTGATGGGGGCACATTCTGTTAATCTGACGTCTGATGGGGGCACATTCTGCTGATCTGAGGTCTGATGGGGGCACGTTCTGCTGATCTGAGGTCTGATGGGGGCACATTCTGCTGATCTGAGGTCTGATGGGGGCACAATACGCTGATCTGAGGTCTGATGGGGGCACAATACGCTGATCTGAGGTCTGATGGGGGCACAATACTCTGATCTGAGGTCTGATGGGGGCACATTCTGCTGATCTGAGGTCTGATGGGGGCACATTCTGTTAATCTGAGCTCTGATGGGGGCATATTCTGCTGATCTGAGGTCTGATGGAGGCACATTCTGCTGATCTGAGGTCTGATGGGGGCACATTCTGCTGATCTGAGGTCTGATGGGGGCACATTCTGATGATCTGAGGTCTAATGGGGGCACATTCTGCTGATCTGAGGTCTGATGGGGGCACAATACGCTGATCTGAGGTCTGATGGGGGCACAATACGCTGATCTGAGGTCTGATGGGGGCACATTCTGATGACCTGAGGTCTGATGGGGGCACATTCTGCTGATCTGAGTTCTGATGGGGGCACATTCTGCTGATCTGAGGTCTGATGGGGGCACATTCTGCTGATCTGAGGTCTGATGGGGGCACATTCTGCTGATCTGAGGTCTGATGGGGGCACATCCTGATGATCTGAGGTCTGATGGGGGCACATCCTGCTGATCTGAGGTCTGATGGGGGCACATTCTGATGATCTGAGGGCTGATGGGGGCACAATACGCTGATCTGAGGTCTGATGGGGGCACAGTAGGCTGATCTGAGGTCTGATGGCGACACAGTAGGCTGATCTGAGGTCTGATGGCAGCACAATACGCTGATCTGAGGTCTGATGGGGGCACGTTCTGCTGATCTGAGGTCTGATGGGGGCACATTCTAATGATCTGAGGTCTGATGGGGGCACATTCTGATGATCTGAGGTCTGATGGGGGCACAATACGCTGATCTGAGGTCTGATGGAGGCACAATATGCTGATCTGAGGTCTGATGGGGGCACAATACGCTGATCTGAGGTCTGATGGGGGCACATTCTGTTAATCTGACGTCTGATGGGGGCACATTCTGCTGATCTGAGGTCTGATGGGGGCACGTTCTGCTGATCTGAGGTCTGATGGGGGCACATTCTGCTGATCTGAGGTCTGATGGGGGCACAATACGCTGATCTGAGGTCTGATGGGGGCACAATACTCTGATCTGAGGTCTGATGGGGGCACAATACTCTGATCTGAGGTCTGATGGGGGCACATTCTGCTGATCTGAGGTCTGATGGGGGCACATTCTGTTAATCTGAGCTCTGATGGGGGCATATTCTGCTGATCTGAGGTCTGATGGGGGCATATTCTGCTGATCTGAGGTCTGATGGGGGCACATTCTGATGATCTGAGGTCTGATGGAGGCACATTCTGCTGATCTGAGGTCTGATGGGGGCACATTCTGTTAATCTGACGTCTGATGGGGGCACATTCTGATGACCTGAGGTCTGATGGGGGCACATTCTGCTGATCTGAGTTCTGATGGGGGCACATTCTGCTGATCTGAGGTCTGATGGGGGCACATTCTGCTGATCTGAGGTCTGATGGGGGCACATTCTGCTGATCTGAGGTCTGATGGGGGCACATCCTGATGATCTGAGGTCTGATGGGGGCACATCCTGCTGATCTGAGGTCTGATGGGGGCACATTCTGATGATCTGAGGGCTGATGGGGGCACAATACGCTGATCTGAGGTCTGATGGGGGCACAGTAGGCTGATCTGAGGTCTGATGGCGACACAGTAGGCTGATCTGAGGTCTGATGGCAGCACAATACGCTGATCTGAGGTCTGATGGGGGCACGTTCTGCTGATCTGAGGTCTGATGGGGGCACATTCTGATGATCTGAGGTCTGATGGGGGCACATTCTGATGATCTGAGGTCTGATGGAGGCACAATATGCTGATCTGAGGTCTGATGGGGGCACAATACGCTGATCTGAGGTCTGATGGGGGCACATTCTGTTAATCTGACGTCTGATGGGGGCACATTCTGCTGATCTGAGGTCTGATGGGGGCACGTTCTGCTGATCTGAGGTCTGATGGGGGCACATTCTGCTGATCTGAGGTCTGATGGGGGCACAATACGCTGATCTGAGGTCTGATGGGGGCACAATACTCTGATCTGAGGTCTGATGGGGGCACAATACTCTGATCTGAGGTCTGATGGGGGCACATTCTGCTGATCTGAGGTCTGATGGGGGCACATTCTGTTAATCTGAGCTCTGATGGGGGCATATTCTGCTGATCTGAGGTCTGATGGGGGCACATTCTGATGATCTGAGGTCTGATGGAGGCACATTGTGCTGATCTGAGGTCTGATGGGGGCACATTCTGCTGATCTGAGGTCTGATGGGGGCACATTCCGATGATCTGAGGTCTGATGGGGGCACATTCTGTTGATCTGAGGTCTGATGGGGGCACAATACGCTGATCTGAGGTCTGATGGGGGCACAATACGCTGATCTGAGGTCTGATGGGGGCACATTCTGTTAATCTGACGTCTGATGGGGGCACATTCTGATGACCTGAGGTCTGATGGGGGCACATTCTGCTGATCTGAGTTCTGATGGGGGCACATTCTGCTGATCTGAGGTCTGATGGGGGCACATTCTGCTGATCTGAGGTCTGATGGGGGCACATTCTGCTGATCTGAGGTCTGATGGGGGCACATCCTGATGATCTGAGGTCTGATGGGGGCACATCCTGCTGATCTGAGGTCTGATGGGGGCACATTCTGATGATCTGAGGGCTGATGGGGGCACAATACGCTGATCTGAGGTCTGATGGGGGCACAGTAGGCTGATCTGAGGTCTGATGGCGACACAGTAGGCTGATCTGAGGTCTGATGGCAGCACAATACGCTGATCTGAGGTCTGATGGGGGCACAATACGCTGATCTGAGGTCTGATGGGGTACATTAAGCTGATCTGAGGTCTGATGGGGGCACATTAAGCTGATCTGAGGTCTGATGGGGGCACATTCTGATGATCTGCCAGTAGCTTATTAACACCCTGCAATTAGCCCTTATCCCAATCTCTTCCCTCTCCTGTCCAGACTTGGCTGCCAATCACTACAACCAGACCCTCAAAACCACCCTAGATGAAGTTGCTCCAATATCAATCCGACCCTCCCAACGCAGAACACGGCAACCCTGGCATACATCAGAAACAAGTTATCTCCAGCGCTGCTCCAGATGTGCAGAACACTTATGGAGAAAATCACAAATATCAGCAGACTTCCTCCATTATAAATTTATGCTCAAAACATACAATTCGGCTCTCAACATTGCAAAACAAAAGTACTTCACCTCTCTCATCTCCTCACTCTCAAATAACCCAAAACGGCTCTTTGACACTTTTCATTCCCTTCTAAGCACCAAAATTCCAGAACCAGTCACTGACCTCTGCGCTGATGGCATGGCCACCTACTTCAGGGACAAGATTGCCAGCATCCAGCAGGAAATAATCTCCCAGTCCCCAAATCTCAATCCTCCTCCATCTTATTCCTCCACCTGCTCTCTCTCCTCTCTTGACCCTATAACAGAGGAAGAAGTCTCCAGGCCCACGACCTGTAGCAGCGATCCTATTCCATCACACCTCCTCCAGTCCCTCTCCCCGGCTGTCATCACTCACCTAACTACAATTTTTAACCTCTCTCTCTCTTCTGGTATCTTTCCATCCTCTTTTAAACACTCTGTTATAACCCCACTACTAAAAAAAACATCTCTTGACCCAACCTGTGCTGCAAACTACCGACCGGTTTCTAATCTCCCTTTCATCTCTAAACTCCTTGAACGTCTTGTCTACTTTCGCTTAATAAGCTATCTCTCTGCAAACTCTCTTCTTGACCCCTTACAATCTGCCTTTCGCCCTCTTCACTCTACAGAAACTGCCCTTACTAAAGTGTCTAACGATCTCCTAACAGCAAAAAGAAATGGGGATTATTCTCTACTGATTCTTCTGGATCTCTCTGCAGCATTTGACACAGTAGACACTGCTCTCTCTTGGTTCTCTTCCTATCTCTCTAGCCGCTCCTTTAGTGTATCCTTCGCTGGCTTTTCTTCTTCTCCTGTCCCTCTTGATGTTGGCGTTCCTCAGGGCTCAGTACTAGGTCCTCTACTCTTCTCCCTCTATACAGCCCCCATTGGACAGACTATCAGTAGTTTCGGCTTTCAGTACCATCTCTATGCTGATGACACCCAACTATACACTTCATCCCTCCAAATCACCCCTGCTTTACTCCAAAACACCAGTAATTGTCTGGCAGCTGTCTCTAACATCATGTCCTCTCTGTATCTAAAACTAAACCTCTCCAAAACTGAACTTCTTGTCTTTCCCCCATCTACTAACCCACCTAATCTTGATATTTCAATCTTGGTCTGTGGTACTATTATAACTCCGGTGCACCGTGCCCGCTGTCTCGGGGCCACATTTGACTCTGATCTTTCCTTTGTTCCCCATATTCAATCACTTACACGCTCTTGTCGTCTGCACCTCAAGAACATTGCCAGAATCCGCCCTTTTCTTACGGTGGAAACGGCAAAAACTCTTGTTGTTGCCTTGATTCACTCTCGTCTTGACTACTTCAATGCATTACTAATCGGTCTCCTTCTCTCTAAACTCTCCCCCCTTCAGTCTGTCTTAAATGCTGCAGCCAGGCTCATCTATCTGTCCTCCCGTTACAGTGATGCTACTATTCTTTGCCAGTCACTTCACTGGTTGCCCATCCACCACAGAATATAGTTCAAACTTCTCACCCTCACCCACAAAGCTCTCCACAGTGCTGCCCCTCCATACATCTCTTCCCTCATCTCTGTCTACCACCCTACTCATGCTCTCCTTTCTGTTAGCGACCTAAGACTAACATCCTCCTTAATTTGTACCTCTCACTCCCGTCTTCAAGACTTTTCTCGAGCTGCACCTACACTCTGGAATGCTCTGCCTCTGAATATTAGGTCAATGCACAACTTCCCTACCTTCAAACGTGCTCTAAAAACACATCTTTTCAGGCAGGCTTATCAAGCTTCCTAAAATGACCTTTCCCCAACTAAATAGTTCCAAATCCGAAGCAGATCGGCCGGCACCACACCTTTCACTACAATTACGGCTCGAATCCTACTTATCACAATCAACCACCTTATGTGTCACCCCCTATTCCTCATAGATTGTAAGCTCTTGCGAGCAGGGCCCTCACTCCTAGTGTTTCAGTTGTATATTAGCTAGTCATTTTTGTATTGTACAAGAACCCTATGATTTTGCAAAGCGCTGCGGAATATGGTGGCGCTATATAAATAAATACTATTATTATTATTATTATTATTATTATCTGAGGTCTGATGGGGCACATTCTGCTGATCTGAGGTCTGATGGGGGTTCACATTCTGCTGATCTGAGGTCTGATGGGGGCACATTCTGATGATCTGAGGTCTGATGGGGGCACATTCTGCTGATCTGAGGTCTAATGGGGGTACATTCTTTTAATCTGATGTCTGATGGGGGCACAGTAGGCTGATCTGAGGTCTGATGGCGGCACAATACCCTGATCTGAGGTCTGATGGGGGCACATTCTGATGATCTGAGGTCTGATGGGGAAAGTGCGTTTGGGAAGCCACTAAGTGGGGGCCCACTCAAGTATGTTCCCCC
This sequence comes from Rhinella marina, assembly GCA_900303285.1. Lineage (NCBI taxonomy): Eukaryota > Metazoa > Chordata > Amphibia > Anura > Bufonidae > Rhinella > Rhinella marina. The sequence goes on from ONZH01007152.1 coordinate 85,698, forward strand.
CCCCCCCCCCGTGCTGAACCTCTAGTTACGCCTCTGTCTTCACCCTCCCGCCACTTTTATCAGACTGTGATATGTCATGATGGGCTCCTTGACACCCCTCCATGTCATCCTGCTGTGACTGAGAGGAGGAATGAGCCATCCAATCTACAATCATTCTCCTCAATGATAATGTTGTGCCTTTTCTAAGCCAGGGAGAATGGTAGCCTACTACTGCCTGGATGGCTGCTGCTACCACTACTCACATTCTGGATCTGGGAGGACAAGGCCTGAGTCTTTCATTTTGAACCCTTCCATTTTTCACACATTTTATTATGAGGCCTATGTAAACTCATGGTTTTCCTAATTGAAAAGCCATGGATTTGGTAAACAGTACAGTTATAGCAAAATTGTGAGCGTGTTTTCTGTAACTTAAAGACAGAGGTGCAATTAAATGTTCTTCCCCTTCTATAAACAAAGTGAATATTGCTATTGATTATTTACTTTGGAAACAATGCAGTATTGGTGCTGGTAACAATGCAGGATGGTGGTATTTCTGTCTACGGTTTAATTTGCATCTGGGTTCACATGTATAACAATGGTGTAATTACCACAAAATGCTTGAGCTATAATGTAATGTGTTTAATAACATGTAGAAGGACTCTCAGGCATCTCAGATTAGGTGACAGCACAGAATTTATAGTATGTCATTTGTATTTATAGAAAGAGCAACAGTAAGTGTGTGCTTTATGGTAACTGACATGAATGAGTCAATATACTGTATGTCATAGAAAGTTACAGTCTCTATGACATGATGGAGTACAGCCCAAAGACAAGGGAGTGTCAGAGAAGATGTAGCCTTATCTTTCTGCACAATGTTCCCATCCGGTTTCAGGGAGATTTCCAGTATGATAATACAGCTGTCATTCACTTCCTCAAACTCCAATGATAATTTTTTTTCATGCATTAGTCACCAAATGTTTTTTTTAAATGTGCCATATTTGGTTTATTATACTACCACAAGTACGCATTTTGTTTCTCCCAACATAAATGGCATATACTGTCTACTTCCTTCCCCTATTCCCACTAACATGACATCCTAGTGCATGTGAGAGTGAACAACAGTGACACTATATTTACAGCCTACTTATGTGGACATCACCAAAATGATTGCAGTAAACAATAGCTGTGCACCTACTTGTATATTTTCATAGATTTGCAATATTTCCCACTTTCATCAATTTTTCAGTCTAAAAATATACTGTGTTAGAAGTTTAATTTCTACTATATAATAACATGTAATGGTTAAATTGCATTTGGATCTTCCTAGCCATCTAAGAAACCATTCATTATTTATTCCAGTGAATACTGGATGGAAGGATAATCAAAAATAAACTAGTAGCAAACTACTGGTACTCTGTTCTGCCTATGAATCAATTGCCCTCATTGGAAGATCTACAAGGAAGGCTTGTGTTTAGGTCTGGTAGTGAAAAGATTATGGATATCCTAGGGATTGGACGTGTTTGCAGAAGTCTGTTATTCCCAGATACCTCTAGCCAATGCTGGCAAGAAGTGAGAAGTTGTCACTACTAAAGAAACAAAGCTACATTTATGCTTATTGCTCTCAGTCAAGTCAGCTTACTCCCCCGTCCCAGCATTTCTCCTTGGCCCCATCACTTTACCACTGTACTTCATTCTGCACACATTGGAGCAGCACTGATCTGCTAAGAGGTCTAAAAGACATACAGAAATTACATAAAAGGAATAGGTAAGGATCATATTTATAAATGCTAACAATGCCTTTTAAGAGAGAAGGAAGTAATGTTTCTAATGTAGCAGAGCTGAGTTTTGCTACTCAGCCCTATTGGGCTAAATCTTTAGTGATTTGTTATAAATACTATATTTTTCTATTTATTGTATACATTGTATAAGGCCTTTTTGCATTAGGTTGACAATGAATAGTGATGTGACAACATATTATTTAAAAAGCAGGATAGGATGCAAAAGAATTTATATTGCAGGGGAGTATTTTCTTACAAACAATATACTTTTCATTGAGGAACAGAGCTGCCAACCCCTCTGAGCTAAATCTCCGTTTATAGAAAACATTAAAGAGAGTGATGTCTGCCTGATCACCACAGAGCTTCTGTCTGCAATACCAGCACCATTCATGAGATGAAATCCCCAACTGGTTAGGAGACAAATATTCTAATGGTCAGTGCACGATATTAAAAAATTATTAAAAAAAAATAAAAAAAAATTTAATTTTAAGACTCAACAGATATTGATGTTATATGTAATTTTCTTGGAGGATTGTTTTTAATGTACAATGAAAAATTTGGGGATGGCCAAAGCAGCATAATGACAGCTTGAGATTCAATTTTCACCCATGAAAGCATTTTCTTTGCCAAAACGAAATCTTCATTTCAAAGTTTTTCATTTTCATTTTATGTTTTTCATTTTCAAGTTGTCCAATATTTAAATAGATGTTAAATAATAGGAAGGGCTCAACATGTAAATAGATGTTAATCAGCCCCAGACTGAACATAGAGCGCCCTCTATTGGAATTACAGACATATGAGCTGAGAACGAGCTGCTGCCAAGAATGAATCTGTAATTCTAATAGAGGGTGCTGTGCACAACAAGTTCAATAGCACATTCCTCTGTTTGGACATTACTCTGTTCGGTCACACACATGGCTGCATGTCTAGCTCCCCTTGTGTGCAGCCTGCGGCCTCTTCCATTTGGCCTTATTTGCACAGAAAAAAATCTCATTTGTCCTGTCAGTACTGTAACTATAGCACAGTTTATTTACAGTACTGACAGGATCAACGGAAGATGAGTCTGATATGACTGGTGGCACCACCCTCCTCCTGACCATGACTGGCAGGTTCCTTTTCTATATTGTATGGTGAGACTGTTGGTACAGAGTGCTGTGTATAACTCAATGATTTAACCTTATCTGCTTGCAGTGGGTCTGCATAGCCAGAGGCCCGGGGCAAGCCAAGTATCACGCCCCCCCCTCCTCACACACACACACCTGTGGTCACGCACCTTTTTCAGATAATTCAGTAGATATCTCACCTGCAGTCCTACATAAAACCATTTATTACACCGTGATAACTCTCTGAGTACACATACAGTTGTGCTTAAAAGTTGACATACCTCTGTAGAATTTTGGCTGTCATGGCCTTTTTTCAGAGAATATGAATGATAACACAAAAACTTTTTTCCACTCATGGTTAGTGGTTGGGTGAAGCCTGATAAATGGCTTCACCCAACCACTAACCATGAGTGGAAAAAAAAGTTTTTGTGTTATCATTCATATTCTCTGAAAAAAGGCCAAGACAGCCACAATTCTGCAGGGGTATGTAAACTTTTAAGCACAATTGTAATGTAGTAGATGGGTGTGAAGACCCAGAATTCAAAACACACATAGTGTGACCTGAAGTCTGGGGCCGAGCTGCAGTGTGGTCCAAATTCTATATCCACCCCATCCCCCAACCCTACTGTAAACTTACATTATAATAATACAGAGGGGCCATTATAATAATAATAATAATACAGAGGGGTCCATTATAATAATAATACAGAGGGGTCCATTATAATAACAATAATACAGAGGGGGCTATTATAATAATAATAATAATACAGAGGGTCCGTTATAATAATAATAATAATACAGAGGGGACCATTATAATAATAATAATACAGAGAGGGCCATTATAATAATAATACAGAGGGGCCATTATAATAATAATAATACAGAGGGGGACATTATAATAATAGTAATACAGAGGGTCCGTTATAATAATAATAATGCAGAGGGGACCATTATAATAATAATAAGAATACAGAGGGGACCATTGTAATAATAATGATAATAATAATAATAATAATAATACTACAGAGGGGGTTGTCATAATAATACAGAGGGCTATTATTATGACCGACCCCTCTGTATTATTATTATAATGACCACCTCTGTATTATTATGCCCCCCTCTGTTATTATTATTGTCCCCTCTTTGTTATTATTATTGGCCCCTCTGTGTTATTATTATTACAATAATGGCCCCATTCTTTCTAGATAATTGCCTCCTCTTTTGTTATTTATAACGTCCCCCTCCTCCATAGTGCCCCCAGTGCTGCCTGCCTTACATAAAAAAAATAAATAAATAAAATACTCACCTCTCTTCCTCACTCCATCACTGCTTCTGGCCTCTCTTTGTGTGGCCCGGCCCAGGCGGTCACGAACACATCACTGTGACCTCCTGCGCCGCGTCATCACGTCATCTCGCAAGACCCGGCGCAGGAGGTCACAGAGAGGTAATCGCGATCTCCTGCGCCGTTCTACTGCCTCATAGGCTTTGGGCCTAGTGGCCCGAAGCCTATGAGACAGAATGGAGGGCATGGGAGCCGTGGCCCTCGTTTAAATGCCTGCTGCCCGGCGCCCACTGCAATTTGGCTCCCGAGGCAACCGCCCCCACGGTCCCCCATACGCTACGCCAGTCACAAGATCATCAGATTCTGATCTGAACTTGAAACCCCCATTCACGTGTCTTTTTTGTTTTTCAATATGAAAATTATACTACGAATATGAAAATGTTATGCTACATAACAATTTTAATCAAGAAGACTAACAAGTGACAAACAGTTTGTGATCAGGGAATTTGTGGCTTTTTAGTTCTCCTTGATAAAAAGTCATGCAGCATAGCATTTTCATGAAATACAATTTTCAAATTGAATAAATGAATGCTGCCTAAATGGGGGCTTGAAACCTCACATGAAGGTCTGATGTGCTACTACAAACAGATATGTCCAAATTATTTTGTTATAGACATTTTGTACCCACATTAGACTTTTATTTTTATACAAATAAGGCCAATATGCATTTTTTATTTTATTTTTTAATTTGACCATGAAATGTCAGTATGGGTGATGATAATTAAATTAAAAAAATTAAAGTTAAATGACAAAGGGCTTTTTTATTTAAAATTTATTTTTGTCACATACATGCAAATTAAAGTATGTCATTTTAATTTCAAATTTGGCATAAAGTTTGCACACATGAGTGGCAGCTGAAATGGAAAAAATATATCTGCATTTCAATTTTATGTTTTTAGTTTTCTTTTCTTTTTTTTGGTCTTTACTCTTTTACATCCCATATCAGGAAGTGCAAGGGCCAAGGAAATATAACTATTTCCCTTGCAGATTCCAATATTGCTCTTGCTTTAAATGGAAGTTTAATTGATTATTTGAAGGTCTAAGATTGGCAGGCAGTTACATACCAGCCTATTAAACAACAGACTGCTTCATCTTATTTGCTTCATCAACGATGGTTCTTCACAAGACTGCAGAACTGGATATCATCTAAAGCAGTCACTTTTCCTAGGTAATTAACATGTCTCCCAGGATTTATAGTGGGGCTGGTGTATAAATATAAGAATATATATAAAGCACATATCAACACGGCCAAGTAATAATATACAGAAGTAGAGACTGACCATAAGATGGCAGGAACCAAATGATTTTGGTAAATACAAGTCATGGCTGCAATTCTTGGCATCCCTGAAATTTTTAAAGAAAATAAAGTATTTTTTCCAGAAAATTATTGCAATTACACGTTTTGTTATACACATGTTTATTTCTTTTCTGTGTATTAGAACAACACAAAAAAACAGAGAAAAAGAGCCAAAAATGCCAGAGGCACCAAAAAAACTCCAAAGTAGCTTTGAACCTCCATCATATTTGACTGTAGGTACTCTGTTCTTTTCTTTGTAGGCCTCATTCCGTTTTTCGGTACACAACAGAATGATGTGCTTAACTAAAAAGCTCTATCTTGGTCTCATCTGTCCACAACACGTTTTCACAGAAGGATTTTGGCTTAGGCTACTTTCACACTAGCGGCAGCCCGGATCCGGCAGGTGAAGGGTGCCACCGGATCCAGGCTGCCGCAGGGACATGTGTGGGGCCGGAACCTCGCTCCGGCCCCACACATGTCACACAGTACATACACACATACACACACATATACACATACAAATACACATACATACTTACATGCTCCCCGCAGGTCTCCACAGCACAGTACAGGAGCAGGACGGCGCGCACATAGGACGATTCCCCACAGCGCCCTCTGCTGGGCGCCGGGTGGAATCGTCCTATGTGTGCGCCGTCCTCCTCCTGTACTGTGCTGCGCGGAGCTGCCAGGAGCATGTAAGTATGTATGTGTCTGTGTGTGTATGTACTGTGTGTATGTACTGTGTGACATGTGTGGGGCCGGAGCGCGCTATGGTGACTTTCCAGGAGCATGTAAGTATGTATGTGTATTTGTATGTGTATATGTCTGTGTATGTTTATGTGTATGTCTGTATGTGTGTATGTGACGGATCCGTCATGAACTCCATTGAAAGTCAATGGAGGACGGATCCGTTCACCATTGTATCACACCAAACGGATCCGTCCCCATTGACTTTAATTGGGGGTCATTCCGGATCCGTCTTGGTGCGGATGCCTGGACCGGAGAGCAAACCGCAGCATGCTGCGGTTTGCTCTCCGGTCTGAAGACGGAACGGAATGCTTCTAGGAGCATTCCGTTGTCTTCAGTTCAGTTTTGCCCCCATTGATAATGGGGACAAAACTGAAGCGTTTTATTCCGGTATTGAGCCCCTATGACGGAACTCAATACCGGAATTATAAAACGCTAGTGTGAAAGTAGCCTTACATACATTTTGGCAAACTGCAGTCTAACTTTTTTATGTCTCTGTGTCAGTAGTGAGGTCCTCCTGGGTCTTCTGCCTTAGCATTTCATTTCATTCTAATGTCGAAGGATAGTTCACTCAGACACTGATGCACGAAGCATAATTCTGCAGGCCAGCTTGAATTTTTTGGGAACTTGATTGGGGCTGCTCATCTACCATCTGGACCATCCTGGATTGTAACCTTTCATCAATTTTTCTCTTCCGTCAATGTCCACAGAGATTAGCTACAGCGCCATGGGTTGTAAACTTCTTGATTATGTTGCGCACTGTGGACAAAAGAACATCAAGATCTCTGGAGATGGACTTGTAACCTTGAGATTGTTGATATTTTTCCACAATTTTGGTTCTCAAGTCCTCACACAGTGCTCTTCTCTTTCAGTTCTCCATGCTTAGTGTGGCACTCACAGGCACACAATGCAAAGATTGAGTCTGCCCTTTTTATCTGGTTCCAGGTGTGATTTTTATATTGCCCACACCTGTCACTTGCCACAGGTGAGTTTGAGCATCACATGCTTGAAACAAACTTGTTTACTCACAATTTTGAAAAGGTGCCAACGATTTCGTCCGGCCCATTTTTGGAGTTTTGCGTGAAACTATGTCCAATTTTTTCAGTTTTTTTTGTGTTGTTCCTATACACACAAAGGAAATAAACGCGTATTACAAAAAACGTGTAATTGCAATAATTTTCTGTGAGCGATACTTTCTGGAAAAATTTCAGGGGTGCCACTGCAAACACTGGCGGCCATGACTTTGTAGATGATGGTACAAATGGATGAAGGAAATGATATTCAGTTAATGAAGCATACAGATGAAGATAACCAAGGATTACAAATAGACAATATCTGACTCTGACACAAAAAACTGCATACTACAAGACTGAGAAACAAGATCTAGATTATCCCATTCCTGACCAGCGACATACATGTACACTGGAAGTGGGTTCCTGACTGGTGGCGTAATAGTATAGTGTGCGAATTGGATAGGACATGAACATTGGACATGAGCTGTGCTTGCCCAGTCTGAGGCCTGGCTGTTAATGACTGTGTCCGCCAGCATAGTTGAAAATACTGATGCCACATTGCATAGCATCTAGCAATTTATCACTGTTGGTTGTTAGGGCCTCTCCGCATTTAACTGTATCACTGTCTTAAGGAGCTGATGTCTCCCTGACTCACCTGTCTACAAATGACCTAGTGAATTCTTAGTCTAAACTCTATTTTTTATTATAAAGGTGCCATCAGTTTGCACACCACCAGAGGATCGGAATAATGTTCCACCTTTGTGTGACTTTTTTTTTTTTTTTAATTTGCATACAGTAAAATCGTGGCTTCACCCACAAAACATTTGGCTACACTTCCTAAATTTGTCACAAATGGCTACCCCACTAACATAACAGGCAAAAACACTCCACTTTTCTGGCACAGCAGCCTTTATACATTACCCTCTAAATGTATACCACCTAATACTTTAGGTTGGAATCATGCACCAAAATCTTGATTCATTTTTTGCCAACAGTGGTGCATTACTAATCAGCTCCTTTTTTGCTAAGCTACACCCTCTTGTCAGAAGAGGTGGAAAAAGTGTCTAAAACGCTTGAAAAATGTGGTGCAAAGCATGCACGCCAGTTTTTTTACACAAATTATTCAGGATTCTGGTGCATTTTGTAGTAAATCTTACCAAAGGATAATCTGTAAACAAGGATTAGAATCAGGCAAATCAGAATATAGTTATTCTTATCCTTATTAAACCATAGTGTTCACATGAGAGAAACATACAGTATAATATACTTTTATGTGACTGGTAATGCTTGGAAAAACATAATTTTGAGAAAGTGTATCTTGGAATGGAAATGAGACGCTGACATACTTTACATATACATAATTCATAACCTTTTCCCTAATGTCTCCAACAGTATAACACACACTGTATGCACACCATTTTAAGGAGTGAGAACAGATCCCTGTCTGGCACCTTTTAAGGTCTAGGATGCCTCATTATGCCTGATTTTTTTACAGCTTTTTATGTTTTCCTTATTTTTCCACTTCAGGTTTGTTAACAAGAAATTTAATGGGGATAGGTTTTACATATTAAAGCAATGAATAACCTATCAGATTTTTTCCTAGAGTTCTACACGACATCCATAGGGTTATGTACACTTAAAAAGTCACCCATCTCATTCAATTGTAAGGGTATTAGAATTAAAAAGCTCCAGAGTCCAAAAAGTTCCAGCATGTTATTAGTAAAATTATCTGTGGTTGCTGTGAACAGTTAAGCTCTGTTTACACCACTGTTAGTACCCAGTCATGCATTAAGGAAAAAAAACCCATATACCAAATGGTCCCATTATAAGCCAATGTGATTTGTGAGAATTTGTCAAGAATAGTTTAAAAGGGTATTTATCAAAGCTATCATTCCTTCATTAAGAACACAAGATAGAATGCTGATGTAAATCTTTATCACTCACCAGATCTCACTCATTGCCCCTTGTGACAAAGTGGATGTAGATCTTCTGTGGGCTTTGGGCTACACCTAAGAGTTATCTAAGTGACCCACTTGGTTTTCATCCTTTACAGGGATCTGGACTCCATTGCAGGAGAACCATCAGTCTGTTACCTCTTTGAGTAGTCTCTACTCAAGTGAACGCTGACGCAAAACAGCCTAGAGACACCTATGCAGAGCACCTATGCAAGAGATCAGGCAAAACCATAGTCAGGGACAGTCCAAGGTCCAGGCAGACAACATTCGTGCAATCTGATAAACAGTTCAAAGTCAGGAAAGGCAGCTCAGTCTCAGAATAGAGATCAGGCAGAGAAGGGTCAAATCTGTGAGAAGTCAGTACCTGGGCAGACGAATGTAGACATAGCACAGCTTTGTAGGACACTAGAACCTATTCATCAGGCACCTTCCCACAGAGTAACGTGCCTTAGGTACCCCAGGGTGACCAGCCATTGGCTACAGAATATCAAGGTGCATGCATGCTGGCCCTTTAGGATCTAGAGCAGTGGTTCTCAACTCCAGTCCTCGGGACCCACCTGCCAGTCAGGATTTAGGAATATCCCACAGAATGAATACCTGTGGTAAGTCCTGATGGATGGACGCTAATTATATCAGCTGGTCTAAACTAAGGAAATCCTGAAAACCTGACTGGCAGGTGGGTCCCGAGGACTGGAGTTGAGAACCACTGATCTAGAGGAAGTGCACACATATCCTATAGACAGAGAGAGGAAGTGCTAGCAAGGATCAGGCAAAAGCCTGAGAAGAAGATGAACAGTGCTGCTTTGGGGGCCAAACCTGTCAGGCTGCAGAAGGAAAACACTAGCACTGGACTGTCAGGAAACAAGGAAGTAGAACAATGGCAGGCACAGGTGGCCGTTATAACAGTACCGATATATTAAAGAAATTCTCATCTACAAAATACCTAAGCGATATAACTAAATTTCTTTGCTCTACTTGACACTGGCTATGCAGCTGATGAATTTCCCTGCAGCGGCCACTACAGGGGAAATTTGTCATTACATGACGTCAATTCATTCTGATTAATTCTCCATTTCAAGCATATTCTCTTCCATTTGTAGACAGGTTTCCATTTGCAGACAGGTGCTGTGTGCCATTTTTTCTAATAGCTGCAGAAACTCTGAGTTTGCTTATATTGGCCGATTTTCCTGTTTTATTTAGAAATGACCACTCTGTAGTTAAATCACAAAAAGTAAAAATAAAGAAATAAAGTATGTGACGCCAAGAAGCCTATCCGCTATCAAACCACTGGTTTTCCCTGGATGCATAAGAGAAAAAAAAGAGTACTGAAACATGAAGGCTTACAAGCAATGTAACCTTTAAGTGTTATTTTTTAGAGGTTTTAAGCAAATGTGAAATGTAAGCGTTCATTCTCGCTAGGCTTTTATGTATCAATATATTCAGAAGATGAATACAGAGCATTTTCTGAAACTCAGCAAGGTACAGTAAAAGGTCTAAAATATCTCACAGTCAAAGGAACAGTTTCTCTGTACAGCTGCAGTGGAAAATATTATAGAGAGAAAAAGGTTCTTCTCATAATTCAGTTTCTTTGCAGTTTTGTCATTTACTGCTGCTACTACTAGTTATAAGATACTGTGCAGTATTATAGAGTCTCCAGGAGAAAAGTAAAATGTTTATAGTAGCTGAAAGTTCGGAAAATCCCTGCATTGTGCCAACATTATTAAACTATGCAAATTTCACTGCACCAGCCTCTGCTGTATTCCACTGCCTATCAGTACATCACAGTATAATGATTTGATATCCATGGTGATCACCATCAACATGACCTTGGGTGGCAATCATATTCAGCGCGGTCTATGTAAGATTACAACAGCAGGCTGTGATCGACAACTGTCATGCCAGTGAGATGTAAACAGTAATCGGTGGAAGAACATCCAAAAGGGCAAGAGGGAACTGTGCAAAGCATACATTTTAAAGTTGTAAAATAATATGAGCACAACATGGAGGTTTTCAAAGAAGTGTCTGAATCACCTTCAAGTAATCTGATATCTTTTCTGTAGAGATTGCCAGGTAGTCTACTGCAGGGTAGGGGTGGAAGTGGCTGAGTAAACTTGAGTTGCATTTATTAGATTGGCATATGTCCTCCCAAGTACTGTAGACTACCACACAAGGCTCCACTTCAGGTTGATCTGTCCCTTTTACTTAAAAACATACTTGCCATGTTTTCCAGTTTTGAAGGATGCATGGTGTGGTACATGAAACACTTAACAGGCCCTGCTGCCTTTTATGTGGCACTCCTCCACTTTTTTTTAATGATACAGCAACCACATATACTACTCACAAAAAGTTAGGGATATTTGGCTTGTTGGTGAAACTTCAGGATGAATCTAAAATGCACTCTAACCTTTACAGGTGAACTTAATGTGACCTTCTCTAAACTTTTGAATGCACATATCCAACTGTTCAATGTTTTTGCACAACTTGCTGTTCTCTAGCAAGGAGCTTAACAGCAAAATTCACAACAATTGTTTAATCTATGAATCAACCAATTAATTTCCTGGTTCAATTGGAATTGGTATTTAAACAGTCCTCCTCATCATGCTGTTCACATTTTGACATTATGAGACCAACACAACAGCTAACAATTCATCAACAGTACCTCACCATTGCGTGAAGCAGGATGTTCTCAGACGGAAGTGGCCACTAAGCTTAGGGTGTCACAGAGTGTTATCATTAGGTTGCAACAAAGATATAGAGAAACTGGAAGACTCACAGAAAGGCATAGAAATGGACCTCCTTTGGCCACATCCCACACTGATGACCGCTTCATTCTGAACAATGCCCTGGGAACCGGATGATGAATGCCGCACAACTAAAGACACATTTAAGGGAGGTGAGAGGCATCCAAGTGTCACGTCAGATTATTTGAAAACATTTACATCAGCGTGGTCTGCGTCCTAGAACACCTGCAAGGGTACCTGACCACAGGCGTCATCGTCTTGCATGGGCCAGGGAGCATCTACACTTGACGAGGGACCAGTGATTCATACTGAGCAAAAATGATGGCCACCAACGATGTTGGAGATGTCAAGGAGAGCGCTATGCATCAGCCACTGTTTGCCTTTGGTGGTTGTGGTGTTACAGGGTGGGCAGGCATTTCTAGTCAATACAGAACTGCCCTACAGTGACAGGCCCATACTACTAGAATAACATCATTAATCCAGTCATTGGGCCTCTGCATGAATAACATAGGCTGAGTCTTGAGCCAGCTCATCGAGGTTGCATCATTAAGGAACAGCTGCAGGAGACTGGGGTACCTCAAATGGAGTGGCCTGCACTTTCTCCAGACTTGAATCCCTTTGAAAACCTATGGGATCAGCTGAGTCGCTGTGTAGAGGCTCATAACTCTGTACCCCAGAACCTCAATGACCTGAGCGATGTCCTTCAAGAACAGTGGGATGCCATGGGTCTGCAGACAATAAGTCGACTTGTAAATAGCATGAGACCTCGTTGTCAAGCTATCATGAATGCTTAAAGGGAGTCACCCTTTCACCTGTTTTTCACCTATATAAATAACAGCACTGCCCCACAGAAGATTGCGTACACATCCCAGACATACCTGTGTGCACTCTGTGTCTGTATTCCATGTTCAGAAAAAGCACTTTTATTCTGCTGGAAAACAGCTCTCAAGTGCCCAGCTGAAATTGAAACTAAAAAGAGCTTTCTCTCCCAACTTGATTTCTAACAGCTATATCTTCTGCTATAGTGGATCATTTGAAAGCTTGGAAGGTCAGAACCATTTTTCTATCTGCTACCAATCCCAAGATATGAGCAGCTAAGCAGCCCTCCTCTCTTCAGTCTGGTTTGCTCTGAGCACTTGCAGCAGCAGAGCTGGGCACTTGGGAGCTGTTTTCCTGCATAATAAAAGTGTTTTTCTTGGACATGGAATAAAGGCACAAAGTGCACACAGGCAGGGGCGTAGCTAAAGGCTCATGGGCCCTGGGACAAGAGTTCAGCTTGGGACCCCCCCCCCCCCTCAGTGCTGGTGCACCTAGCTTTTCTGCCGGCCAGGTCATAAATTGACCCCCCCCCATGCCAAATTCTCACCCTAACCTTTTCCCTCCTAACATTACTTATATCACTACAGAACATACAGGGTAAGGCTACATTCACACGACAGTTGTTTTTGCGGCCTCCGATCTGCATATTTTGGGGCTCAGATGCGAACCCATTCACTTCAATGAAAACTGTGTGCTGTCCGCATCTGTATGTCCATTCCTATTTTTGTCCGTTTTGCGGACAAGGATAAGCATTGTTACAGTGGATCCGCAAAAAAAACAGATGCCATACGGAACATCATCATTTCACAATTTGCAGACTGCAAAACACAACGTTCGTGTGAATGTAGCCTAATACAGCGCCCCATACCGTTTACATCCAGAGACGTCTCCTCTGATGTAGATGTTCTCTTTGCTCATCTTCTCCTTTCAGACCAGACCGCCATTTTTCAGCCATTTCTCATCTCTGCAGTTTGACAGAAAAAAAATCTTAGTATATTACTTTTCCAACATCCTCCCGTCTTCTGGTAGTAATAGTGTAAACATAACACCTCCCCAGTGCCAGTAAGAAATGCCCCCAGTGCCCCCATGTGCCAGTAAGAAATACCCTCAGTGCCCCCAAGTGCCAGTAAGAAATGCCCCCAGTGCCAGTAAGAAATGGCCCCCAGTGCCCCCATGTGCCAGTAACAAATGCCCTCAGTGCCCCCATGTGCCAGTAAGAAATGCCCCCCAGTGCCCCCATGTGCCAGTGAGAAATGCCCCCACCTGCCAGTAACAAATGCCCCCAGTGCCCCCATGTGCCAGTAAGAAATGCCCCCCAGTGCCCCCATGTGCCAGTTACAAATGCAAATGCCCCCAGTGCCAGTAACAAATGCCCCCAGTGCCCCCAATAGAGCTCCGGTCCGTGATTGCACCAATAAAAAAAAATAAACACTTATACTTACCTCCATGGAGCTGTGTCCCGGACTGTACGGCTCAGGCGGCGCGATGATGTCATCGCGCGCCTGAGCCGGCCTCTGATAGGCTGCAGGCCTAGTGCCTGTAGGCTATCAGAGGAACGGGCAGGGGAGACGGCTCTCCCTCCCCTGCCCAGCAGTACAGGCATCTGTATCGCCGTCCTGAGGAAGGGCCCGTAGAAGGGCTTTAGAGTGGTAGATGCTTGGAACCAACTTCCTGCAGATTTGGTTGTAAAATCAACTGTAAGTGAATTTAAACATGTCTTCAATAAATGTAATTCTATCCTATAAAGAAAATATTTGGGCAGGCTAGATGGACCCTGTATACTTTTTCGTCCCTCATCCTTTTCTGTTTCTATGACTTGCCTGTGTTTTCCAGCAGACCTGTTTGTACACAATATAATTATACATCCTTGGGGGGCATGGAAGGCATGGAGCTAGCTCAGGAACTGATCCTATTCCATACATAGTGTGTGCTGGGAATGGAGATAACTCTGATCTTCGCCTTTCATTAACCCTTCAGATTCTGTGGTCAACAACGACCACAGCAACTAAACTGTTAGACAGTGAGGTAGTGAGGGGTCTCCGTCTGCTCTCCGACAGACTCCAGTAATATAATTGTGGAGTTCCAAGTGGTTGTCACAGCAGCTGGAGCCTTGTGAAGGCCCCCAGGTCTGCTCACTCCTATTGCCTCTGGCAGGGTGTAATATAAGAACTTTAGGGTATGGCCACACGGAGCAGCCGTGATCCGGTCAGGTTGTGGCTGTGCTGCATTCATGAACTTCGCAGCCAATTAGCCCACAGCTTCCTTTCACTTTAAGGGGTTATCCAAGGCTATAAACTGCGCCCTCTGCCGGGCCCCTAACATTGAATATACTTACCTGGCTCCCCACTCTGCTTTTGGTCCCCGCACCGCCGCTGCAGCTTCTCCCCATGCGCGGATGAAAACATCTGGAGCAGCCAATGACAGGCGGGGACAGGGAACTAGCCTTCACTGCCGGGGACCTACCACGTAACTGCTTTTTGGAATATTCCTGGTGTAGTTGGCAGCTGACCCATTGGGGGTCAGAGACACCAATGCAACAATGAGAATAGCACACCTTCACTGCTAAGCTGGTAAACTAGGAACCTAAACTAGTAACCCAAGATAAGGAGTGAGCACTCATAGCAGAAGCTGATTAAAATTTGAAGCTGCCATGCAACTGCACAGAAGTAGCGGGGCAGCGAAATATGCGGGCTGCCGATGTAACACTTCTTTTAATGTTTTGAAGCCATTCTGTTAACTATAGCCTCACTGCTGTTTTTGTTTTATAGTGCTCATAAAGATAAAGATAACTAGACTAGAGAGATATATGTTCATTTCTATTATCACCCACAAGAAGAGTGGAAAGGATGGGAGTAGTTGTACCTGTGGTGGCCATCCTCATTATATCGCTCCCTGGGGCCGTGCAGTTCTTCCCTTCAAGGCACACCCTGGACCTGGGGTTCTTCTAACTGATAGCTTCAAGGCAGCATTGAAGGAGGCAATGAGGAGGCAAGGTTTGGGTGCAACAAGTTCACTGTACTTTACTGAGGCAGTTTTGCAGATTGTTTACACAGACACTGAATATATCAAGCACGGTCTTTACAGTCTCTGTGTGCAGTTTCTCAAGATGATATATAGGAGACACTGGGAAATCTGCTCAATCTTACCAGCTCAACTAAGAGAGTGTAAATTGATCTTCTCACTATATTGGTATCTCAATATAGCACAGTCTCTAAACTGATAATCAGGCTGTTCTTTTAGTATGACACAGAGATGATGAGGATAAAGAAATGGAGATAAAATAGAGTACTGGTGCTACAAAACTGGGTTAATGGCAAAAACCATATATCAATAAAAGCTGACTGCATGAGGAGATAAATAACAGTGCAACACGTTTGGAGAGTGTGCCGCTCTCCTTCACAGTGAGGAGCGCAGTGCCCTTTGGAAAAACATTGCCCTGTTATTATTTATTCATTTATTTACTTAAATTTTATTGTTTGATATATTTTTTCTATTAAACCAGTTTTGTAGCAGCAGCAGCACTCTATTTTACCTCAATTTTTTTATCCTTATCGTCTCTGCATTTGTTGGTGAGATTCGACTGAATTCCAGGGAGTGAAACTGCAGCTGTCTCCAGTTTAAGGCTACCATGTGTTGTCTGGAATTGCGCCTGGAGATTTACAACCCCCTCTAGTAAGCCTCTGTACTCGTAGTGTGGATACATTACTGAATCGGGTTTCACACAGGGTAGCACTGTTGCCCCCTCTTTTAGTATGCTGGGAAACTTGAAGCTTATTCAATTTCCCCACATTCAGGAAAGTCTGTAGCCAAGGTGTAGGCATTTACCTTTTCTAACTTGTAGAAATGCTACACTCTCTTTAGAGTCCAGTAACCAGAAAGGATGGCACATATGGTATGCCGTTTTCTTTTAAGACACAGGGTAAAAGATTTCCCTGAAAGCCGCTCTATACTGTCCTTGTACCGTAGCTGCTTCTTTTCCTGTCCTGACTGACCATTCATTCTGCAGAGGAAGGAGTGGAGCTAGCCCTGCCAAGCAATATTAACTAGAGAGCCACTGCTCTCTCCATATACATTGAGACATACAGTGCATAAAATATGACCACATTAACATTTGCAAAAAATGTTATGGCACATAAAAATAGCATAAAAGCTTTGGTAAATGTCCCACAATGGGTCCACAAAAATAATAAAAGGATGGTGCACGTATCTTGCAGATCCACGGTTTCAGACTGCAAATCAGATACAGTTGTATGCATTAGACCATATGCCACCTGCCCATGAGTGCAAGTGAATGCACATAAGATCTGCACAAATTTCCATGCAGATTTACGTGCGTTTCTAATTGCGTTTATAATTGCAATCTGCGTTTAAAATTGTAGATTTTGGTGCAGATTAGGGCCCATGCACACGAATGTGTGCCGGCCATGCCCAAACTGCGGACAGCAAATTGCGGCCCGCAGTGCAGGGGCACTGACCGTGGTGCTTCCGCATACTGATCTCGGACACATTCACTTCAATGGGGTCCATGATCCGCATCTGACTGTCTATTTTTTTCTCCGCATCTCCGGGATTGCAGACCCATTCAAGTGAATGGGTTTTCTGTCTCCCTGTGTCAACATCTATTTTGATGGGAAATTACGTGGCCATTGAAGCCAACGACTGGCCACAGCAGTGATGTGTCACCATACATAATGGAGGAGGAACGATGGGGTCAGAACCAGTGACCTCTTCATTCTGAAGTGTTTGCCAAGCAGCTATTTAAGTAAGCCTCCTTATTGGAGGCTTCCACTCAGACTGGACCTGGTGTCACAGAACAGCCAGCTGCTTGAGAACCTTAAAATATTTGGCCTGACAGTATGGAGATTGACAGGCCATTATTGAGAGTCATGCTGCAAAATTGGGTTTGTCTTGCCTGTAACATCTTTGGTAACCTTTAATTCAAGCCTTTAAGGCCTAGAATTGGCGGGTGCTAGCAGAATTCTGTCTGGCCCCATTAACTATAATGGGGATCAGAAGAGATCCGGCCACAACCCGACAAATATGCCAAAAATTGGCCGGATGAAAACCACTGCACACAAAGTAAATGGGGCCAGTAGATGTCAGGTAGCATCTGGCAGTGCTGGATCCAGACATCTCTGGCAGGCTGCTCCCTGCCGGAACAACCTGCTGGAGATGGTAATCACTAGTGTGAAACTAGTCTAAGGAACCCTCGATTTTAATTTGAACAAAGTAATAGTGAAGAATCTGCTTTCTATTTTACCCAAATCATCCTGCTTCTAAAATATAAATCACAAGATGGTTTTTGCTTTAAACTGTCATCAGAGGAAGATAGATGGCTTCATACTCTGGAGGTCAGAATGTGCACTGCAAAGTCAGAAGAATCCCATAGAGCAAATCTTCATTTTATTGAAATCTGTGGTAAGAGGAAAGGCATGAAATTCTCCATAGCCAAGAAATTTACTGCTAAACCAGACTCAATGTCTTGTAGGGCTAGCTCTGCTGAATGTAATGATATGTTTACTTACAACCCGTTGATTCATTCTGGAGAAAACGTACTTTTACCAAATGCAATGAGCTGTTAAATGCACTAAGGGAAGGTCCAAGCCACTGTGTGCACCCATACTCCTCCTCTAACCCCTCCCTCTCTTTTTTGATTGACAGAGCCAGAAAGATAACTATGCAGGAACCCTGTCAATCAAGAACGAGCGTCTGGTAGAATAAGTAGGAAATCACAATAATATATATATATTATATGGTTGGTGATATTAACTTCCTGTTTGTGGCACATTAGTATATGGGAGGGGGGAAACTTTTCAAGATGGGTGGTGACCATGGCGGCCATTTTGAAGTTGGCCATTTTGGATCCAACTTTAGTTTTTTTCAGTGGGAAGAGGGTCATGTGACAAATCAAACTTATTGAGAATTTCACAAGAAAAACAATGGTGTGCTTGGTTTTAACGTAACTTTATTCTTTCATGAGTTAGTTACAAGTTTCTGACCACTTATAAAATGTGTTCAAAGTGCTGCCCATTGTGTCGGATTGTCAATGCAACCTTCTTCTCCCACTCTTCACACACTGATAGCAACACCGCAGAAGAAATGCTAGCACAGGCTTCCAGTATCTGTAGTTTCAGGTGCTGCACATCTCGTATCTTCACAGCATAGACAATTGCCTTCAGATGACCCCAAAGATAAAAGTCTAAGGGGGTCAGATCGGGAGACCTTGGGGGCCATTCAACTGCTACATGATGATGTGTTTCCCTCTTTATGCACTGAAGCTCGCACGTTCCCTGAGTTTTTCCAGCAAGATAGTGCACCACCACATTATGGGTGTCAGGTCCGAGCATTCCTAGATGAACAGTTTCCTGGAAAGTGGATTGATCGTCGTGGGCCTGTTGAATGGCCCCCAAGGTCTCCCGATCTGACCCCCTAAGACTTTTATCTTTGGGGTTATCTGAAGGCAATTGTGAAGAGTGGGAGAAGAGGGTTGCATTGACAATCCAACACAATGGGCAGCACTTTGAACACATTTTATCTCTTAATAATATAAAAATGAGTGTCTGTCTGTCTGTCTGTTCTCTATGCGCGACCAAACTACTGGACCGATTTTCACCAAATTCGGCACACAGGTACATCAGGTGTCCGGGAAGGTTTTAGACCAGGTCTCATCTCTCTAGGACATACCGTTCCTGAGATATTCCCAAAATATGATCTCCATTAGCCAACATTACAACTGGGAACTTTGGTTTTAAACTCCAACTGCCATTCTCTGCAAAGGCACACACAGGGATGGCAGGTTTCCATAACAACCAGGTAATTATCAGCAGCTGAGGATCTCATCCATTTCTATTCACTGACACTGTTAAAGGTATTCCGGTTACCATAAATATAACTTATGTGTTTTTCTATTACTACAGTTCAGTAGTAATAAAAGATGTTTTCCTCCACTGCTGTCTTTTGCGTGGGCTCATAAATAAGCATGGTATTGACCTTTAATTCAGGCCACCCTAAAAGAAGTACTTAAAACCCCCGCCCCAGGTCTCACTAAGCCACACCCCCAACTCTGTCAGGCCACACCCCCTTTCACTCCGCAGCCAACAGAGATTGAAAAAATAAAGGTAAAAATCAACTTCTGTCAGCTGCAGGGATGGGTGGGAGGTTGACTTTCTTTCTGCAACACACACACAAACATTAAATAAAATAGATTAAATACACCCATGCGAAGCGTCTTGCTAATCCACGCCCCCCGACTCTGTCAGGTCACGCCCCCTCCCACTCCACAGCCAATGGGAATTGAAAAAATTAAGGTAAAAATAAACTTCTGTTTGCTGCAGGGGTGGGAGGGTGAATTTCTCTCTGCAACGACACACACAAATTTTAGATGAAATAGACTAATTATAGACTACAACCGTTCAAAGCCTTTTGCTAAGCCACGCCCCGTCTCTGTCAGGTCACGCCCCCTCTCACTCTGCAGCCATTCTGCAACGACACACAGAAACATTAAATGAAATAGATTAAATGCACCTATGCGAAGCGCTTTGCTAAGCCACGCCCCGACTCTGTAAGGCCACGCCCCCTTCCACTCCGCAGCCAACAAGGATTGAAAAAATAAAGGTAAAAATCAACTTCTGTCAGCTGCAGGGATGGGTGGGAGGTTGACTTTCTTTCTGCAACGACACACAGAAACATTAAATTAAATAGATTAAATACATCCATGTGAAGCGTCTTGCTAATCCACGCCCCCGACTCTGTCAGGTTACGCCCCCTCCCACTCCGCAGCCAACGGGGATTGAAAAAATAAAGGTAAAAATAAACTTCTGTTTGCTGCAGGGGTGGGAGGGTGAATTTCTCTCTGCAACGACACACACAAATTTTAGATGAAATAGACTAATTATAGACTACAACCGTTCAAAGCCTTTTGCTAAGCCACGCCCCGTCTCTGTCAGGTCACGCCCCCTCTCACTCTGCAGCCATTCTGCAACGACACACAGAAACATTAAATGAAATAGATTAAATCACCTATGCGAAGCGCTTTGCTAAGCCACACCCCCAACTCTGTCAGGTCATGCCCCCTCCCACTCCGCAGCCAACAGGGATTGAAAGAATGAAGGGAAAAATAAACTTCTGTCAGCTGCAGGGGTGGGAGGGTGAATTTCTCTCTGCAATGACACACAAAATTTTAGATGAAATAGACTAATTTCAGACTACAACCGTTCGAAGCATCTTGATAATCCACACCCCCAACTCTGCCAGGCCACGCCCCCTCCCACTCCGCAGGCAACGGGGATTGAAAAAAATCAGCTGCAGGGGTGGGAGGGTGAATTTCTCTCTGCAACAACACACAAAAATCGTAGATGAAATTGACTAATTTTAGACTACGACCATTCAGTACTAATAAAAGATGTTTTTTTCCACTGCTACCCATTGCGGGTCCCCATAAATTACCATGTCATCGACCTGTAATTCATGCCACTCTGACCCACACCCCAGATCTCGTGAAACCACGCTCCGACTCTGTCAGGCCACGCTCCCTCCCACTCCGCAGCCAACGGGGTTGGAAAAAAGAAGGTAAAAATCACCTTCTGTCAGCTGCAGGGGTGGGAGGGAAGTTGGATTTCTTTCTGCAACAACATACAGAAACATTAAATGAAACAGATTAAATATACCCGTGCAAAGCAATGTTTTCTTCCACTGTTACCCATGGCGTGTCCTCATAAATTACCATGGCATCGACCTGTAATTCTGGCCACCATCAAAAGAAGGACTTAAAACCCCGCCCCAGGTCTTGCAACGTCACGCCCCCGACTCGGTCAGGCCACGACCCCTCCCACTCCGCAGCCAATGGAGATTGAACAATTGAAGGTAAAAATCAACATCTGTCAGCTGCAGGGATGGGAGGGAGAATGACTTTCTCTCTGCAACGACACACAGAAACATTAAATGAAATAGATTAAATATACCCGCGCAAAGTAATGTTTTCTTCCACTGCTACCCATTGTGATTCCTCAAATTACCATGGCATTAACCTATAATTCAGGCCACCCTGAAATGAAGGACTTAACCCCCGTGCCCCATTAAACCACACCCCCTCCCACTCCGCAGCCAATAGGGATTGAAAAAATAAAGGTAAAAATCAATTTCTGTCAGCTGCATTGACTTTCTCTCTGCAACGACACACAGAAACATTAAATGAAATAGAGGAAATATACCCAGGCGAAGCCGGGTCTTTCTGCTAGTTACTTATATATATTACTTTTTTTGTTCTTAGATTTTTTTGGGGGGGGCAATACACATGGAAGGGGAGAGAAGCTAAGGTCCTTTATAGGGCGGGACTGTTTACTTTAACCCTTCATGTCACTTGTCCAAGCACATAGCAAAAAGATGAACTCCCCATATGTTTTTGGCGCTGTTTGGACTACAGGAAAGAAGAATTGCATAAGTAAATGAACACTTTCTTGGATATGTTTATATACTTCATTTATGTGGTCAGTTATTTCCATTAGTTATTGTCAGCCAAAACTAGCAGTGAAGCCTACCCAGAGATAACATATAATGGAAAGATCTGCACCTGTTCTGTGTATTTGATTCGCACCTGGTTTTGGCTCACAATAACTGATCGAAATAACTGACCAAATAACGGATGTGTGAACCTAGCCTCACCTGTTTCAAATTTTAATGTAGGGTCTGCTGATTCATTGTTGTCACCCATCCATACTGATAACTTATGTAAATGTATGGAACAGAATGTGTGCATTATGGTGCAGGTACTGAAAAACTGCCAGACTGTAACATATTTAGAACTATTTTACGAAACAGAAGAGTTGTCATGTTACAGGCGTGTGTGCAGCCCTGAACTTAACCCCACCTCTGACCCTGCCTACTTGCACGGCCTGTCCTAGGCAACGGTGTACAACTAGTCGACAGTCCCTAGCCCAGGTACGTGCTGGGGCATACAGGGAGGGGGAACAAATGGGAGAAAACAATAAACAAAGACAGAACCCAAAAATATGAGAAGGTCGCCGAGCCGAGGTCAATACCAGGAAATAACGTCAAACACCAGAGGAACAAACGGAAGCAAGGTCAAACACACAAGCCGAGGTCAAAGCCAAGAGGTAAAGAAGTACAGAAGGAAAAGACGGGGACGAGTGCAAATATTCAAGCCGAAGTCAAAGCACAATGTCACAGCAGTTCAATTGCTAGTTCAGGTATAAATACCAATAACAAGCAATCTGTGGCCAGCAGGCTGCCTGTTTAAATAGGCCCAGTAGGGGGGTTACGTGACGTGGCCAGTGTCACATGACCCAAATAAGAAACCTCAATACACCTGAGCGCCGACTCATGGGTGTTGGTGCTCAGCTCCCCTGCTGCTTGTTGTCCAGGGGATGGAGGACGCCGGCCACGCTTGTGAAGCGTGCGTTGGCGGGTCCTCTCCTCCCCTGGGTTGCAAGGGATATGAGGACGCTGGCTCCTCGTTACAAGAGTGTTAGAAAATGTAACTAAGAAGAAATTGTTCTGGCGAGAGTGGCAAGATTACAATGATCAAGAGATTAGTGCCATTTTGATGTACAAAAGTCTCACTCAGATACTGGAATGACACAGCTCTTAATGTGAAAGGGAGCAGCACTGCAGTAACCAGGCATCGTCACTACACAGTGTCCAGTGCTGTGTCGTTCCAGTGTCTGGTTCTGGTAAATAAGTTGAGAAACAGCCTGGAGTCAGACTACGCCAATCTGATATTGATGATCTTTCTTGGTACACCCCTTTAATTCTAAGGTTAATTGTTTATTGTCTTTCTAAAACTAGAACAGTGTTCATGTGCATAATTTTATCTTGATCATGCTGACACCAGTATTTAGTCCATCAAAGCCCTTATTGATATAACATGTGCTAACACAAAAGGACATCAGTGATTCATGTTTTCTATTGAAGTAAGCCACCATTTAGCATAGATGTTTCTGTAAAATCGTCTCCTTTAGGGCTCTTCAGCACACATTATTTTTCATCATTTTGTACAAACATTTTGGGTGGTGTTTTTTTAGTTTTTGTATGATTTTAATAATAATAATCTTTATTTATATAGTGCCAACATATTTCACAGCACTTTACAGTTTAGAGGTTCATGTACAATAGGATGTGATGGGCTATTATAGATAAATGATACGTGGAAGATATACTATATTGGACTGTAGCATTCAGGTTAAATTGCAATGTTGGCACTTTTTGAGATAAATAAGTGGGTTTTGGGTTGCAGTTTGGGCA
Organism: Rhinella marina; assembly: GCA_900303285.1. NCBI lineage: Eukaryota > Metazoa > Chordata > Amphibia > Anura > Bufonidae > Rhinella > Rhinella marina. The sequence continues at coordinate 109,731 of ONZH01007152.1, forward strand.
CTCAGTCTGTAAACGGTTCACCATCACTGCTCTAGGTTCTGTCAATCTAGTGGCAGGTGAGCACTTCTTCACCTGTGGGGACAGCCTCCCAAAGGAGAAGCAGCTCTGCTGATGTGATGAATTGATTCATTAGAATCGATTCCCACACCTCTAATACTAAGCATGTTACAAAAACTGTAATGGTTTTTGCTTCATTAGCGTTTTAGTAACAATGTTGGTCATTTAGAAACGTTTTTGCACCAGTTTTTGAATGACCATATTTTTGCGACTTTTTTAATGTCCGTGTTACAATATTTTTTCGCACGAACGTTTACGTGCTGCATTAGACAAATAGCAATCTCAAAGGTGTGGTGGTAGTGTGCCGGAGGCCAGGCCATTGCTTGAGACAGGTCTGAGACTTTGGCCTCCACAAATTTACCAATAGCGTAAATGTTGGTGAAAAACTACTCCAGACAAGGGCTGGTCTAGTTTTCCCACCAGACACATGGACTGCTGAAGGTATGCCTAATTTCTGAAGAGGTGCACGTCTCATCATAAATTTGGGGCATCTTTTGCCTGCAAAGCCAGATCAATGAGAGTAAAAGACCAGCGAAAAAACAGTCTTTGTAAGGGACCCTCAATAACTTTGCAGAAAATTATAACTACCATAAAAGAAAAAAAGCTTGAAAGTAAAAATTCTATTTTCCTGCCATAACTTTTATAAAAAAAAATATCATTATAAAAAACTTTTTTTAGGTCTTAGTGGGATTTAAATCTCAACTGTTCTATATGGTTCTATCAGCAATGTTTCTCATTTCGCTATAGAAAGGCACTGCTGTAAAGACTAGATTTTTTATGCCTAAGCCTCATTGACATGTCAGTGTTTTGGTTGGTGATTTCCATCAGTGATTGTTAGCGAACATCAAGATTGGAGCCTCCACAGACATAAGGTGTATGGGAAAGATCTGACCCTGTTCTGTGTTTGGGGACGCACCTCGTTTTGGCTCAAAATCACTGACCAAAACACTGATGTGTGAATGAGGCATAATAGTAATATTGCTTTTTTCACAAGCACAATAATTAATAGTTAAACTAACAGAAGACCATGTCTTCACCATAGAGTAGGCCTATAAACTAATGGTACATCTATTGCCTTTTATATAGAAGGTCTGGGGTTCAAATCCTTCTATGACCTGGGATCTTCTTTTTGCTATAAGTTATGACAGAGTAATAGATTTTTTTACTTTCCAGCTTGTATGAGCAGCATTGACTGAGGGAGATGGGCCATACTCTTAAATAATAAAAAATAAGGAATGTATGAAAAGAGGAGTATATAAAAATAACATTCCTGTGCTTATTAATGCAGACACATATATACTTCTCCTTTGTCATATTAAAGTGGCAAAAAAGGATCCCAAGCCCCATTCCTTCTCACTAGATGACCATGGTGAAGAGGACTTTGAATGGATTGGTGGCCATGCATGCATACTGCCACCTCCATTCAAAGTCTATGGGGCTGACAGAGACAGCTGAGTGCCGCACTCAAGACTTTCCATTACACCAATAGACATTGAATGAAGTAGCAGGACGCATGCCCACTGCCTCATTCAAACTCCTCTTTACTATGGTCATCGAGGAATGAGGGGTTTGGGACCCCCATTCTTGTGATCAGAGGAGGTACCAGTTGTGGGGCACTCACTGATAACACTTTAATTATCTATAGGAGAGATGATGTTTTTGGAGGATATCTCATTTGGCACCCCATTCACAGATGCACCATTACTTCATTTTTTAGGTGGAACACGTTTAACACAGCCTACATAATCCACAGTATAACTATGAAGATTGTCCAAGTAGCATTGTTCTTATTTGTTGTGTGGGGAATAAGTGCTACTCCTACAGGCCGCCTCTCCTGTTATAAGAAGATTTTAAAAGATCGAAACTGTCACAATATCCCCGAAGGAGTGGAGGTTCTTCCAGTGAATGAGAACCGCCAGGACCACTTTTTGGAGGGAGCAGGATGTGAAATGGTCTGTTACTGCAATTTTAATGAACTGCTCTGCTGTCCAAAGTAAGAATTGCCTTTTTGTGTCTTTTATATTTGTGATTATTTCATTTTCATTTATAATTCATGCATTTGATTTCCACAGTAGAGATATATAGACATATTCAGGTTACTTCAGCCATTGCAGGCCTGCAGCAAATCTACCTCCCCACATTTCACATTTAATGACCTTGTTCTTTGCATTATATAATGCAGTAATAAATATCACAAGATGTTTCTCATTGCAAAATCAAAAGCTCAAATTCTTGATTTTTATTACATATATGTAACCACAGCATGAGGAAGGGCTATCTATTGGAGTGATGAGTTTTCTTTGAGTACATAAAATGTGGCTGGCATTTAGAAAGTACCTAACCCAGCTCAGGTAAGTAATAGTACATCACCTGCTTTGACTGACTAAATAAGGAGTTAGTACTGGAAGTGGACATCGGTCTTATACAATCAATCAATTGACTTCTAAATTTGTAATAGTTTACATTGTATAACCAGAAAAAACTAACACTGAAAGTGGTATAGATTTTCTGGACAGTGCCAGAGTCTGTGTCTGAAAAATATCTGCTGTGGTGACATAAAAAGGAAGCATTACTCAGGTATATTATCTATCTCTAGGAAGCATAGCAGGATACATAAGTACTACTAGTAATAACTGCTCTATACATTCCCTGGGAGAATCTTCATTATTTCAAATCCATCAAAACATGTCATTACAAATCTATCCTTAAATTTCCTCCGGTACAATTGAAAAGGTTTCTTAAAAAGAATAGTGGGGCAGTGGAAGCAGAAGAAGCAACAGCTATTATCAGAAGTGTAGCTCCTGGTCCCAACTTCAATACTGTACAGCCATTAACAATGCAGACTGACTATATAGCGTGGTCTTTAATAGTTAAATAACAGACAGCTGAAGCCTGATTGGCCACATGGTACTCAACTGAACTGCAGGTGGCCGCTACCTGAACGTCTCACAACTGCACCATGTGGTCATACCCTATTAGAGCCCTCCACTTACCCAGGTGTGCCTGCTATTTCACAGTAGCCATATAGATATGCCCCTTCCACCAGCCCAAAGGGTTCTTGGACAGTAGTGTTAAACCTGCCAGATTATGGAGGACCTCAAATGTGACCCTTAACTCATCAGAGGGATACAGATCACATTCAGGCATGTCCAGGACAAACCACCACTGAATTTATGGAAATCACAAGATCAATAGAAATGTTAATGATATGGAAATAAAAAAAATGGAAACAAAACATTCAAAACATCTCAATTTATTCAGTATCGACAAGGTCACCAGGACTCATTGTTAAAGAGGACAGATCTCCATGTCAGATTCCTCTGCCATATGTTGTGCACCATGACAGCCTTTGAGATCGGTGGCATGAGGTCAGTGGAACACCTGTAGCTGGACGTCTGACTCATAGCCCAGTGTTATGCAAACATCTTCTGATAGTTTGCGTAGACACTGTTTGCTGCCCTAGGCTTGGGATGTGATGTCAAATTGCACTTGCAGCACAGATTGGATCACTGCACAAAACTGTTCTAATGTGATCATCTATGCAGGGGTTGGCCTCTGTACACCTCTTGCTGTCATTACAGTTCTTCCTTGTTCTCTCAACCATTGGGACATGCAGCGTTAAACAGTGCTGACATCTTGGCCTAGGTGAGTAACAATTTGCTGGAGTGATATACCAAGGTCTCTCAGTTCAAGGATTCTGTCCCTCCCAGTTTGCAGTGCAGATAACTGGCAAGTCGACGAACAGGAGGCATCGCACAATCATCCCATACAACTTTTTTTGAGGTATCATGTGGCTAAAAAACTTTGCTTTTAATTTGGCTTTTATGCCTCTACCATATGCCACAGATTGGGGCTAGGTGCTTGAAAATGTAATCATTTGCAGATCTTAGCGACACCTGCCACTTCCTTGAATAACCTTACGGCTTATCCTTCTTGGTCTTGCAATTTTGATGTTGAGGAGTGTGTGTGCATATGTATGCGGCCTAATATTGATGCAATGGTTGTGATGTCACTGCCAGATCAGTCAGGACCATCAGAGAGAGTGGTGTTGGAATGGTCGGGGATAGAATGGATATAAGTTATTTTTTACTAATTTATTTTATCACATTGCCTACTCTTAGCCACATTTTTAAAAATCCTGGACCAACCCTTTTAGTGAAGATCCGACTGCTGGCGACCACGCCAATCATCTGTTTGAAGGGTGCTGCTTCCTCTTCAAAATTACCTGCGCGCTGCCTCCTTTGCGGCAGCAGTGCAGTAATTACAACTGCTTGTCCAGTTCACTTGCAATTACATGCACCGCTAACTCTTCAAACAGCTAATTGGTGGGGGTGTCAGGTGTCCAGCCCCTGTTGATCTGACATTGATGATATCCTGAGGACAGGCCATCAATATAAAGCCACTGCACGACCCCTTTAATCTGCTCTCCTTCAAACTAGATTAAAGAGGCTATTGAGAATTTTTTTAAAAATGTGGTTTATGGTCCATTTAGACGTCCGTAGTTCAGAATCCGCATCCGTTCTGCAATTCTGCGGGATGGGTTCGGACCCCTTCATTTCAATGGGGCCGCAAATGATGCGGACAACACACCATGTGCGGTCGGGCATTCGTATTTCCGGGGCCCAGCAAAAAAAAAAATAGAGCAAGTCCTATTTTTGCCCGTAATCGCAGACAAGATAGGCATTTCTATCACAGTGCCGGCCATGCGGGGTCCACAAAATGCAGAACTCACGCGGCCAGTATCCATGTTTTGCGGATCTGAAATTTGCGGACAGCAAAACACTTGCGGACGTCTTAATGGACCCTAAGAGTAGGCAATGTGATAAAATAAAAAAGCTAAAGCAACTAATACTCACCTATTCAATCACCCCGTCCCAGAACTACCACTCTGATGGCGCTCATTGATCCAGCAGCAATGACATCACAAATACTGTTCACTTAATCGCTGCAGCCAATCACTGTAGATCATGTGACCGGAGAGGCCAGTGATGGGTTGCAGTGGTCACGTGAATGATGAACATGACATCATTGCTGTAGGACTGGTGGGGGTATAGCAGTGGTATTCATTTTTTTACCTACTTAAAAGAAAAAATATCCTGGATCTCATCAAAGAACTCAAGTAGTGTCTATACTACTATGAATTATGTGGTCAATACATGCTGTAGGTTTAGGGAATAACTGATGTCAGTTCACAACACACTCAGGATCTTCATGTTAGAAATTCTACCGCTTGTAGTGCATAATGTACAGTATTTTATTTAAAGGGGTTGTCTCACTTCAGTAAGTGGCATTTATCATGTAGAAAAAGTGAATGCAAGCTACTTACTAATGTATTGTTATTATCCATATTGCTTCCTTTGCTGGCTGTTCTGACACCCTCAATCTGTCCCTGTGAACAAGTTGTCAGACAGCTAAACTCGTTCCTATCGATTCATTGAGCTGGACGCAGGGGGGTCCTTTTCAACTTTTATTAATAGGATCAGTGTAAAACTACAAGAAAATAACAGTATTCAGCACAAAGTATACAGCATATCTCAGTACATAACATTATGTAAAATACATGGATTATATAGCATAGTGAATGGAAGAGACAGCTGCAAGACAGAAGAGATTGCTCTAAAGACATCAGAACTAGAAAGCTATTAGTGAGAGTACAGGTGTCACGGTCATTCCCGAAACAGGTTGCAGAAAGTCATCTAGGTTTGCACATGTGACATAATCTGACATGTTTTCCTTTTTGTGTTGTTGCTGTTTACCACACCCCTTCCCCTCAGCTGTTGCGGGTGTCCTTCCCCTATTTATTCCTGCTTCTACCACAGTTACTTGCGGTTTATAGTTTCTGTGGACATTCTGGTGGATTGGTGTGGTTCTCTCCTGAGATCCGGTTGCTTCCATTTCTTCTTAAAGATAAGTGTCCACTTTTGTGTGATAGACTCAGCCCTGTCAGTAGTTGCAGGGTCCTATAGGGTCAGTTTGGTTTAGGTTCCTGTGTATGAACTCGCCTACATTTGAGGCCTGTTTATACTGTAAGTCAGTCAGGATTGGTGTCAAGGTTTCCTGCAGGAGGTGGCCTTTTCCCTTTGTTTCCTGACCTCATCCCCTTCCCTCCTACGCTTGGTATGGTTTTTCCCTCCACACCAAAGCGTGACAACCTGGAATTATAGTAACTCATCGACTGTGCTATGATGAGGAAAACAACAGAAAAACTAACTGTCTAATGGAGAGACATTAGTGTGTCTGCCTTGTATGTGGAAAGATGGCTGCTGAAGAGGAAGGGGGCCATGCAGAACAAGGCATGATGGAAAGATACGAAAGCCTAAAAAGGAAAAGGTTGGTATGCACAGAAACATGAGGCAGAATAAATGAGGCTGCAATAAAAGAACATGTCAAAAGGTGGAGCTGTTGGCTAAACTAATTAGATATATTTCAGAGAAGGCATGACACTCCCCATCTGGTTTACAGGGGATACCACATAAGCATTTTAACTAGAGAGTAATAGAACAAGTTCAGAAACGGGTCTAAGAAACAGATTTCCGTTTTGCTTGGGGATCTTGATCTCCGCCTTCCTGACTTTTCCATCTTGACTTGGGAAGACTTTAGTCACCAATCCTAAAGGCCACTCATTCCGCTTGGACTGGGTGTCTTTTACTAGGACAACGTTTCCAGACTCCATGTTGGGCCTACTTGCTTGCCATTTGTTTCTTGCCTGTATGAACTCGTCCACTGAGTAAGCTTTATGGCAATAATGCCAACCTTTGCATAGAACTGATGTTGACTGCATGGCTTTAAAGGATCTGACAATGTGAATTAGGCAAGCTAAGGCTCTGTAGGCTGACCTCCAGATGGAGAATTTGTGGAAGCGCTAGAACCAAGGTGTCTTTTAGCGACTGTTGTATTAAGTGTGGAAACTTGAGGTCGAATTTCCACATCTGATTCAGGCTCGAAAAATTCATGCGTGTGATTTTGAAGAGCGGTGGGTGCTGGTTGATACAGGAATGCAGGCCCTACAAGCCAGGTAGTGTCTTTAAGGCATGATGCTGGTACAGCTCTAGTAGCATGGTCAGCAGGATTGTGGTTAGTTGGTGCATAACCCCACTGAGAAGGCTGCAAAGACTTCCTAATTAGAGATGAGCAAGCAGTGCTCGTTACGAGCACTGTAACGCTCGGGTCCCGTCTGCAATGCCCGCAGGCATTGCGGATCCGTCCTCATCTGCATGTAAGTCAATGAGGACGGATCGTTTGGTAGAAAGTTGCGTTTTAGCAAGGTAAGGCGTTTTAGGGCTTGCTCTCTGTTAGGAAGACGGGGTCTCTGAGGCTTGAATGGTAGCGGGGCCACCCAGCTATTGGTTTCACCTTTGTGAAATCCTTGATCCATTATCTTCAAGCAGGTCTCATCTTTGATGGAATGGGCTATTTTATGATCCTCTTTAGTCTTTTGGAACAGCACACCCTAAATGATCTTTATCTCCGTTGCACAGATAATCGGTGGTGTATCTGCCCTCTCCGGTGTTTGGGTGTGCTGGGTTGGTAAGCTTCTCTTTCACAAGGAATTTGTTGGGACAGGGCAGAAAAAAGGATGGACGCCCGCTCTCTAACGTGCTTGTGTAAAGAGAGTTGACATTGTTTGGTTTGTGAGCGTTCCCTAGGCAAACGTCCCCTACAATGACCCATCCTACGTCTAGTTTCTGAGCATAGGGAGAGTTATGAGGACCATTTATCTGCTTCCTCACTTTGTGGACTCTAATAATGTCTCTGCCCAACAAAAGTGCCAACTTGGCTTGAGGATCGAGTGTGGGGATGAGATGCGCTATGCTTCCAAATCAGCATGATGTAGAGCTGCTTCTGGTGTGGGGATCTCTTCTCTATTGTTCGGCATTGAATTACACTCTATTAATGTAGGAAGGGGTAAGGATGTCTGACCATCTAGAGATTCAATCTGGTAACCTGTGGCTCTTCTTCCAATTTCTTCGCTCACCCCTGTACATGTTTTAAGTGAGTAGGATGAACTAAGTCTTTCGATTTTAAAGATGTCGAAGAAAACTGAGCTAGCAAGTGACCTGTTGCTCTGATCATCCAGGATGGCGTAAAGTTTAACTGCTCTTTCTCTATGACCTATAGGGTAAACTGTAACAAGACAGATCTTCGAGCAAGATTTGTTACTCAGACCTTCTCCGCAAACTTGAGTACACTGGGTTGACACTTCAGGAGGCGCACTGTCTTTCCTCTTCCCGCTGTGCTCTGTAATTTGGTCTGAGGGTGAGGGAATCTGTGGTGCTGGCCCTGGGTGTAGAGCTGTGTTGTGTTCTTGGCTGTTGCACTCAGAGCAAGTAATACTGGCTTTGAAATCCCTAGCTAAGTGAGATGTATAGAGATGAGCGAGTAGTATTCGACCGAGCCGGTATTCGATCAAATACTACGCTATTCGTCATACTCGATTTCGATCGAGTATAACGGCGATGACGCACTTAAAATTCGTTTCCCCTCCCACCTTCCCTGGCGCTTTTTTTACACCAATCACTATGCAGGGGGGGTATGACAGGTCCTCGGAGCACGCTGGCATCGCGAGAACGGCGTCTACATGCATTGGCTGGAAAAACCATGTGACCTCGAATCATAAAAACTCAGCTCTTCCTGCTCGTTCGCA
>ONZH01007153.1:0-17980 GCA_900303285.1 Rhinella marina
CGAGCAGGCAGCTTGTCCAGCACTGGCAGGGGAACTCTCTCCAAGGCCTTTGCCACTTTTATGTCACCCCAGCAAGACACTGTCACCTGTCCCCAGTCTAGGCAGAGTAGGGGGGAGCTGTACAGAAAGATGGTGAGGGAGTACCTAGCTGACCATACCAACGTCCGTAGCGATCACTCTGCCTCCATACAACTACTGAGTATCAAAGCTGGACATGTGGCCTGAACTGGTGCTGTACGCCTTGGAGGTGCTGGCTTGCCCTGCCGCTAGCGTGCTGTCAGAGCGGGTATTCAGTGCAGCTGGTGGCGTCATCACCGATAAGCGTACACGCCGGTCAACTGACAGCGCTGACAGGCTGACGCTTATTAAAATGAACAAAGCCTGGATTTCACAGGAATTCAAATCTCCTCCGGGGGAAAGCAGCTAAAATTTAACATTACTAATGTATCCGATTCCTCTTCTCTACTCCTCCTACTCCTCCTCCATATCGTCTTTGCCTAACGCTGACCAAAAAAACACCATTTTTCAGAGGTCCAACTGGCACTCTTTTACCACAATTTTTCAGGAGGGCCCCCTAGAGGCCCTCTATTCAAACAATTTTTCCAAAGGTCCACCTACAGGCCCTCTCTCCAAACAAATTTTCCGGAGGTCCACCTACAGGCCCTCTCTCCAAACAATTTTTCCGGAGGTCCACCTACAGGCCTTCTCTCCAGTTCCAGTTTCCAGTTTTATTTGTGCAAACTGCGTAAATTTTATTTTTGGGATAGGTGTGAAAAATAATATTACCTGCGTATCTATATTGCCCAACATTGGATTGGGAAGCAAGTTACAGTCCCCACTGTAACTTGCTTCCCATACAACTACCTTACCCCCGACACCTGTGTCTCGCCATTGTCCACCACCTCCTCAGACAACACTGGTAAATCTCTACTGTCAGCACACGGAAACAGCAAAAGGTCTTGCGAATTGGGGCAGAGAATGTTCTGGGCTAGCACATCAGAGAAGGGGTGACTATGGGGTTCCAGGGAGTACGTGACCACATGCAATCTCCATCTAAAAAGTCATGCCACACTTTATCGAGCTCATAATTGACAATTGTACCGGTTGATGCTAAATTTTTAAGTTGGGGTCCTGCGTCGTCATTCTAACTACATCCGGCTGTTGTCACCACCACACACGCTAGCACAGGGGACACTCCTCTGGCTCTTCCAGCTCAACCTCCTCCCCCCCCAGCCTGCCCCCCCCACCTACAGGCCCTCTCTCCAAACAATTTTTCCGCCGGTCCACCTACAGGCCCTCTCTCCAAACAATTGTTCCGGAGGTCCACCTACAGGCCCTCACTCCAGTTCCAGTTTCCAGTTTTATTTGCGCAAACTGCGTAAATTTTATTTTTGGGAAAGGTGTGAAAAATAATATTACCTGCGTATCTATATTGCCCAACATTGGATTTGGTAGCAACTAGAAGACCAAACACATGCTGCCCACAGGGTTCCGCAAATTCCTGGTGCACAATGTCAAGGAGCTTGAGGTTCTGTTGATGAGCAGCAAGTCCTTCTGTAAAACCTCCTTCCCCCAGCCTGCCCCCCCCGACCTACAGGCCCTCTCTCCAAACAATTTACGTCTTTGTCCTATCTTTCTCTCTCTCCAAACTATTTTTCCAGATAGGTGCCATATACGGTATTAAACTGAGTAGTATACATAGAAGACATACCACACTTGATCAATCTCATAATTCGGTTGATGCTAAATTTTTAAGTTGGGGTCCTGCGTCGTCATTCTAACTACATCCGGCTGTTGTCACCACCACACACGCTAGCCCAGGGGGCACTCCTCTGGCTCTTCCAGCGAAACCTCCTTCCCCCCAGCCTGCCCTCCACCTACAGGCCCTCTCTCCAAACAATTTACCCGGATAGGGGACGTATTAGATATTGTACAGATTTTTTTTTGGTTCTTCTTCTAATTGCCTCCTGACCTGTGATAGGCAGAGCATGGACACATCTCCTTAGCTGCAGTTGGAAAGACACTTCCCTGGCCTGAGCAAGCCCTTTTTCCGTTTTCCGTGGTCGAAAAATCCATGAAATATAGGGTCCCAAGATAGGGGACGTATACGGTATTAAACCGGTTGATGCTACAGTTTTTCCAAATCCATTCCGGCTGTTGTCACCACCACACACGCTTGCCCAGGGGGCACTCCTCTGGCTCTTCCAGCGAAACCTCCTTCCCCCCAGCCTGCCCCCCACCTACAGGCCCTCTCTCCAAACAATTTACCCGGATAGGGGACGTATTAGATATTGTACTGATGTTTTTTTTGTTTCTTCTTTTAATTGCCTCCTGACCTGTGATAGGCAGAGCATGGACACGTCCCCTTAGCTGCAGTAGGAAAGACACTCCCCTGGCCAGAGCAAGCTATTTTTCCGTTTTCCGTGGTCGAAAAATCCATGAAATATAAGGTCCCAAAATAGGGGACGTATACGGTATTAAACTGAGAAGAATCGATACCGTACCGGTTGATGCTAGAGTTTTTCCAAATCCATCCGGCTGTTGTCACCACCACACACGCTAGCCCAGGGGGCACTCCTCTGGCTCTTCCAGCAAAACCTCCTTCCCCCACCTACAGGCCCTCTCTCCAAACAATTTACCCAGGTAGGGGACGTATTAGATATTGTACTGATTTTTTTTTGGTTCTTCTTTTAATTGCCTCCTGCGATAGACGGGAATCAAACCCGGGTCAACTGCTTGGGAAGCAGCTATGCTCACCACTGTACCACCAACAGCCACAGCAACTGAAAAGAACAGATACTAAACTTGATGTCAGCTGCAGTGCCAGCATGAGCAATGGTGTCACCTGCAGGCGGTGATGGACCTTCGTTGCACCTAGTTGGGTGCTTCCCTAACATGTGATGGGTATTTGCCTCGCCTTTCTTGGTCTGGGTGAGCACAATTGCCATGAGGGTAACCACCAGGCTGTTGCCTGAGAATTTGGGGTAATGGTGGGATTAGGCAGCCTCAGAGGCATCCATGCATGCTGCCCCTGCAGTTTCCTGTCCATTTCCGTGGTGTTTCCATCATTTTCTGAGGTTTCCAGGTTTTCACCCAGCCTTCCCTAGGCAGAGCCTTGGTCCCCTGCAAAAATGCTCGAGTCTCCCATTGACTCCAATGGGGTTCGTTATTCGAAGCGAGCACCCGAGCATCGGGAAAAGTTCGACTCGAATAACGAGCACCCGAGCATTTTAGTGCTCGCTCATCTCTATTAGTATCCTCTATATTTATGCCAATACAAGGTATGCAGTTTGTTTGATTATATTTTCATTAGTATTATACTGGCATAGAGCCATGCAAATACAAAGATTCTGTATTGTTATTATTAAATTATACTTCTTCTCCCATGGTCACAATTGCAAGGAAAGGAACAATATACCAATAATTACTGTAGGAGTCAATGTGCAATAGCCTCCAAGGGAGTCATCCTATTTTCCGATGCAAGTGCAAACAGGTAACAAATAAAAGCAGCACTCAATATGATTAAAGATAAAAGAGTATATTATACAGACACACACAAAGGTACATTCTTTGGTTGATTCCTCAGTTGAGATGTGTGCATTTAGAAATATACATTTCTTACCTAGAGAAATTTGAAATACATTTTTGTATTCTAATAATAATAAAAAAAGAAACAATCAATGTTCAAAGTGAATTATTCATTTCTTCTCAACCCTAGTATGCATATCTGGAAGTTAACAAGGGTGCTGCAATATAAAAAATAAAAAGAAATAAAATAGTAAATAATCATATAGTACCAGCTGCATACTTACCATGGAGACAGTCCACTCCACTGCTATGAGGCCTGTAAGAAGAAGGGGTTGTGGTGACAGATGCTGAACTCCTCTTTCTTCCTGACATGATACCAATGCATTTTTCTGGACCACTGTAAGGGAGAGCTCAGTGCATACACATTTTACAGTTTCCATTATGTTCAATGTTAACTGTCTCAATTGCCTGGTGGTGGCTGCAGCCAGTTTTTTTTTTTTTTTACACACAATACTATGTGAGATTTCGGATTTGTGAGGGGTGTTTGTGTTGACAGCACACTGAAAAATAGAAGCCGAGGGTAAGACACTGTGTAGCAGTGGGAGGCGCTGGAAAGTTCAACATTGATATGTCGTAATAAACACAATTTTTTCTAATAAAAAAAAGAAATAATGAAAATGTAATGTATTCTTAAAGTAACGGTTTTAACATGACACATTTTATGGTCACTATAGACCTATTTAAGCAATATTGGAAATAGAAAGGATTGTGTCGTTTTCATCATATTTATCAGGTACCAATACTTAGAGTGGAATCAGTTTACCCTGAAATACATTATCATAGCAATAATTTGGCTGGTATCGAGTACCATAGATTTTTAAATGAATTTAAAAATTAATTGAGAATACATTTTTATTATATTCACATTCCGTTATGGCACAAAAGGATATTCAGCGCCTTGAAAATGTTAATGCCTTTACTAGTTCCCAAAAAAAAGACAAGGCTAGAGATGAGCGAATCTATTCGGCGCTTCATAGATTTGTTACAAATCTTCGTTATTTCCTACTCTGAAGCGAATCCGGATCTTTTCAGATTCGCTCCATACGAATCTTAAATGTTCTTAAATCTTTGTACGCTAATGCTACGTAAGCATTTGATAATTTGTACGCTAATACTACACATCACTAATGCGTTCGGATTCAGTTAAGTAGCGTACTTTTACTACATGTTCGTTATTTGTGCGGAAATGTTCGCGGTGGATGGGTTAGAGCGGCAAAAAGCCCAGGAAGAACCCAGTCACCTGACCTAGGGGGAAGGGCTTGCTCTGATTGGCCCATAGGCTGAGTAAAGAAGTTTCATCACTTGTGCTGCACCTGCTGAGACGAGCAGGAGCTCGTGAAAGACAGAGAATTGTGTTCTGTTTTTGTTCTGGGCACCATTACAGATATCAGGGCTAGTGCAGGGCTAGTAATATTAATAAGGCAGGGAGAGTGAGGGAGGAGACAGGGAGAGAGACAAAGACCTGATTGCCTGCCAGAGTCAAGTGAAAATGTCTGGCACTGGAAAGCAGAAGGGTTCCACTTCCAGCCAGACCTCAAGCTCCAAAAAAAAGAAGGTGGCACAGGCCAGTAGCAGTGGCAAAGGACATGTAGGCGCAGCTGCCTAGTATATATAATACAAAACAGTACACTAACTCTTTAACATGTTTTTACTTTTCAAATATGTTGTTACTCACCCTGTCGTATCTCTGTGTGGATTTCAGTAAGCTGCTCTGGGCACTTGAATTTTAAATCGGACCATTTCCGCTGGATCTGGCCTGGGTCCGCACAGTGTCAAAGCGATGGCGCAAGCTTCAGATCTCTTTTTTGTGCTGGTTTGGATGTCGGTGTATTAAGAACAAATCTTTTTATAAATTCGTCGAAGATTCGCTCATCTCTAATCAAGGCTTATTTCCAAAGAAGAAAGAAAGATCATATTTCTAACAAAACAGCACATTGAATTCATTCAGAAATGCTGAATATTCTATTTTTGACAAAAGGCACAATGTACAATTTCTTACTGAAATAGACTGAATATTTTGATGTACTCACTAGGCAACATTGTGCAAGTTGAGTCCACGAATATATTAGGTCACAAGCTGTTTATTCAAGCTGAAAATCTTTTCATTTTTCAGATGGTCGTATTTCTACTGAGTATGTCAATGTAAGGCTGATATCTAGCTTTGTGGGTTCTGTTCATAATGCAAGTCACAACTATCTACTGGATACATTTTCACATGGCTGGAGGCGGCAGCAGCAACCATGCAGAAAGTGATGGTAAACAGACAGACAGCAGTACCATGATGGCGGCAGGAGTAGCAGCGGTACACAATTTGATGGTAGGCAGGTCGCATTAGTGGCATGATGGAAGCGGCAGCAGCAGCTTTACAGAATGTGATGGCAGGCAGGTCGCAGCATTAACATTATGGAGGCGGCAGCAGCAACCATGCAGGACGTGATAGTAGGCAGACAGACAGCAACAGTGGCAAGATGGTGCACCGCCAGCAAGGCTAGATCTATTCATCGGAATCAGCTGAAGCAGTGTGGAAATCCTCTTTAAAATCCTCTTTAATCCAGGTTTGGTTCATTTTGACAAAAGTGATGTTTTGGACACTGGCGGAGGACAACTTGGTCCGTTTGGGTGTCACCACATCCCCCCATGGCACTGAAAAACCTCTCTGAGATGACACTGGATGACAAAGAGCGTGCTGTGCCAGTCCGGGCCACTGTTCCAGTCTGCTGGCCCATAAATACATGGGGGTCAGGTAAAGGGTATGCAACTGAGAC
This sequence comes from Rhinella marina, assembly GCA_900303285.1. Taxonomy (NCBI): domain Eukaryota; kingdom Metazoa; phylum Chordata; class Amphibia; order Anura; family Bufonidae; genus Rhinella; species Rhinella marina. The sequence goes on from ONZH01007153.1 coordinate 6,354, forward strand.
TAGTCATAGTTTAGGTAGGTCTGAAGCTGGGCATTGAGGTGGAATATGTGGGCTTGCTGACTTGTAATGAGCCAATCGAAGTCAAACAAATTGACTTTGATCCGAATTTCAGGAAAAAGTTGATTTGCCACAAAGTCGAATTTCTTGGCGCTTCATGATAATCAATCAATTATCCCTGAAATTACTGTACAAAACAAAATATACTCACCTCATCCATTTGCGTGTGTAGAAGCCATCAAAGCTATCTTGATTGATTGATACAGAGCAAAATCTCATGCGCGGTGTCTTAAATCTCGATGGCCGTGATGGCCTCTGCGTGATCAAATGGATAAGGTGTGAGTATTTATATAAGGGGGAGACTCCTTGGGGACAAAAAGGGGCCTCCCTTTCAGACACAGTGGCGGCAGGCATCTGCTCACCATAAGCTGCGTACACAGTGTTTCCTGGTAATAACATACTTTTTCCTCAATTTCTGCCAGAGGAAAACATTTCCCCATTTTGCTCTGGTAACAAGGTTCTAAAAGCATGGCTATCCAGTTATAATCAGACTGTGAGCATACAGGTTGCCATTCTGGCCAGCATGCCCGAGAATCCAGTTCTTTTTGGTTGTGCTCCCAACTGAAATGATTGGGTGTGTTGACCAGTGCCATGTTAATCGTCGTCATTTTGCATCTTCGACTCCTCCACCTAATCTTGCAGCAGCAGCTCCTCATCATCCTCCTCCATGGCAGATTCCCTTTTGTATCTCTAACACCTGTAGGGCGGACAGCAAGGTGTGTCAGCTGCTCTTCTTCTGCTGTGTTCCCCTGCTGCCTCAGCGTCAGCGTCTGTTAATAAATATGAGAGGGATGACATTGTTCATGCTGGAGTTATCCCTGCTGACTAACTTTGTGGCCTCTTTGAAGGGCTTCAGCACCCGACAGCCATCTAATATGAGCTGCCACTGCCTGACCTCAAAGCAAAGGGTTCTCCCTGTTGCTGAGTCTGGTGCATGACAAAAAATCATTCTCGTAGAGAATGTGCAATGTCGAATTCCAGCGGACTTTGCCAGCACCTTACACAAGCCAATGTACTTATTAACAAAGTGCTGCACCACTAGGCCATGCATTGAACATGGGCTATGTCACCCAGGTTCAGGGCTGCTTTGCTGCTTGATGTACTTGAGCAACTGCTCGCTGGTGTGGCTACTCTCTCCCAGGCCGATCAGCTCCAACCAGTGGCGTGCCTAGGGTGTTTTGCGCCCGGGGCGGGTTCTTTCTCTGGCACCCCCCCCCAATATGTTAAAAAATTGTACCCCCTCACAGTAGTATTGCCTTCATTGTACAAATTTCACTGCAATTTTGTACAGATGTGTGCCCCCTCACAGTAGTTATACCCACATTGTGCCTTCTCACAGTAGTTATGCCCACATTGTGCCCCCTCACACTTGTAATGCCCTCTTTGTGCCCCTACACAGTAATAATCCCCATTGTTCCCCCTTCAAAGTAATAACCCCCATTGTGCCCCCTTTATCGTAATAATGCCCACTATGTCCCCTGTATAGTAATAATGCCTACTGTGCCCCCTTTATAGTAGTAATGCCCACTGTGCCCCCTTCACAGTAATAATGCCCACTGTGCCCTCTTCACAGTAATAATGCCATCTGTGCCCCCTTCACAGTAATAAAGCCGTCTGTGCCCCCTTCATTGTAGTAATGCCCTCTGGCTCTGTGCTCCCTTCATAATAAAAATGCCCACTGTGCACCCTTCACATTAGTAATGCCCTCTGTGCCCCCTCCAGAGTAGTAATGCCCTCTTTGACCCCCTCCATAGTAAAAATGCCCACTGTGCACCCTTCACATTAGTAATGCCCTCTGTGCCCCCTCCAGAGTAGTGATGCTCACTGTGCCCCCTCCAGAGTACTAATGCCCTCTGCACCCCCTCCAGAGTAGTAACGCCTTCTGTGCCCCCTCCAGAGTAGTAATGCCCTCTGTGCCCCCTCCAGAGTAGTAATGCGCTCTGTGCCCCCTCCAGAGTAGTAATGCCCCCTCCAGAGTAGTAATGTCCCCTGTGCCCGCTCCAGAGTAACGCCCTCTGTGCCCCCTCCAGAGTAGTAATGCCCCCTGTGCCCCCTCCAGAGTAGTAATGTCCCCTGTGCCCCCTCCAGAGAAGTAATGTCCCCCTGCCCCCAAGCAGTAATGCCCTATGTGCCCCCTCTAGAGCAGTAATGCCCCCTGTGCCCCCTCCAGAGTAGTAATGCCCCCTATGCCCCCTCCACAGTAGTAATTCCCCCTCTGTATTAAAAAAAACAACAAAAAAACACAGCAGCTACTCACCTTGTCCCGTTCCTGAAGTCCTCTCTTCTCTGCAGGCACAGATCACTCTGCAGCTATGTGTGGGCGGAGCTTATGCAGATTTTCGGGCTGCAGGCTCTGCCCACACATTCCAGCAGCGCGATCCGTGCCTGCAGCCTGAATGGTGGAGCCGGTAGAAGTCTCTCTGCTTCACCATTCAAAGTGCTGCGGCCCTGACGGAGAGGAGGAGCGCGGGGAGGTGAGTGACAGGACCCAGCTCCCTGCGCTCCAGCAATTTGTGCTTCCATCTCTATTGATGGAAGCGCTTATTGCTTCTGGCACCCCCTGAGAGCTGGCACCCGGGGCGGACCGCACCCTTTGCCCCCACCTTAGTACGCCACTGGCTCCAACAAGGCATGACAATGCTTGACCTGACACATACAATAAGAACAAGGGGTAGTGCGAGCGACTCTGTGCCCAGCTGCTGTTGGGCAAATAAGCTTTGTGCTGCAATCTGCGACTGATATAAGCCAAAAAGTGGTGTATATCTGTTTGTAAATGACCGCCACAATTCTTCTTTGTAATCCTAGTCTTTCCCTTCAGTGCAATAGAATACAAGTTTGATTTATTTCTGACTGTCCCTGATTGATTTCTGTGATTGATGACTGTTCCTGACTCCCTAAGGCCTCTTTCACACAGGCGTCACGGATTCAGTCCGGATGCGTTCCGGAAAATCCGCACGCATACGCACGCAATCGCAGTCACTTTTGACTGCGATTGCGTACGTTCGTTCAGTTTTTTCCACGCGGGTGCGAAGCGTTTTAATGCGTTTTTCACGCGTGTGATAAAAAACTGAATGTTTACAAACAACATCTCTTAGCAACCATCAGTGAATCACGCATTGCATCCGCACTTGCGTGTGGATGCAATGCGTTATTCACGCAGCCCCATTCACTTCAATGGGGCCAGGGCTGCGTGAAAAATGCAGAATATAGAACATGCTGCGATTTTCACGCAACAGCGAACTGATGTGTGAAAAGTTTGCCCATGTGAAAAGCCCCATTGAAATGAATGTGTCAGGATTAAGTGCGGGTGCAATGTGTTCGCATCACGCATAGCACCCGCGCGGAAATCTCGCCCGTGTTAAAGGGGCCTAAGATTGTTTTTCTGAGAGACACTGTAAGACTCAACCACACTCATTCATAGCCCAGCACAGAATCGCGTTCTGCTCATTATGTCCCACCAGTGGTGGGACCCGCACCTATAAGACAATGGGGGCATATCCTAGTCTAAGCCTGTCTAAGATGGGAATACCCCTTTAAATTGGGCTTCTGGCCCTTTAAGCTCCTCACAGCAATTCTTTGCAAACACAGCTTTTCCACAATAGGCTTCTGGCCATTTAAGTGTTTGGAACCCACACCTATAAGACAATGGGGGCATATCCTAGCAATATGCCCCCATTTTCCAAGATGGGAATAACCCTTTAAAGAGACCGTGATCTCTGCTGATGAGACTGTGATGTCTGCGGTGCAAAGAGAATGTGAATGCTGAGTTTATCTCTAGAGAGAGAGAGAGAGACCTGGAGGCTGTGGTCACTGATTAATGTGGACTTGTTTGCTTAAAAGTCTGTTGCCATGGGTCTCATGGAGGAATATGCCAGGCGGTTGTGGCGGAAAAAGCAGCAGGAGAACATGGCCACACTGGTTGGTTATACCCAAAGTGAAATGGTGCGATTGGATGCAGAGCTGGAGGCTTTGGAGGCGCAACTGCAGTTGGCCCTGGAGTGAAAGTCTTCAACGCTGAGTAGACACTTTGTAAAGGTCCAAGGTGTCAGTGATGTACCTGAAGTTCCAGAGGAAAAGATGTGTGCTGTTGTTAAGGGCAACCAATGGGAGCAAAGTGAGATGGAGATAGGTTCGGCTCTTAAGAGGTCATATGTTCCCTGCCAATGTGTAAAGAGTCCTAGAGAGGATGTGTGGAGGACGCGTAATGTCATTGCTAGGAGCAACCAACCACTACAGCAGGCAGCTGTCTAGCAACAGAGAGAGTGCTGCTGGAGATGCTGTCAAGTGGGAAAGTGTGCACCTGATTGTCCTTTGGTCAGGAGGCCAGAGGAATTGCAGAAGAAGACATGCAAATTGTTGGTGGGTGGAATCCCACTATGGGTTGAGCTGGATTGTCGTCAAAGAATATACTGTTATTTCTTAAGATGGGTTTAGAGACTGGTAAGACTGTATTTCTTACTTTTGTGACTGATTATGGAACTGTAAAACATGAACTGTTGAAGTGTGCTGAGCTTAGAGCGGAGTTCAGACTGGGCAGAGACTTCCCATATTTCTGGTAGTTGTGGGAGGGAGACAAGGTCCCAGATCAGGCTGAGTGTGCTGCTCAGCTACCAAAAAGGGAAAAGCCAGAGGACTCTCAGCCAAAAGTCTGTGAGGTAATGGTTGGTGGAATCTCACTATCTTACAGTCTGAATTGTGACCAGACAAATAGGCAACCAAAAAAGTTGCTAGGAAAGAGTCCTGAGCATGGTGAGGCCATGCTGGTTCCATACCTCCCAAGTGTCCCTCTTTTGGAGGGATAGTCCCTCTTTTTTAGCCAAGTCCCTCTGTCCCTCTTTGATCGTTAAATGTCCCTCTTTTTGACCTGGTGAATTAATGTATAAATGTGCATTAATAAATTTACTAAATTTGCTCCTTACTAAAGTGTCTGCATGGTTTCTACCTGCATATTAGACCAGAACTTCATTATTTGGTGCAATTCTGACTTTAAAATATCTATAATCTGATGATTTATGTGCTAATATTTATATGGACATTGAAGCACAAGTAAAAAATTGCCACAGGGTCTCCAGTAATTATGCTTTGCGCTGAGTTAGAGGCGTGGCCTAGTATGAAAAATCTGCCGTGATGCGCACCGCACACATTGTCCCTCTTTGCAATTTTCAAAAGTTGGGAGGTATGTGGTTTCTGTTGAGACTGTGCAAGATGGACTTAAAAAGTCTAATGGACTCATGGACACCAATGGGTTAAATGAAAAGGTGCCTGATGGAAAAGAGACACAACTGTTATGTGGAAACAGTAATGTGATGTTATATACTATGCCTAACCTGCCTTTGTTTCAGGAGATGAGCACAAAACCTGTTCAGATAAAAGCAGTGTGTGAACTGGCAGGTAAGCCAGCTGAGATTTCTCTCTCACGGGTGTCTGCAGGGGGAGAAATTAGTTGCTTTTCCTGAATTGTCAGTTACAAGAGGTAACTTTGGGATAGCTAAACTCAGGGATCCAATGCTAACCTGTGTAAGAGGAAGCAGGATAATGAAACCTGAGGCTGACAAAACTGTTTTAAAATCTGAAGTCGATGTGGTTACTGAGGAGATGCTCATAGAAGGTTATATACATGGTATGCCTCTTGCTGATTTGACCCCAGATGTTTCCAAACGTAGGACCTTTGACCCTGGAGGGGTTTATGTAACGTGAAAAGTCCTATGGCCTTTATCAGGGGAGGGGGATATGTGGCAGTGGAGCTGCCGGAGGTCCGTATGAGGGCCATTAAAAGGGTGTATCTGAAAGGCTAGTAATGAGGTAATTTGCAGCCAGCTGAGGAGCTCAGATCAAGGTGGGCCGGACTCTTCAATGAGGGCTCCCAGTCTAGGGAGGAATCAGGCTGCGCCAAGGCCTGTGGGAGCCAGGACCCTCTAACCCTGTGTAGGGTAAGCACCGTGGTGTGTTTTGGGGAGCTGGGTGGTAGACCCAGATCCCGATAGAGAGGGAACAATATTGTGTAGTCAGTGGCCAGACGGCCTAGGGCTTCTGTTTATGATTTGATTGTACTGAAAAGCTGGTCCTGGCCAGTTTGCACCAGATCTGCAATGTTGGAGTGGCTTCTTGAGATGTGCCAACCATCTTAGATGAGAAGATGGCGATCCTGGAGAGCTAAGTGACCCGAAGTTGTGTGTATATATATATATATATATATATAATATATATATATATATTTTTTTTTTTTCGTGATTTATTATTTTTTATGTCAATATAGCTGTATGATAGGTTGTTTGTGTTTTCAGATGTATTTTTCATTGATATCATTCTGGGGCATATGCGACTTATTGATATTTATTATTTTTTGAAGGAATAAAAAAACTAAAAAAATGCCATTGTTATTTTTTTATGTTCATACGTGGTCTAGATGACAAGTTATATTTATTACATTAACATGGTGATACCATATACAGTATTTTTAGTCCCATAAGACACACATTTTTTCCGCCTAAAGTGGGGGGAAATGTCACTGCGTCTTATGGGGTGAATACTAACGAGCGCTTCCGTTATGGAAGTGCTCATTAGTTCTGGAGGACCGGTGTAACAGGCCAAAGCAACCCTGTCCCAGATTAACCCCAGGTAGAATTTGGCCTAGGCCAGAGTATACCCCGGGATATAAACTGGCCTAGGCCAAACTATACCCGGGTATAAACTGGCCTAGGCCAAACTATACCCCGGGGTGTAAAATAGCCTAGGCCAAACTATACCCCTCCAGGCCAGATTATACCTATCTATCATGGAATCTGGGGTTAAAGTGGCCTAGGCCAATTTATACCTCTTGGGTTATATTATACTCCAATGAAATCATTACGAAATCATTAGCATTGAGTGATATACACAAGAATTACTTTGGAATGTATCATTGCCCTCATTTTCTGCGCATGGGGTAAACTGAAAAACTTGGCGTGGCTTTTTAAAATTTGCGCATGATAAGATTATGGCGTAGAGGGTGTGGCTTTAGCCATTTTACCTTTGCCATGTATAGAGTTGATAACCTGGGGTATACTTTGCTGGGCTAAACTAAACCTGGATTCCACGTTTTGTGCCAATTTTTGCTCCAACTGTGAACTTGAATTGGCCTAGGCTAATTTATACTCCTTTCTTGCTCCTTTCTTAAACAGGGATTGCGTTATTTTCAATCCATTTGCAACAATGAAAGTTAACTCGCCAATGCATTTATAACTGCCAAGTCAAATCTCCAATCATAAATCCCTGCCCCAAATATAATAATTGCGCCAGTTACTTTTTAGATGATAATTTGGCATAGTCTTAAGGCATTTCAGTTTGAACTCGGCTTGTTACTTGCAAGTATTTTTACTTGCTGTTTGCGACTTTTTAAACTTTGCGCCTGATAAGGCAGGAGGATATAGTCTGGCCTGAGCTATTTTACACCCCCGGTGTAGAGTGTGTCCCACGGGGTATACTATGGCCTGGGCCAGACTATAACAAGGTTTCACGTTTTTGCACACATATTTGCGCAAACTGTGAATTTAAATTGGACTAGGCTAATTTATACTTCCGAGGTATAAACTAGCCTAGGCCAATTTGATCACAGGTGGGTATAATATGACCTGAGAGGTATGAATTGACCTAAGCTCATTTATACTCCGGGGTATAAATTGGCCTAGGCCAAAATATACCCAGGGTTTATTCTAGCCTAGGAAAATTTAACCCTGGTTATAGTCTGGCCTGATGGTACACTCTGGCCTGTTACAGTTTGGCCTAGGCTATTTTACACCCCGGGGTATAGTTTGGCCTAGGCCAAAGTATACCCGGGGTATAATCTAGCCTAGGCCACTTTAACCCCGGGTATAGTCTGGCCTGAGGGTATACTCTGGCCTGTTACACTGGGAAGCTGTGTATGCAGCACTACCTGTGCTCTGTACTCAACTCTGCTCTGCCGTCTGCTGTACTGTGCACAGTGTGAGGACGCTCTGTGACCTCATGCTGTGTGCGTCAGGTCAAAGCACAGCTGACGGCAGGAAGAAGAGAGAGAGCTGAATCCTGGGAGCCTGAGGCATCCAGAGCAGGAGAGGTAAGTTGATTTATTTTTTTTTTAATCTTATTTGCACTGTGGGAGAGATGAGCGAATCTTCAAAAATTTGCTTCAGCAAATAGTCGGCAAATTTTTAAAAAGTTTCGTTCTTAATAGGAATTTATTCGGTCGAAGTTACGTTAAAAAATATTAGTTATTCTGGTCGTGTTCTGTGAACATTCCTGCACGAATAACGAACATACAGTTTAAGCGTTGTTAAAAGTAAGCTACTGAACTGAATACGTACGCATGAGCGTACAAAGTGCGTACGAATCCTTAGCGTACTATTGTCTCGCGATTGTGTAATACGCACGACGCTAGGCCGTGGTGTACAGACCTCAGAGGCAGAGCGAAGTTTTCAATATGGCATCCAGGCGTTCATCAGCATTTAGCTCTGGGTTGCTTAAATATATGGTCAAGGTGATGGACCGCTAGGATTATGATGGCACCCTTCTGTGGAACCCTTATGCTTTCCAGTGCTAGACATTTTCACTTGACTGTGGCAGGCAATCAGATCTTTCTCTCTCCCTGGTCTCCTCCCTCACTCTCCCTGCCAGATTAATATTACTAGCCCTGCACTAGCCCCGATATCTGTAATGGTGCCCAGAACAACAGCAGAAGTTACAGAACACAGTTCTCTCTTTCACAAGCTCCTGCTCGTCTCAGCAGGCGCAGCACAAGTGAAGTAACTTGTTTACTCAGCCTATGGGCCAATCAGAGCAAGCACTTCCCCCTAGGTCAGGTTACTGGGTTCTTCCCGGGCTTTTTGCCGCTCTAACCCATCCACCGCGAACATTTCTGCACAAATAACGAACATACAGTAAAAGTACGCTACTTAACTGAATCTGTACGCATTAGCATACAAATTAACTGATGCGTGCGTAGCGTTAGCGTACAAAGATTTAAGAACATTTAAGATTCGTACGGAGCGAATCTTAAAAGATCCGGATTCGCTTTGGAGTAAGAAATAATGAAGACTCGTAACGAATGTACGAAGCGGCAAATAGATTTGCTCATCTCTACTCTGTGGCATGGGGGCTGATATGAAGCATGGGGCTTATCGAAGGCATGGGGGCTGATCTGAGGCATGGGGGGCTGATCTGACGCATGGGAGTCTCATCTGAGGTCTGAATGGTGGGTGTTATTTATATTAGGGCTCCTATCTAAGGTCTGAGTGGGGGGTTCATTCACATTGGGATCTGATTGTGGGTCTGATCTGCGGTCTTATTGGGGTCTTATTAACATTGGGGGTCTGAGCTGAGATCTGATTGAGGATCTTATTTAACATTGGGGGTCTTATTGGGGTGTGAGCTGAGGTCTGATTTAACACTGGAGGTCTGATTCGTGCTGTGAGCTGAGGTCTAATTAACAATGGGGCCCTGATTGCTGGTCTGATCTGAGGTCTAATGAAAAATATGTTTTTCTTATTGTCCTCCTCTAAAACCTAGGTTTGTCTTATAGGGTAAAAATATGGTATGTGTCCATGTGTTTTTTTTTTTTTTTTTTTTTTTTTTTTACAGCTTTTACAAACTGAAACCACATTTTCTAGAAAAAAAATTGTTTTTTTTCCGTTTTTTTGTTTGTTAATCTTTAGCTATTGTATTATACTTATGCATTATAGCCTTTCATTGTAACTGTGATCAGGCCATGGGTATGGCACAGCCTAATAGACATACAGTCACGGCTGACTTGGGGGCCTTTGTTAGGTCCCTGGCTGCTATAGCAAGGCATAGACACCCCACAATTGCATTCATGGGAGGGTTAATGGGGACTAAGAGAGATGCTTCCTCTGACCAAGAGCAACATCTGCATGGAGTTTATATGTTCTCCCCATGTTTGCATAGGTTTCCACTGGGTACTCCAGTTTACTTCCACACTCCAAAGACATACTGGTAGGGAACTTAGAGCTTTACACGGGCTTGCAAGTGATGATAATATCTTTAAAGTGCTACTGAATATGTCAGCACTATATAAGTAAGATTTTTTTAAAAATCTCAGATCCTGGCTTACAGCAGAAGACCACATTCAGTCAGGACCTGGCTCCCACTATGCACTGAAATTGAGATTAGTCAAACTGATTTGACTAATCACTCAACCCTAGTTTTACAATGTATACCAATGGCACCTGACTTATTATTGGGTTCATAAGGTTCCAGCACAGTGTCAAACATTTAAACAGGAAAAATGCATTACAGTGCTAAATGTTCTCATCAAATATGATGGGACAGCCTTCGATACAGATGTAAACATATATAAATGTAGTATTACACAGTATACATTAAATTAATGAGTAATTTATGCCTGCCTTAGCAGAACTGGCTCTCTTTTTTAGCTTACAGAGGGAGATCTCAACTGGGAGACCCACTTTATGATGTCCTTATTAGTGATGAGCGAACATGTTTGACCAAATACACTATGAGTGCCATACTCGAGTCCCCTCCCTGCAAGCTAATTAGCCAATTAGCGTGCGGGAAGGTACTGGCATTCACTGTAATGCCAGTAGCCATGTTAGCTACTGGCATTACAGTGATTGTCTGGCCGGGAACGCGTCAGTGACATGTGACCGGCTCATACCGAGCCAGGGAGAGCTGCTGCAAACAGGGACAGATACAGTAGGGACAGAATACGCTAGGCAGGGATAGAATTTGCTCAGAAAAGACCCAAAAGCCCTTTTAAGGGCTATTCTATCTTGCTGGCAAACATTTTTTCTATTTTGAGGGTATTAAAAATAGCGCTAGGTGGCCTGCCACCTACACAGCTGCTGCATGCTGTATAATACTCTTTGTATACTATAGACCTGACATCCTTTGCTATTATTTCTGCTGTTAAGCCCGTAGTACCTCTTTTGCGTCTCACTGTATAACATTTGCACAAGGAGGGACTTATAGTGTAGGGATAGGATTTGGCTAGGCAGGCCTTGTATTTCTGTTCAAAAGACATAAAAGTCCATTGTTAAATCTGGCTGCATTTTTTTTTCTTTTGGGGCAAAAAGAACGCAAGTGTGCCTGACACTACCAGCACGTGCACAGCGTGTGTGTTAGAACCTTTCAAAAGTCTACATACCGACATCCGTTGCTACATTTTCTACCGTTAATTTAGGCCACAGTTCCTCATTCGCGTCTGCTATATAACATTTGCGCAAGGAGGGACTTATACTGTAGGGATAAGATTTGGCTAGGCAGGGCTAGCAGGGCTTTTCTTGTTTAGGGCTAGTATTTCTGTTCAAAAGACACAAAAGTCCATTGTTAAATCTGGCTGCATTTTTTTTTCTTTTGGGGCAAAAAGAACACAAGTGTGCCTGACACTACCAGCACGTGCACAGCGTGTGTATTAGAACTTTTCAAAAGTCTATATACCTGACATCCGTTGCTATTTTTTCTGCCGTTAATTAAGGCCACAGTTCCTCATTTGCATCTGCTGTATAACATTTGCGCAAGGAGGCACATATAGTGTAGGGATACAATTTGGCTAGGCAGGGCTAGTTGTTCTTTTCAAA
>ONZH01007154.1:0-17708 GCA_900303285.1 Rhinella marina
TTTTGCCTATTAGACACACACTTAATTGAAAATGTCTTCCATACTTTACTTGCATCATTTAAACTCAATCCCATAATGTCACAAGCAATCTCATTCTGTTTCACCTTACTCATAACAACATTCCTATCTTTAAAACCATTCATACTGATAGACAACAAATCATACTTTATAATAAACTTCTCAATCATAACATACCATACAGGACATCTAAAAGCAACAGGCAACCTTGAATCTCTCTCCATCCATTTCAAACCATACAACATCCATCCTGCCATATACCTCACCATATAAGAACTTTTATTTCCTTTCCCCAACAAAACCACAATTACCTTCACATAATTTACCAATTCCCAACCCACCATTCTCAACCAACTTGTACACATACTCTCTCTTCAATTTCTCCATCCGACTTCCCCACAAAAAAGTAAATATCATTTTCTCAATCTTCATCACACTCCTAACACTCCCCGGATACACAACATACACAAACAAAAGAATAGGCAATATTATTGCTTTAATAATTAGTATTTTCCCAACCAAAGTCAAGTCTCTCATTCTCCAAAAATTTAACTTCTTTGCAACTTTCTTTCCACACTCATCCCAACTTTCAATCCCTTTCAGATCATCATTAAAATATATACCCAACACTTTCAAAGCACCTTCTTCATTCCTCACATCTTCCAACCTAACACTCCTATCACCAAAACATTTGAAAATACATTTACCCCAATTCACCCTAAAACCAGACACTCCACAAAATAAATCCAAACACAATCTCGCTCTCCTCATAGCCGCCAAGTTATCATTGATAATAACAATGTCATCCATATAACTTAACACACTCACCGTCTTACCCATACTCCCTGGAATTAGCATACCACTCATAACCTTATCTTTCCTCATAACACATAACAACACTTCAATCATACAAATAAACAACACCGGTGACATCGGGCAACCTTGTCTTACTCCAGACTCAACTTTAACAATAGTACTTAACCATCTATTCACCAAAAACTGACTATAAATCCCACTATATAAACATTTCACACAATCTAAAAAATTCCCCGAAAACCCCATCCTTGCAAGAACAATAAACATAAACTCATGGGCCACTCAATCAAAAGCTTTCTCAAAATCAATCATCAACAACATACATTTACGCTTTCTACACATACAATCCCCAATCAAATCACGCAACAATATCAAATTATCAGTCATACTCCTACCGGGAACTGCACACACTTGATCCTCACCCACTACTTTCCCAATCACACCCCTCATCCTATGTGCCAATAATTTACTGATGATCTTATAATCCGTATTCAGTAAAGTTATAGGCCTCCAACTCTCTATCCTTTTCCTATCACCCTTCTTATAAATCAAACAACCACACCTGCTTTCATACTTGGACTTAAAACACCACTTTCCCACATAAACTTATGTACCTCAAATAAATCATTCCCAATCCAATCCCAAGCCCACATATATAGTTCAACAGGAATCCCATCCAGCCCTGGAGTTTTATTCTTCTTACATCCCTTGACAACATGCTTCACTTCCTCTAGCGTAATACCCTGACACAGCATCTCATTCTCGTCAACATCCAACCTCCCATCCATTCGACTTAAAACATCATCCATTAACGTCATATCAATCCACTTCTTTGAAAATAACTCTTGAAAAAAAGACTCAACTCCCTCAATTACTCCTTTCCCACTAACACATTTACCATTCTTGTCAAAAATGTCCTCCATATCAGCTTCTTACCACATACTTTTTTAAAGAAAAAACGCGTACATTTCTCATTTTTATCCAAGCACTCCACTTTAGACCTGTAAATAATTTGCTTCCCTTTTTTTTCCATAACATCCTTCTTCTGTTTCCTCACATCTTCTAACAAATCATTCACTTCCACCCCTAAAGTACGCATTTTTAACAACCATTCATATCTCAAATTTAATTCATTACACTTATTCCGCCACATACGCGCTTTCTTGTATCCCCATTTCCTAAAAAAAGATTTAAACTTGGTCTTAACCCATTCCCACCACATTAACACATTCTCATACTCATCCTTCCTTTTCCTCCAAATCTCATATTCTTTCCTAAAAGCATTCATAATATATTCATCCTCCAAAAAAAAACTTACATTTAGTTTCCATACACCACGTCCATGTCCATTCTCCATCATACACTCTAAGTAACAAAACAAACACATATGATCAGAAAAAATTACATCAAATTGATCAAATTGCCAACCTACCAACCCATTATTATAAAATAAAAAATCTATCCTAGATGATGTGCTCCCCCTATCTGACTTATAAGTGTCTAATAGTGTATTACCCGAACTAGCACCAGCGTCATGAAAAGAAAAATCCATAACAATCTGTCTTAGCTTTCTCCCATTTCACATCCATCTTGTCCCCCTCAATCACACAATTAAAATCCCCTAACAAAATAGTCGGCATCCTCCCCTGTCATATACGCATACAATTTCTCAAACAACTCTAAACGATCCTCCTTATTCACAGACCCATACACATTCACCACCCTCACTTTCCATCCCCTATACTTCACAATCGCGATCACACAACGACCCACCTCCACCACCGTGTAACTATCAAAACTTAACTGTCTATTATTTAATAAAATCCCTACCCCATCATTTCTATTGTGCACTGACCCTGACCAAACAGACTCCCCCTCCACCCAATCCACAGCACAAGAGGAATCAAAAATACCACATTCCTGTAATGCGATAATGTCAGCCTTCTGTTCCTTCAAAAAGTCAAAGACTGCAACCCTCCTGGGTTTTGACTTAATTAGTCTGACGTTTTAGGATATCGCATTAACTGCAATCTTGGCATCCATATGTTAACTTTAGTGCGGACATAATTGCCGGTGCCCCACATTTTTCTCAGCCTACATCTCCTATTGGGTGAAAGCTTGAGGAAAAGACCCCAGTCCCGACTGCGTCTAAAAAAGGCGCGTTGTCTGGTATTTGAGACTCAGGGTATGCTCCCACACGAACGGGGCTTGCTTCTTCGCTACCTAGAGGCGCAACAAGAACACGAGGTCTTTTTGGAGTCGCCCCCAATTCCTCCTCTGCTGGTCTTATGTCAGCATTTGAAAAATCGCCCTGGCCTTCATGTATTTCCTGAGAGGAAGTTGCGCCACTACATTCAATTACAGGGGTTCTGCCGAGCGACACCTCTGCATCCACTTCTCCTTCCCCCTGAAGCCCGGTTTGGACATCGGAGATTTGAGGGATCTCGTCATCCATCTGAGAAACTTCCATTCCTCCATCCTCATCTTGAACATCAGACAAGGCCTCCACCTGAGGCTCAGGATCCCCCACTCCAACTCCAGAAGGCCCTGCAGCATCTTCTCTCACCACCTCGGTGTACAATCGGTGTACAATCGCCGCCCTGTTCTCAAGGGACAGAACCTAAACACATGGCCTCGCTCTCCACAAACATTGCATAATGGAATATCCGTACAGGTGGCAGCCAAGTGCCCCGTTCCGCCACACCTATTGCACCTCAATATGGTCTCCCTGCAGCCTTCCTGAGTATGACCGTACACCCTGCATTTCCGGCAGTACACCGGACCACCTGAAAAAAACAATAATCCAGCATCTCTGCCAATAGCAAACTTCTGTGGTGGGTATTTCAACCCACCTGGGCCGTCCGGATCTGAGGCAAAATGCACAAAAAAACTTACATTTGCCCGTCCAAAGCCCTTCAGAATTTTTTACTTTGTGTGAAAAATGGACAAAGGAACAATAATTCCTCAAAAAAAGTTCGATATACTCCAATTTCACATAGGGATTAAACATAACAACCACCAAATGAACATCTTGACTGTACAAAAGGGTGAAAACCAAACCATCCAACTTAGAATTGTTCTCATTGTTTTTTAGAAACATATGAAAATTCTGGCAGGCGCCAATAGAATTTAGAACCAGGGTGTACGTACCTCCTCTTGGATCTTGCAGGCACAGAATATCATCTCTTCGGACTTTTAAGATCTTGAACAAAACGTTGTGCACCAGAAATTCCAAAGTAAAGATGTTCCTCTTGTCTTCCTCCACGAAGATCGAAAAGCCATTTTAGACCCGGGGGTCCCCAGTCCCAGCGAGCCGTATCCTCACGCCCATCTTCTCGATCGCTTTCTGGTTACCTCCTGCCTACCCCTAATAGCAGCAGGCAGCTTAAGCCTATAAAAGGCGATGCTGCAAGGCCAAGGGCATGACGTCAGGTACCTCTTGACAAGAAGATCCCGGTTGAACTGCTTGGGAAGCAGCTATGCTCACCACTTTACCACCAACAGCCACAGCAACTGATAAGAACAAGATGTAAGCCAACATTTCGACAATCGATAACCCGAAAAGGGTCCGCCGTCGAGCCCCGGCGTTCGGCCACCCTGAGCATTTCTCAAGGAGACAGCCTCCAGGCCCTCAACGTCCACATACAGGGCCACGCTAAATTTTTTATGTGCTACCTGCTACCGTCGTGTAGCTCGGTCACTCTGACCGAGTCTGACCCTGGGGCCGCTCATGTACTGCCCACTTGGAGGATTGCGGGGCCTACCTCGGTCACGGTTTCTCAGACTTACTATGCCTCTTCCTCCAACCCCTCCTCCTCCTCCTTCGAATTACCATCCGTGCTTCACCTCCTGCTACCTCAGTCTAACTCGGTCACTCTGTTGTCACCGCCATGCTGCATCAGGCTAAATTTTTGGGTGGCTCACCTGCTACCTCATCTAACTTGGTCACTTGTTGGTGTCACCGCCATGCTGTGTCAGGCTTATGCCTGCATCGTGTGGCTGGGGATAGGAGAGCAGTGCCAGCATGGCCATGGGTGATGGACCTTCATTGCACCTAGTTGGGTGCTTCCCTAACATGTGATGGGCATGTGCCTCGCCTTTCTTGGTCTGGGTGAGCACAATTGCCATGAGGATAACCACCAGGCTGTTGCAGGAGAATTTGGGGTAATGGTGGGATTAGGCAGCCTCAAAGGCATCCATGCATGCTGCCCCTGCTGTTTCCTGTCCATTTCCGTGGTGTTTCCATCATTTTCTGATGTTTCCAGGTTTTCACCCAGCCTTCCCTAGGCAGAGCCTGGGTCCCCTGCAAAAAATGCTCAAGTCTCCCATCGACTTCAATGGGGTTCGTTACTCGAAATGAGCACCCGAGCATCCGGAAAAGTTTGTCTCGAATAACGAGCACCCGAGCATTTTAGTGCTCGCTCATCTCTAGTTATTACTTTAGTTGCCCACCTCTGAACCCTCTCCAGCCCTGCTATGTCTGCCTTGTTCACAGGAGCCCAGAACTGTACACAGTACTCCATGTGTGGTTTGACTAGTGATTTGTAAAGTGGCAGGACTATGTTCTCATCACGGGCATCTATGCCTCTTTTGATGCAACCCATTATCTTATTGGCCTTGGCAGCAGCTGTCTGACACTGGTTTCTACAGCTTAGTTTGCTGTTCACTAAAATTTCTAGGTCCTTTTCCATGTCAGAGTTACCCAGTGTTTTACTATTTAGTATGTACTGGGGACTTGCATTATTCCTTCCCATGTGCATAACCTTACTTTTGTCAGTGTTAAACCTCATCTGCCACTTCTCTGCCCAAGTCTCCAATCTATACTGATCCATCTGTAGCAATGTACTGTCCTCTTCTGTTTTAATTACTTTATACAGTTTAGTGTCATCTGCAAAAAATGATATTTTACTGTGCAAGCCTTCTACAAGATCCTTAATAAATATATTGAAGAGAATATGGCCCAATACTGACCCCTGTGGTACCCCACTAGTGACAGTGACCCAATCTGAGAGTGTATCACTGAGCCAGTTCCTTACTCACATACAGACATTTTCTCCCAGTTCAAGCATTCTCATTTTATATACTAACCTTTTATGTGGTACAGTGTCAAATGCTTTGGAGAAGTCCAGATATATGACATCCATTGATTCGCTGCGGTCAAGTCTAGAACTTACCTCCTCATAGAACCTAATTAACTTAGTTTGACACGACCAATCCCTCATGAAGCCATGCTGGTATGGCGTTATTTGCTTATTTTCATAGAGGTACTCCAAGATAGCATCTCTTAGAAAATTTTCAAACAGTTTACCCGCGACAGATGTTAAACTTACCGGTCTATAGTTTCCGGGCTCTGTTTTTGGACCCTTTTTGAATATTGGCACCACATTTGCTATGCGCCAATCCTTTGGAACACCCCTTGTCAGTATAGAGTCCTTAAATATTAGAAATAAGGGTCTGGCTATGACATTACTTAATTCTCTTAGGATACGGTGGTGTATGCCATCCGGCGATTTGTCTATTTTAAGCTTTTTAAGATGCCTCTGTACTTCTTCCTGGGTCAGACAGGGCACTTTTAATGGGGAATTTACTTTTATATTCTGCATTTCATCTGACAATTTATTTTCCTCAGTGAATACAGTGGAGAAAAAAATATTTAATAGCTTTGCTTTCTCCTCAACACTCTCTGCAACTCCCCCCTCATTACTCTGTAAAGGGCCAACACCTTCAGGTTTATACTTTTTACCATTTATATAATTGAAGAACACAATTAATCTCTTGGTCTCTAGTTTGGCTGCTTTTATTTGTCTTTTACATATTCCATTTTTTTTTTCCTTATAGTTTTTCAATGCTTCCTCCCTCCCCTCCTATTTTAGCGATTTAAATGCTTTCTTTTTGTCATTTATTGCTTTCCTTACAGTTCTATTTATCTACATTGTTTTTTCTTGTCCCTTAACCTTTTATTCCCATAAGTAGGGATGAGCGAACCGAACCATAATGAACCAGATTGGTTACGAACTTTGCCAAAAGTTCGGTTTGTCACCGAACCGAACTTTGAGAAAGTTCGTAACGAATCTGGTTAAAATTACAACGGCGGCGCAAAACTGTACTTTTTTCACAGAATAGACCAGGATACAAGGGATTATTACTCCTATAATCCCTTGTATCCTAGTTTTCTGTGAAAATCAAGATGTGTGACGTCACCCCACAGCCAAAAAAAGTAAAAAAAATAGTTTAAAAAAAGTTTAAAAAAACTGAGGATCCATAGTCCAATCCGTTGATTCACCTTGGCCAAGCGTTCTTCCCAAGACTTGAGGGCTGCGCCTTCCTTCCCGAACCAGACTCCGAGGATCTTGATGAAGTCTGGTTTCACGGTAAAGGGGAAGGGGGCAGAAGAAGCCAGTTGCCAGTCCCCAAAGATCATGGCTTCCGACTTCCCGCAGTTGACTTTGGCCCCTGAAGCTTGTCCGAACTCCTCGCAGGTCTGGACGAGTGCAGTCACCGAACGCCGGTCAGCGCAGAAGACAGTCACGTCGTCTATGTACAGCGAGCACTTGACCTCAAAGTGTCCTGGTTTGGTGATCCCTCTGATCTCTCCATTCTGCCGGAATTCTCCGCGAAGAGTTCTATAACACAAACAAAAAGGAGAGGTGATAGAGGGCAGCCTTGTCTGAGCCCGGAGCAAACCGGAAAGGGGTCAGTCTTCCAGCCGTTCACCAACACCGTGCTGCAAATATCAAGGTACATCAGGTTAACAAACGAACAGAACCTCTCACCTTTGGGGCACCTTCTGCCAGGGAACTCTTGGCAAACCTTGATCTGCCCTTGGAGTCTCTACCACTTTTTAGTGATGAGGAGGAGGAGGAGGAAGTCCACTAAAGTCAGCGGGTGGAACGTACTGAGACTCCAGAGGAGGTGTTGGCTGTAAGCTCCTGTCCCGTGACCGAGAGTACACGCTACACGTTGCTGCTCTGCTGGGTGCCTTCAACCCCGTATAGCCTCAACAAAAAAAGTTTAAAAAAAAAGGGATAAAAAAAGTTTAAAAAAAAAATAAAAAGTTAAAAAAGTTAAAAAGTCCATATTAGGAAAGGCTCTGGCTGTTTCAGTCATCCCTCTGCTTTCATGTCTCTCCTGGCTAGAAGCTTTAGCTGACAAAGTGAGGTCACCATCCTGTAAGGTTTTCTCCGCTGTCACATCCAATTGGGTATCCTTGTGGACTCCCAGCCTTTCAGGGATTTCATGGCGTGTGCGCACCCCAGATGGCGGGCCCCCACCGCCACTACATCTCTGGCAAAGCTGTCCCATCACTGCACAGTAATGTTCAGAAAAAGGTTGGCGACTCATTGGGTCTCTTGGTGTCCAAGACCGTGCACCTGAGTGCTGATGTCTTGTCCTCTAATTATGGGCAAGGGCAGTACATGTCTGTTACTGCCCATTGGGTCAACATCCTCCCAGAAGACCATCAGGAAGTTGGCCCATTCTTGCCATTGTCACCTCCACGGTGCTTTAGGGGGCCAGCAGCGGGAAGCACAAGTTCTGCCTCCACCACCTTGCAACCATCCGCCACTTTGACTGCAGTCCAACCTGCCCCGGTGTCTTAGCACCGATGTCAGGCCCGGCGCTCTCAGGCTGTCCTTCTGGGTCCAAAAGAATACTGTCCAAAACATACTGGGTGCAATCAAGAGCTGCTGAAGCTGCCTCCTCAACTTGTCTCTTCTCAACAATACTGGCCTGGGTGCAATCAAGTGCTGCCTCCTCCTCCTCCTCAACTTGTCTCTTCTCAACCATACTGGGTCCAATACAGTACTATTACTGCTGCTGGTTCCACTGTCAAATGTCTGTTTTCCACCCTACTGGGTCCAAGCCAATGCTGCCGGCAATGCTGCTCCAGCGGACATCTTCAATGCTGACAAATGTTGTCGACCTGGCTGAGGTTTCACTATTTTTGCACTTTGATTTTTTCCAGTTTTTTCATTGTAATAGCAACTGCAACTAAACGAAACTATACCCTATCAGACTCCCACTATTGTAGCTGCAATTAATCAGCCGTTATAGCAAGGTTCGTTTTATGTTCGGTTCGTACGAATCCGAATTTCACGAAAGTTCGCCGAATCGAACCGAACTTAACTTTTCAAAAGTTCGCTCATCCCTACCCATAAGGAATGTGCCTCTCACAATTAGATATTAGGATGCTTTTAAAAATCTCCCATTTTGTGGCTGTATTTTTATTTTTGAGGACTTTTTCCCAGTTAGTTAGACCTATGCCCTAACTTAGTTGGCTAAATTTAGCTTTTTTGAAGTTGGTATTTTTGTTCCTCCCTGAAGAAACACTCTTTTGAATGACAATTGGAAGGTTATTATTTTATGGTCACTATTTCCCAGGTGTCCCCCAACCTGTACATCTGTTGTTCTGTCAAGTCTATTGGTTCAATGAATTAAATATTCCATTTGCAAACCTTTATTCATTGCCTTGTGGAATTAGTTAAGATCAATAAAGCATAAAAATGATCAATGTGAATCAAAATTAATATCCCATGGAGGTCTGGATTTGTAATGATACTCAAAATCGAAGTGGAATCTCAAATTTCAGGCTGATCCAACTTCACTGGAAATGCCTTAAGACAAGGAAATGAGACTTAGTAGTGTGTGTGGCCTCCACATGCCTGTATGACCTCCTTACAACAGCTGGGCATGCTCCTGATGAGATGGCAGATGTTTTCCTGAGGGATCTCCTCCCAGACCTGGATTAAAGCATCAGTCAACTTCTGGACAGTCTGTGGTGCAATGTGGCATTGGTGGATGGATCGAGACATCATGTCCCAGATGTGCTCAATTGGATTCAGGTCTGGGCTATCGGCAGGCCAGTCCATTGCATCAATGCCTTCATCATGCAGTAACTGCTGACACACTTCAGTCACATGAGGCCTAGCATTGTTATGCATCAGAAGGAACCCACTGCATCTGCATATGGTCTCACAATGGGTTTGAGGATCTTATCCCGGTACCTAATGGCAGTCAGGGTACCTCTTGGAGGGCTGTGTGGCCCTCCAAATAAATGCCTCCCCATACCATTACTGACCCACTGCCAAACTGGTCATGCTGGAGGATGTTGAAGGCAGCAGAACATTCTGCACAGCGTCTCCAGACTTTGTCATGTCTGTCACATGTGCTCAGTGCGAACCTGCTCTCATCCGCTAAGAGCACAGGGCACCAATGTCGCATCTGCCAATCTTGGTGTTCTCTGGCAAATACCAATGGCCCTGCACGGTGTTGGGCTGTAAGCACAACACCGACTTGTGGATGTCATCCCCTGATACCACCCTCATAGAGTCTGTTTATGACAGTTTGAGCAGACACATGGATATGTGTGGCCTTTTGGAGGTCATTTTGCAGGGCTCTGGCACTGCTCTTCTTGTTCCTTCTTGCACAAAGGAGGAGGTAACAGTCCTACTGCTGGGTTGTTGCCCACCTACATCCCCCTCCACATCTCCTGGTGTACTGGCCTGTCTCCTGGTATCTGCTCCATGCTCTGGACATCGTGCTGACAGACAAATCCAAGCTTCTTGCCACGGCTTGCATTGATGTGCCATCCTAGATGAGCTTCACTACCTGAGTAACTTCTGTGGGTTGTAGGCACAGCCTCATGCTACCTCTAGGGGTGAGAGCGATCACAAAATTCAAAAGTCACTATTACAACAGCCAAAAAAGATGAGAACAGAGAAATGGTCTGTGGTCACCACCTGCAGAACCACCCCTTTATAGGGGTTGTCTTGCTAATTGCCTATCATTTCTACCTGTTGTCTGTTCAATTTGCACAACAGCAGGAGAAATTGATAGATCCAGAACAAATGCTACAGTACCCAGTTGAGTTTTGATGTATTTTTGGAGTAAAACTACATCAACTTATTGGTGGCGTGAAAATAGACTGGACAGTTTTTTTGTGGCAATTTTTTGTCTCATGGACAAATTTAGGTCCATGCACCAGAACACTTAATTTGTTTAAAGGGAACCTGTCATCAACTTTATGCTGACCTCACTGAGCATAGCATAAAGTAGTAAAAGAAATGCTGATTTCAGCGGTGTGTCACTCATGAGCTAATAGTAAGTGATTGCCAAGAACCAGCATCATAATCATTACAGCCCAGGCCTTGAAAAGAGTCAAATCTACTTGAGAAAAGTCATGGTTATTCCTAATCTCCTGGTCTACCCACCCATCTACTGATGATTGGTAGTTCTCTCATAGAGAGAAAGGGAGAAAACTAAGTAGAAGACTGTCAATCATCAACAGGTGGGCAGGGAGAGCAAGAATTCATGAATAACCATGACTCTTCTCAGTTGGTCGTGCCTCTTTTCCAGGCCCAGTCTGCAATAATTGTGATGTTGGTTCTCTGCAACCACTTACTTTTAACTTTCAAAATGACAGACTGCTGAAATCAACTCACCTGTCTCCACTTTATGCTGACGTTAGTATTGGCAGCAAAAAGTTGATGACAGGTTCCCTTTAATATTAAGACTGTGATTTATATTCTTAGACAGTGTAAAGTGCACCACAATTAGTGGATCTACCCCAAAGTTCTTTTAAATAACACAATAACTTAGTTTTTATATGTTCCCTTTTGATAATAAAGTGCTGTGAGCTCAGTGAGCCTTGATATACAACATGACAAGATGAAGTCTGTCGTCTACCTGGACTCCATTGATCTGTAAACATATTCACCAAATGCATTAATGAAATCCATGATACTGTTTATTTTAAAGAGGCTGTGTCTCTGGAGACGTCAGATGCTGAGCCGAAAGGCATGGGATTTTGATTTAGTTATGCTGGAAGAGAGACACATTTAATTACTCTGCAGCTATTCATGAAGGGACAGATCCATCCATTATATTGATGGCTTCTTGGCGCTCTTGTTTGGCTGTAGCCATGCTTTATTAATGGGACTTTTAAGGAGATATGGCACAGAAAATCTAGAGATAAGACATTGTTTTCTTAACCATTTCTGTAGCAGATACTGCATACATTTATATCACATATAGTGTTAGGCCCTGCACTAATTCAGAGTTACTATTTTAGTTTTAGAGTTCAAACCTACAGTATATGCGTAATGATTTTCATGCCCTTCTCCAACTTATAGATGTTCCAAGTTCAGCTGCAGTACTAGACAAATACCCACCCAGAAGCACAATTTAGGATTTTTCCCTTTATAGATAGTTCTGGAATATTCCTGGACAGCACTGATAATTAGAATTAAGGTGTTGTAGAGATGCAGTGCCATCCCAGTTTTCCCAGTGATCCTTGTCATTGGCTGTGCATGGATTGTCCCCCGCTAATCTGAAATATGCAATCAGTTTTGAGAAGGGATGAGAAGCTAATATTTTCTTTCTGTGCCCAGAAACAATATGTTTCAACCTTCTACCCATCACCCACCTTACTTTTCATGTCAATGTTAGTAACATACATAATGCTCTCCCATTGATTGTAATGCTGTTACATGCTGTTAATGCTCACAATCACTGAGGATGCATACAATCTACAAGCTGACACACAAAAACAGAATTGGTTCTTTTTTTCAATATAGATTGATTGCCTAGAGCCATTGAACCTTTGTACATCAGCCAATATCACTGCAATACACCTTTTATTTGTCTGTACTTTAGAAAATGAGGTTTGTGTTTCATCAACTGAGGGTTTTTATTCTTCTAACATATCCTATTTAGTATTCTCTTTAGCCTGCTCAGTTTTGTATTTCCTTAGGATAGCATGCAGCATTTACCTGCAGCAATCAACCACAGAATGGTGTCTAACAGTGTAAATTAAATTGTTTTTAGATTTAATATCTAGTACAATTAATATCATACAGTATTTACTACAATTAATATCCATGTGAGTTACTAATGCTGACATTTGGTGACAGTTTATATCAATATTTATTCAATCATTCTTTATATCATGTGAGTTTAAAGGGTTTTGCAGTTCTTTTAAACTAATGATCTATCCTCTGGATAGATCATCAGCATCTGATCGGCAGGGGTCTGACACCCGGGACCCCCGCCGATCACCTGTTTGAGAAGGCAGAGGCGCTCCAGGAGCACCACGGCCTTCTCTGTGTTTCCCTCAGGCCCAGTGATGTCACGACTAGTATCACTGGCCTGGGCAGAGCTAAACTTTGTTCACTTGAATTGAGCTTAGCCGCGCCCAGGCCAGTGATACTAGTC
Source organism: Rhinella marina (assembly GCA_900303285.1). Classification (NCBI taxonomy): domain Eukaryota; kingdom Metazoa; phylum Chordata; class Amphibia; order Anura; family Bufonidae; genus Rhinella; species Rhinella marina. Next base: position 13,045 of record ONZH01007154.1, read on the forward strand.
GTGAGGTCACTGGGCCTGAGGGAAACACAAAGAAGGCCACGGCGCTCCTGGAGCGCCTCTGCCTTCTCAAACAGGTGATCGGCGGGGGTCCCGGATGTCAGACCCCCGCCGATCAGATGCTGATGATCTATCCAGAGGATAGATCATCAGTTTAAAAGAACTGCAAAACCCCTTTAACATTTAATAATCTGAGGAGTGTTTGTATATTGTTTCTACACATTGCATCTTCTCTCTGTGATCAAGTTATTAAATCACTAATCAGCAGAAGCAAACTATTGGGTTGCATGTCATTTTATAACTACATTAGGCATATCTGAAACAAATGATATTCAGGTAATTGACATCATTTGGAAGGGAAAAATTTTGTACAAATAAGGGTGGATTTACATCACATTTTATGCCTCCATTTGACAATGGTAAAAAAAAGTATACTTTTTTTTTTTTTACAATTTAACTCTATGATGAATGGATGCCACTGTATGGCATCAGTCTGAGGCATCCGTTTAACATATACGTTTTTTAGATACCTTAAAAGGATGGGAAAAACGTGATGTGAACCCACCCTAAGATTCCTTATCACACTATTTATAGTCTACTTCTCTTAGCAATGACTGTGTAATAGAGATGAGCGAATATATTCGTAAATATTCGTTATCCGCACGAATATTTACGTACTCGTAAATATTCGTTATTCGGCCAAGTAGAGTGCGAGATTAGTTTGTTTTTTTTTTAAACTCCTCCCTGCATGTTTAGCGCCTATTTCTTCGCCAATAAACATGCAGGGAAGCCTAGGGGACCTCCTGCCATGACCTACTACCTTTTCTACGTGTCTTGCAGTGATTGGCTGCCTGCATCAAGACTGTGATTGGCTGCCTGCATCAAGACTGTGATTGGCTGCCTGCATCAAGACTGTGATTGGCTGCCTGCATCAAGACTGTGCGTGTGATAGGGATAGCGAAAGCGTACAAAATAAGCGAATATTAGTTTCTATTAGGCAGGGAACTGCATTTGCGAACCCAAAAGTCTTTTTAAAGACTACACTACACTTCAGAATCAGATTTCTGCAAGCAGCCCAGCAGAAATATACTGCTGTCTGTAGAGTCACTATCTGACCCTACAGATACAGAATACACTCAAGTGTTGCTTGCTGAAATCTGTGCTGTATATCATACAGTAGGTGCTCTCACAGTGTCATATAGCGTGTGATACTGTAAGGCATCTATTCTAATAAAGCTGATACGTACATTAGTATAGTGTGTATACTATTGTGCGTATTGTGCGTGCATAATACCATTTTGTGCACATGTGTGTAAGTTCACTTAATACATCCCATACATACAGTACAGACCAAAAGTTTGTAGCTGCAGCGGTGTGGATTCCTTTAGTGGACATACACACACACATACACTCAGCTTTAAATATTATATATATATATATATATATATATATATATATACAGTAAAGACCAAAAGTTTGGACACACCTTCTCATTCAAAGAGTTTTCTGTATTTTCATGACTATGAAAATTGTAGATTCACACTGAAGGCATCACAACTATGAATTAACACATGTGGAATTATATACTTAACAAAAAAGTGTGAAACAACTGAGATATGTCTTATATTCTAGGTTCTTCAAAGTAGCCACTTTTTGCTTTGATTACTGCTTTGCACACTCTTGGCATTTTCCAGGATTAAAAAATATTGGTAAAAATCACCTTCTAAGGAAAATACATAAATTGCAGCCGCACACCGCTACCAGATAAAGCACAAAATGCTATAGTGATATAGTATTCCAAAGCTCATGCTATGCTTGTATAATAAATTAGAGACTCTTGGCAAATACATTTTGTACAAAATTATCTGAGCCCATTCACCACAGTCAAGGTGGTCTCTGCAGAATGGGAACCTAACATTTTGTCCTACCTGTTACGTGCCAGTCTTGGCTTCCATATAATCAGGGGATGTTTTGTTCCACATGCATGTAATGTCCACTTGCCTTCCACCATTTCTGGTACTACAAAGGCCTCCCCTAGTTCAGGAGTGCAGACACTAACATGCATGCCGAATCACTCGGCTTTATAGTTGCACTGATTAAAAAACCACCTGTGGGGCAAATGGGCTGGTCAGGAGTGCATGACCAAATGGAGTAGCCACACCTCCAGTACAAACTTACAAAGAAAAAAAGAAGATTTCAGTCAGCACATCCCAGAGTGCAGGTGCTGGTTGCTATGGCTAAATACATGTCAAAGGAAAAATACATAAATTGCAGCCGCACACCGTTACCAGATAAAGCACAAAATGCTATAGTAATATAGTATTCCAAAGCTCTTGCTATGCTTGTATAATACATTAGAGACTCTTGGCAAATACATTTTGTACAAAATTATTATACCTTCTGTCAGCTGCAGGGTTGGGGGGAGGGTGACTTTCTCCCTGCAGCTCATTGCTCAGACTGCACAGTGCTGCTGCTGTGTCCATCCAGGCCCTGCGCATGACAGAGGACAGGGAGTCTGAAAGCCAGACCGTCCAGCCTAAAACAAGACCTCTGGCCACCCTAGGGGCAGGCTGATGTTACGGTGGCCAGATGTCCGGCTTTAGGCTGGACAGTCCAGTTTTCTGGCTACCTGTTCTCCGTCCGACGCAGTGCCTGGACAGACACAGGGATGTCCACCCTTTCAGTAGCTCACACTCAGACAGCTTCTCCTCCATGTCTTCAAGGAGCCAGGGGGGCGTGGCCTCATGTTTAGTGATGTGTCTTCATGGGAACTGGGGGCGCTATTTCACGTTTGGGGGAATGACCGGTGAGGTCTGGCTTTCTGGGGTGAAGACAGTGGCCACTCTAGCTGCTGTGGAGGTCACAGTTAAAGGGGCGGGCTTCTGTAGAGGTCACTGTTAAAGGGGTGGGCAGCTGTAGAGGTCACTGTTAAAGGGGAAGGCTGCTGTAGCGGTCACTGTTGAAGGGGCAGGCTGCTATAGAGATCACTGTTAAAGGGGCGGGCTGCTGTAGAGGTCACTGTTAAAGGGGCGGGCTGCTGTAGAGGTCTCTGTTTATGGGGCGGGCAGCTCTAGAGGTCTCTGTTTAAGGGGCAGGCAACTGTAGAGGTCACTGTTAAAGGGGCGGACTGCTGTAGAGGTCACTGTTAAAGGGGCGGGCCGCTGTAGAGGTCTCTGTTAAAGGGGCGGGTCGCTGTAGAGGTCACTGTTAAAGGGGCTGGCCGCTGTAGAGGTCACTGTTAAAGGGGCAGGCACTGTAGAGGTCACTCTCGATATCTTTTAACGACACACACACACAAACAGTAAAAGAAATAAATTAAATATACCCGGGCGAAGCCGGGTCCTTCAGCTAGTATATATATATATATCTAAAGAGAGAGATAGACTCCAAATAGAGAACAACAGGGGCAAGGGTAGAGGTGGGAGGCGTGGGCATAAAACTGGTGTGGTGAGCAGAGGGGGTGCCCATGGTAGTGTGCGGGGTGACACTGTGCCTACTGCTGTGGGAGCAGTCAAAAGACAGCAATACAAGATGCCTGCTTTTCTGCAAAAGCTTGCAGGGCCGCAGGGTACACCTTTGACCGATCCCCAAGAACAAGAGAGTGTGCAGAAATGGATGGCGCAGAGCAGGTCCAGCCAGATGTCCACTGCCCCGTCTTCCAGCCAGTTCACTCATGACAGCCAGTGAGTGGACCTGTTCATCCTCCACCTCGCCCTCCTTCTCCCCAGCCTAGATCCTCCATGGTCCAATCTCATGTGGAGACTTATTCACTGGAACTGTACAGTTAGCCCTTTCCTGATGTGCTACCGGAGGAGATTCTCTGTCCCGATTCGCAAGAGCTGGTGCAGTCTCAGGGTGATGAGGGTAGGGATTTACCTGTGGCATCTGAGGAGGTGGTGGACGATGACGAGACACAGGTGTCAGGGGGTGAGGTAGTTGGCAGGGCATTAAGTCAGAGTGGGGACTCTGAGGAAGAGCTGGCTGATGATGAGGGGACAGATCCGACTTGGGTGGATCAGGCACACGAAGAAAGCGGTTCTGAGTGTGAGGCAACATCAGCATCACAACCACTTGGGAGAGGCAGTGGGCTGGGCAGAGGGAGAAGCAGGGCCCAAGCTACTACTCCCCCAAGTGTTCCCAGGGGTCAAGCTCCAGTGCGCAAAGCTTGACACTCTGTAGTTTGGGAGTATTATATGGATGAGGAGGGCGAAAGGCGGGTAGCAGTGTGCAAACTGTGCCACACCAAGATAAGCAGGGGAGTTAACAAAAAATCACAGAAAAGGGGATTCTAGTGCACAAAAATGGATGCAAACAATATATACTGTATAAACTAAGACCTCATTCTGATATGATAAAATCTGAGACTCTTAGCCAATATATTTTGATCAAAACACATCTGTGCCCACCTACCCAGCGTCACGGTGGTCTCAGGTCAGGCAGGTCCTACGCTAAACCTAACTATCCGTTGGGCATCTATATCTAGGAGCGTGGACACTGCACATATAGGCGTGTTGCTCCTAGTGACCTCTATGTGCATACAGCAACCAATGAGAGGAGGAGCAAACACACCTATATGTACCACGCAATCAAGACGCTCAATTTGATAGGAAGAGCAAAAGTGCACAAGAATGCTACTCATGATAAGCTAAGAGCGCATTCAGACCTGA
>ONZH01007155.1:0-114460 GCA_900303285.1 Rhinella marina
GGTCGCCTGCTTCTGCAGTGTAACTCGGTTACTCTGTAGACACAGCCATACAGGGCCACACTAAATTTTAATGTGCTTCGCCTGCTCCCGCACTGTAACTCGGTCACTCTGTTGTCACAGCCATACAGGGTCATGCTAAATTTTTATGTGCTTCGCCTGCTCCCGCAGTGTAACTTGGTCACTCTTTTGTCACATCCATACATGGTCACGCTAAATTTTTATGTGCTTCGCCTGCTCCTGCTGTGTAACTCGGTCACTCTGTTGTCATAGCCATACAGGGTCACGATAAATTTTTATGTGCTTCGCCTGCTCCCGCACTGTAACTCGTGTAACTTGGTCACTCTGTTGTCACATCCATACATGGTCACGCTAAATTTTTATGTGCTTCCCCTGCTCCCGCAGTGTAACTCGGTCACTCTGTTGTCATAGCCATACAGGGTCACGCTAAATTTTTATGTGCTTCGCCTGCTCCCGCAGTGTAACTTGGTCACTCTGTTGTCACATCCATACATGGTCACACTAAATTTTTATGTGCTTCGCCTGCTCCTGCTGTGTAACTCGGTCACTCTGTTGTCATAGCCATACAGTGTCACGCTAAATTTTTATGTGCTTCCCCTGCTCCCGCAATGTAACTCAGTCACTCTGTTGTCATAGCCATATAGGGTCACGCTAAATTTTTATGTGCTTCGCCTGCTCCCGAAGTGTAACTCGGTCACTCTGTAGTCACAGCCATACAGGGCCACAATAAATTTTAATGTGCTTCGCCTGCTCCTGCAGTGTAACTCGGTCACTCTGTAGACACAGCCATACAGGGCCACGCTAAATTTTAATGTGCTTCGCCTACTCTCGCAGTGTAACTCGGTCACTCTGTTGTCACAGCCATACAGGGTCACGCTAAATTTTTATGTACTTCGCCTGCTCCCGCAGTGTAACTTGGTCACTCTGTTGTCACATCTATACATGGTCACGCTAAATTTTTATGTGCTTCGCCTGCTCCCGCAGTGTAACTCGGTCACTCTGTAGTCACAGCCATACAGGGCCACAATAAATTTTAATGTGCTTCGCCTGCTCCTGCAGTGTAACTCGGTCACTCTGTAGTCACAGCCATACAGGGCCACGATAAATTTTTATGTGCCTCGCCTGCTCCCGCAGTGTAACTCAGTCACTCTGTTGTCACAGCCATACAGGGTCGCACTAAATTTTTATGTGCTTCGCCTTCTCCCGCAGTGTAACTCGGTCACTCTGTAGTCACAGCTATACAGGACCACAATAAATTTTTATGTGCTTCGCCTGCTCCTGCTGTGTAACTCGGTCACTCTGTAGTCACAGCCATACAGGGCCACGATAAATTTTTATGTGCTTCGCCTTCTCCCGCAGTGTAACTCGGTCACTCTGTAGTCACAGCCATACAGGGCAACGCTAAATTTTTATGTGCTTCGCCTGCTCCCGCAGTGTAACTCAGTCACTCTGTTGTCACAGCCATACAGGGTCACGCTAAATTTTTATGTGCTTCGCCTTCTCCCACAGTGTAACTCGGTCACTCTGTAGTCACAGCCATACATGGCCACAATAAATTTTTATGTGCTTCGCCTGCTCCTGCTGTGTAACTCGGTCACTCTGTAGTCACAGCCATACAGGGCCACGATAAATTTTTATGTGCTTCGCCTGCTCCCGCAGTGTAACTCGGTCACTCTGTAGTCACAGCCATACATGGCCACAATAAATTTTTATGTGCTTTGCCTGCTCCCGCAGTGTATCTCGGTCACTCTGTAGTCACAACTATACAGGGCCACGATAAATTTTTATGGTCTGGGTGAGCACAATTGCCTTGAGGGTCACCACCAGGCTTTTTCCCGAGAATTTGGGGTAATAGTGGGATTAGTCAGCCTCAGAAGCATCCATGCATGCTGCCCCTGCTGTTTCCTGTCCATTTCCATTGTGTTTCCATCATTTTCTGAGGTTTCCAGGTTTTCACCCAGCCTTCCCTAGGCAGAGCCTTGGTCCCCTGCAAGAAATGCTCGAGTCTCCCATTGAGTTCAATGGGGTTCGTTATTCGAAACGAGCACCCGAGCATCTGGAAAAATTAAACTCGAATAACGAGCACCCGAGAATTTTAGTGCTCGCCCATCTCTATTCAAGAGTGGTGTCTTGCGCTGCCCTGCAAACTGGGACATGAAGCTAGGAGTTTTGGATGACTTTGTTTCTTGTGCTCTGCCAGCAGGCAGTTTCACCGCGCCCAGAGCCATGGCCACTGCGTGCACCATCAGCAGCACGCCCACTTCCCTGTCCCTTATTGGTCGCCTTGCGCATATTGAATGGTATATATGAAAGTTTGTCACAAGTACAGTAGCGCAGATTTTTTTAAAGTGTATGAGCAGAAAAATTATACAGAATGTCAGAAATATTTAGGATACACAAACGTTAAACAGCAGACGCAGCGCAGGTAATGTCGCTGTCACCATCAGCAGGAAAAATTTCATCGAATGTCATAAATATTTAGGATATACAAACATTAAACAGCAGAAGCAGTGCAGGAAATGTCGCCTTGACTAGCGGCAGAAAAAATTACACCGAATGTCAGGTATTTAGGATACAGAAACGTTATACTGCACACGCAGCACAGGTAATGTCGCCTTGATTAGCGGCAGAAAAAAATACACTGGATGTCAGGTATTTAGGAAACAGAACCATTATACTGCACACGCAGCACAGGTAATGTCGCCTTGATTAGCGGCAGAAAAAAATACACTGGATGTCAGGTATTTAGGATACAGAAACGTTATACTACACACGCAGCACAGGTAATGTAACCTTAATTAGCAGCAGAAAAAAATACACTGGATTTCAGATATTTAGGATACAGAAACGTTATACTGCACACGCAGCACAGGTAATGTCGCCTTGATTAACGGCAGAAAAAAATGACACCAGATGTCAGGTATTTAGGATACACAAACGTTATACTGCACACGCTGCGTAGGTGGTGTTAAGGTCAGGCAAACTTGCACTATTTTAGCCCCCCCCCCAAAAAAAAAAAATATTGCAGCCAGATATAACAATAGTCCTTAAAAGGACTTTTGGGTCTTTTAAACAGAACAACTAGCCCTGCCTAGCCAATTTCTATCCCTGCATTATCTGTCCCTCCTTGCGCAAATGTTATACAGCACACGCTGCACAGGTGGTGTTTAGGTCAGGCAAACTTGCGCAATTTTTGCCCCCCCCCAAAAAAAAAATATATATATATATTGCAGCCAGATATAAAAATAGTCCTTTAAAGGACTTTTGGGTCTTTTAAACAAAAAAAACTAGCCCTGCTTAGACAATTTCTATCCCTAAACTATCTGTCCCTCCTTGCAGCAGCTCTCCCTGACTCAGACTGAGCCGATGACGCGTTCCCGGTCAGCCAATCACTGTAATGCCAGTAGCCAACATGGCAAATAAAAATTAACCTGTGTACAAGAAAGTTACTTAATGAATCTCTGTCAGCATGATCAACCCTATTAAACGAGGCCTACTGCCTTTTTAGCTTGCGCCACTGTGGACTTTTATATTTATGCAAATTTGGCAGTGTTAGTGTCAAGGTTCTGTCGCAGCTCTTTGAAAACCACTACAGCTATGCCCCTCAGTGCTTAGTACACTCTCCAGCCCATTGATTGGCAGTGCTACACAACCATTTCTAATGATACCTGATCTGTGGGTCACTTAGTCATTGGTGGTCCATCGTTATTTATGCCTGAACTAGATAAATTCAAAGTGTTCTCCTTGAGTTCTCTAGACTCACAGAGCAGCTTCCAATGACAAGTAGAATAAACTCAACTGCATTCTAGCAACTCTGACAACCACATACCCTCCAGCCACCAACATGTACCTGTCAGGTTTTGGAGAGCAGTTCCCATAACACTCAGCATATACCCTGTGCTGGACACAGCGGGAGAACTGGCAGGAGAGCAGAGAACTCTAGAATCTGGTGCTCAATCAATACCGAGCTTTAGTCCCCACCAATGACAGACATGCTGTCTGTGAAGCCACTGGTGACTTCAGTTCACCCAGAAGTGGAGGTGCCAGCAGCTTCACAGATATAAACCCTTTCTCCTCCAATCCTCACTGCTATGTATAGCTCCTATCACCAGAGAGTGAAGCTTGATTGAGCCATGGGCTCTAGGGTTCTCTGCTGTCCTGTCCATTCTTCTGCTTTGTCTAGAGCAGGGTATATGCTGAGTGTTCCCAGCACTGCTCTCGGACTCTGAGAGGTACATGTCAGTGGTAGAGGGAGGGTATGTGGCTGTTGGAGCTGCTGGTAGTACAGATGTGGCAGTTCTTGTCTTGTCTTCTTATTGAAACTGCTCAGTTTAGAAAAGTCAAATATTGCAGCCAGATATAACAATAGTCCTTAAAAGGACTTTGGGGTCTTTTAAGCAGAACAACTAGCCCTGCCTAGCCAATTTCTATCCCTACACTATCTGTCCCTCCTTGCGCAAACATTATACAGCACACGCTGCACAGGTGGTGTTTAGGTCAGGCAAATTTGCGCAATTTCCCCCCCCCAAAAAAAAAAAAAAACAAATATTGCAGCCAGTTATAAAAATAGTCCTTTAAAGGACTTTTGGGTCTTTTAAACAAAAAAAAACTAGCCCTGCCTAGACAATTTCTATCCCTAAACTATCTGTCCCTCTTTGCAGCAGCTCTCCCTGACTCAGACTGAGCCGATGACGCGTTCCCGGTCAGCCAATCACTGTAATGCCAGTAGCCAACATGGCAAATAAAAATTAACCTGTGTACAAGAAAGTTACTTAATGAATCTCTGTCAGCATGATCAACCCTATTAAACGAGGCCTACTGCCTTTTTAGCTTGCGCCACTGTGGACTTTTATATTTATGCAAATTTGGCAGTTTGAGCGTCAAGGTTCATGTCAGTGGTAGAGGGAGGGTATGTGGCTGCTGGAGCTGCTGGTAGTACAGATGTGGTAGTTCTTGTCTTGTCTTCTTATAGAAGCTGCTCACTAAGTTTAGAAAAGTCATGGAGAACATCTTCAGTTGTTAACTAGTTCAGACATAAATAACACTGGACCACCAATGACTAAGAGACCCACAGGGCAGGCACCATTAGACTGGGCTGTCTAGCCCTGTCAATCAATGGAGAGGGGGGGTGTACTGCGCACAAAGGGGCTTAGCTGTAGCTGTGCTCCAAGAGCTATGCCAGGCCCTTGGTGTTCAAACTGTTTAATTTGCAGAAACATAGCTCACATATCTCCACAGTGGTGCAAGCTAAAAATAAAAGAAATACAGTATATTGTTTTTACCAGCATGATCAATACTAACAGGCAACATGCCTTGATTAATAGAGTTGATTGTGCTGACAGAGGCTATTTAAATAACAGAAAGTAAACAAAGTTAATATTAGAATTATAGCTCCCTTTCTGCACCAACATGTCCAAATAGGCACAGACATCAGTCTACTTTGTTATATTAGATATCAGGAAAAATAAAGTCCGAACTCATTTGCAAGTGATCATGAAGTTAATATGCAGTGACACTGCTTTAGTCGAGCGTGATATGCGTGAATGCAAAAATATCAATAAATAGTTCAACATTAGAAACTGCAATTATAGTAAAACATTAGACAACAAACTGTACATGTATGGCAAAGAGGGAAGTGACTTGCTGACTATCTCCTTACATGGTATGACGTACTAATCGGGCAGGAACAGGAGCATTACTTGCCCTAACAGAGACAAGCGTCTGACTGCTACTGACTGCTGGGGCCCTGCTCTAACCACTGGCATTGATGAAAACTCCAGTAGATGCCAGTGGTTTAACATATTAGATGCCACTGTCAATGCTGACCGCACATCTAAGTGGTTTAAAGTAGGAGTGGGCTCCCTCTCTGACCCCATCGGTTCCCCACAATGGAAGCCCAAGGCCTTACACAAATATATATATATATATATATTTAACTGAACTAAATTAAAATAAATTAAAATAAACTGTGCCAGAACTACCATTTTTCCCACGTGGTATACACCGCAATAACAAAGTCCTAAAAGCAATGGCAGAATTGCTGCCTTTCTTTAACCAGCTTCCCAAGAAGCAAATTGAAAAGTGATCAAAAAGTCATATGTACCCCAAAAATAGAAAAGTTAATAGCAACTCATCCTACAAAAACAATAACCCCTTTAGAGAGCCCTGTCAAGAAAAATAAGCATATGGTTATACTACTAACCCAAAGGCTGTTAAATAGCAACATGGTGCCTGTAAACCAATCCATCAAAATCTGCAATGCAAAAGGCAAAAGGTGGTTTTTGCAGCAGTTTATGTCCACATGTATAGAATTTCAGTACCTAGAGTAGCCCACCTAACAATTTAAAGGGAGTGGTATGTCTCCAATGGCATGAGCTAGGCAAAGCATATCGGGCACTGAAATGTAATTTCTGTGGAAAACTGTAAATTTTAATTATACACAGACCCCTGCTCATTAATTTCTGCAAGAAAATGGCTAAAATTGACTGTAATAAAACATGTCACAGTGTTGCTTCATGACAAAAGCTATTGAAAACCATTGAAATTGTGAATTAACATTTTCTTGCCATTGTTTACTTAACTCGTTAAGTATCAAGTTTATATCCGCTACATCTGTAACTTGGGGCGTTTAGTTCCTATAATGGGGTCACTTTTAGATTGTTTCCACTTTACTGGTACAGTAAATGTAGGTAGTGCCCAAAAGCCATTCCAGCAAAAACCATGCTCCAAAAACCAAATGGCGCTCCTTCCTTTCTGAGCCCTGTTATGTGCCCATACAGCAGCTTGCGTTCACTTTTATGGCATCTCTGTACCCAGTACTTCACAGCCTCTGCACTTATCGGTCAGTACTGTATAAATCACCAAACCCTACACTGTTCCCAAACAGTAATTTACAACCATATATGGTGTTGCCCTATTCAGCAGAAAATACATAACAAATTGTGGGGTCCCTTTTGTCCTGTTATCTCTTGTGAAAATTACAAATCTGGGGCAAAAGCAACATTTATTGTAAAAAATATATATTTTTCATTCACAGCCAAGAGTTTCCAAAATGTATGAAATACCTGTGGGGTCAAATCACTCACTACACCCCTCAATAAATTCCTTTAGTGGTGTAATTTATAAAATGGGAGTCACTTTTTATGGGTTTCCACTGTAAGGGAACCTCAGGGTCTCTTCAAATGCAACATGGCACCCAAAAATCATTCTAGCAAAATCTGCCCTCCAAATGCTATATGCCACTCCTTCCCTCCTGAGTCCTTTGTTGTATCCATAGAGCAGTTCACAGTAACATATAGAGTGTTGTCATATTCAGGAGAAAATGCGTAACATATTGCATGGTGCTTTTTATCCTTTTATCCCTCATGAAAATGAAAATTTGATTGGAAAAAAAATGTTTCATTTTTACAGTCACGTGTCTAATTTCTGTGAGACACTTGTGGGGTCAAAGTGCTCTGTACACACCTCAATAAATTTTATGAGGGGAGTAGTTATCAAAATGGGATCACTTTTTGGAGGTTTCCACTGTAGGAGTACTTCAGGGTCTGTTCATATGTGATATATGTGACATGGCATGTGACAATGATACAGTTATAAAAACTGCACCACAAAACAAGCTAATACATATTGTTAATGCTGTATCAGATAGACATTAGCAAAATGTTTCAACAAATTGATGTTAGCAATAATTTGATTCTTCTACTTTGCAAGGCTTGTGATATGCACATAAACATGAGGGTGCAGTCAAAGTACATTTCAGCCTGCCAAGCTGTTTTCCCTGCATTACAAGGGGCCTCTGCCCTGATAAGCTCAAGTACACTGGTCTGAGGATAGAGAGCAGAACTGAACAAAGCAATTATTTATCCTCATCTTTCTGTTTGATTGAAATTGATTTGAAACACTGCATATTGCAAATAAGATTCTCACATACTGTTTTAAAGTGTCTGTCATCATATGCGATGGAGTTACATATAATGTATGTGAACTTCACTAAAATTGTGCAGCAGCTGGTTCTTATTTTCATGCACTGTATCTGGTATGAATCTGTTGTCCCAGATTGCAAACTAAGTGAGGTGATATGTAGTATTGATTTGTAATGGAATCGTCTTATAATAAAGATGTAAGGGGAGGGGCACTGGTGATTAAAACCAGATAAATCAGATAATAGATGTAATTTGTACATTGTGATAATAACATAATGCATTATACATATAAAAATATGAAGAGAAGATTGTGATGTATTTTATATTTAAAAACTGTAACACTACAAAACTATGTTTACAACACCATTACTTTATTTCTGTTCTGCTGTGATATTGGAGCAGAATAATGAAAATAATGGAAGCATCACTTCAATCGAATGCCAGAAACAAATTGGGCAGACCTCTTTGACTATAATGAGGTCCTCTAGGTTTCCTTCTGATATCCTGGCATTTTACCAAATAACAAAGCAGAGTATGCTGTAAAATTGTATGTCATCGTAATCTAAGAGCTATAACTTTTTCATTTTTCTGGTAATGTTATTGTAGTAGGACAAGGAGTAGTATTTTACTTTTTGTTTTACACGTTTTAACCTTTAACATCACAATTGTATCATTTGGTAGTTTATGCTTTTTTTATATCTTGTATACTAATGTGTTATAGTTTATCACTGTGACACTGACAGGCTGTGTATTAAGCTGTGCATGGGGCATAGCCTAACAGGCATATACTGTATCTACAGCAGGCCTCGGGACCAGTCCTGGCTGCCATGACACCACATTGGCAGACTGACAGTTTGCAATTGTGCTCTCTTAATGTGGGTGATAGAGACAGTGGGAGTCTTCTCTTTCTGTGTAGTTAAATTGATGATGCAGTTCCAACTGACTGCAGCATGTAAAGGGTTAAATGGCCAGGATTAGAGCTATCTGAAATCTCTGCCATTACAGCAGGAGCCCAATTGTCAGTCAGTTCTGGGCTCTCATTGCCCATGCAATCACCATGATGTAACTGTATATCATGGATCTTTAATATAAGCATATCCCTGATGTACAGGTACAGCTTTTTGTGTTGTAGTGTAGAAAAATTTGATGCGGCAGCTTTGCCAAAGTTAGCAAAGATATTTTATTAATTACAAATTAATTTGTCACAAATCGCTATAAATCAGGTATACCCAGGCCACTTTGCCTTACGGTTTGGCCACTAGCGGCCATGCTGTGGTAAAGAACTGCACGGCCAATTAGCCTGCAGCTGCCTTTCATTTAATAATGAAGACCGCACTGTATAGTCCTTCTTCATTGTTAATTGCCGTGCAGCACCTTTAATGTACCTTTAAACAGGGGCTGTTGCTGGTATGGGGTTTGGCTGGTTAGGTGGGGGCACAATATACATATTATTGCTGTTATGGCTTGCAATCTCATGCAGGTTATTTGACAGTAAACACAGAATATTAATTATCTCTGGCATACCCACTTCTCCAACCCCAGAGCTCTCCTAGTGGGAGCCCTTCTTTTGCCATCTGCTTTTCCTCCTTTTCCACATCATCTAATATCAATGAGAATATTTCAGGGACATCCAGCTCCTCCTCTCTGCATCTTGCTGACTTTTCTAGGACATGGCGAATTTGAAGGATGATTTAGAAGAAGTAAAGCCAGAAAAAGTTGAGGATGGTCATCATTAAGACCTGGGCCCACTAACTGGGTGGAGACTGTAAGATATTATTTGGCATTATTTGGCAGTAGAATAATAAAGGAATCCATCTTATTGGTATTGAATTACATTTATGGCTGATAAGTAAATAAGTAAATATAGGAATTAATCAATAAAACTAACACAGCAAAAGTCTCCCTGCACTCTCCCTCTCTAATATTCTTCTATTTATCGTTTTCAGCAACACTGTCCCTAGCACATGAACACTTGCCACGTCTCTCCCTACGTTCAGCTCACATGACAATGGTGGAGATCACGCTGGGTGAGGGTTTTATAGGGCTGTTACATCACAGGGGATTGGTTATCTGCGGATTGGCAGGCTGCACAGCATTATGGGTGATCTCACATTTCCAGGTGTCTTACTTTCACTTTGTAACACATGCAGCCACCTTTTTAGGAAAAACTGATTCATTACCACAAAGTGCAAGGAAATTCAGATTTGTTCCTAAACTTCAGACCAAATTCAGCATTCAAATGCTTCGCTTCACTCAACACTAGTCACAGTTTAACAAATCTAATTTTTCATGATATAAGTTCAATACATTCTTGTGACATGCTGCAACCATTGAGTGGTCACAAACAAATACAGAGTAAGCAACTCCCGACAGAGTATTGCAGAATCACGTTTTTTTCCCCCAAAGCTTGTCATTTTGTGTTACCTATCTTGGGATATGTCAAGCCAAGAGAAAAGATAAGGAAGAACACGTGTACACTTTCAATTTTGGCTTATATTACATTTTGATATACAGTACCTACAGTAAGAAAAGAATACACTATAGTATCAATATTGTGTTGGTGCAAAAAATGTTAGCTACAGGCTACATGAGAGTGTTCTTTAATGTACAAAATTTATAGTTTTTATTGTACATATGCTGTATGAATAAAGATAAATTCACACATTTTAACCATATGGCAGATAACTTTTCAGTGTTTTGTTAAATATGTCTTGCAATGTCTGACTTGCAATATTTAAATACGATAGGAAGTTGTAATAATCTTTTTTCTATTCTTTTATGTGAACACAAATTTATTTGGGCTATGCCATTTCAAAATGCTACTGTGGCAAATATACAGTATATAAATCTAATATATATATATATATATATATATATATATATATATATATATATATAGTATATATATATATATATATATATATATATTTTATGAATCGGCGATTCAAATATATCCTCAATTTATATATATTTATATATCCAAATGTATCCTCTATGGAATTAAAAGTGTTCCTAATTTTTTTCTTTACTTTATCAGCTAATAACTTGCAAACCAGAGCATAGGACTTTCACACATCACTGTTAGTAAAATATTAAACTGAACTGGATATTCCAAGAAGAAAAACGGCACTTAGAAGTGAATATTTTACAACCCTGCAAATCCTTTAAGTGGAACCCACAGGATATCACATTCAGGGTTGTGGTTTTAGGGTCATGTTAAAGTATTCACACATGTTTAAAATAATATGTTTAAGATTGCTTATAGTAACCTTCTGGCTACTTACATTACAAATCAGGGTTTTTTTTCTGGAAATTTTTCAGGACATAATTTAATTTGATAACATCTGGCTGCCAATATAAAAGCATCCACAAAGCCACTACTCTAAAACATGTATGCTGTTAAATCAGTATGGCTTTTTTTGGCAATTACTGTTCAGCGAATATAGCCATCCCTTGTCATGTCACAGCGCTCATACACTAGGGACAGTGTTGCTGAAACTGATTAACAGAAGAATATTGGAGAGGGAGATTACAGGAAGAGTGCAGGGAGACTTTTTCTGCATCAGTTTTATTTATTCATTCCTACATTTACTTATTCTTACATCAGCCATAAACTAAGATATGTAATTCAGTACCAATAGGATGGAAGCCTTTATTATTCCACTGCCAGTGTGCCAACTAATACCATCCAATGTGCACCCCTTGGGGGTCAGATCTTAATGATAACCATTCTCACAAAAGTCAGACATATTCTCATCGATATTAGATAATGTGGAAAAGGAGGAAAAGTAGATGGTAGAAGAAGGGCTCCCACCTGTAGGGCAGGAAAGCGCTGGGGTTTTAGAAGTGGGTATTCCAGAGCTAATTAATATTCTGTGTTTACTGTAAAATAACCTGCAGGAGATTGCAGACCAGAACAGAAATGATTAGCATATTGTGCCCCCACCTAACCAGTCAAACCCCATACCAGCAACAATCCATGTTTAAAGTTGCCATGCGGCCATTAACAAGGACTGTACAGTGCGGTCTTTATTATTAAATGAATGGCAGCTTCGGGCTAATTGACCATGTTCTTCACCACAGCATAGCCACTCTGTGTGGCCTTACCCTAAGGCAAAATGGCCTGGATATAACTGATTTATAGCGATTTAAAACAAATTAATTTGTAAAGAATCAAATGTCTTTGCTAATTTCTGCCTTAGTTGCCAAATTGAATTTCTCTAAACTTTGTCATCTCTAGTGGCAATAAGTAGGTTAAGCAATAGCTAGGGTGGTTGATAACCCTTCTCTACTGAGATATCCATCCAGTAAATATTGGTATTACTTGGATTTCTAACAAAAATAATCAAGCTTGCTGCATTTTCTTCTAGATGTGTCTAATTTTACGCTAAAGCATCCAAAGGTTAGTACATTTTACAATGTAAAACAGATGCAACACTTTTTTAAGTGGATGTCCCATAAGTCCTAATATTTTCATGTCCGTGCTTATGTCAACTGCCAGGCAGCAGCACTAAATAATATCTCACATTTTCTTGAGTGTTCTCATCGGTCCCAGAGAATGTAAGAGAAGTTACATAAGATAACTTTCCACTTTGTAAATTACAACATGTGAAATAAATCTGAGTTTGGTTGCTTGAGGAAAAGGGGGCCTTGGTATTATAAACTATAGCCTTACAGCTCCTTCTCGTCTTTTGTGTTTTCTTTAAAATAAGTCAGCTGTGTAATTATCAGATTAAAATGTCCTTTGGGTAATGAGTCTGTAATGTGAAATTACTTTCTCTAAAGGTTGGACTAGACTGCTGCATGCAAGGCATAGTCTTTCTTAAAGTTTGAACTAAACAGTTATAGTACTGCTATGTGTGGACTCACCCTAAGGCTAGTTTCATATGGATGTAATAAGTGCATACAGACAAGTATCCTGGCCCAACAAATTTTCTACTTGCCCAAACTCACATCATCATAGAGATCTTTGCTTCCATATTACACTCATGTGAAATTGACCTTATGTTTTAGCATACTTGGTGTTCAAGCATTCATAGATCTTTGATAACTAATAGATCTTTGTTGGTAAAACAGTCTTTCACAGGTGCCAAATACAACAAGGGAAATATACAGTAAGTAAAACTACTTACATAAATTATGTTTTAAGGAGTCATGGAAAATGTAGGAAGGGGGGAAGTAAAACAAAAAAAAACTGCAGCAGCCAAACAGATATATAAGAGAAAGATAAAAAGATCAAATTGGTTGCCATTGTCTTCATGTAGAACTTTCCTGTAGTAATTCAAAATACACTTACCCATAAGCCCACACTCACCTGAACAGATTCTTCTCTTCCAGAGTATTTTCCAATCTGTGTTTGTCCACTGACATATATGCCTATAACAGGTAGAAGTCGTCTTGTCTCAATTTCTTTGTCATCAATATACAAAGTTGCATCCTCTTCTGTCACTAAAAGTCTTATTTGGTGCCATCCTTCATCAAATAATTTCTGTTACAGAAGGAAAAATATTATTTACAATTGTCAAGCATATGAATCTGACAAAATTGTCTAGTATAAAGAGGAACTACAAAGTTTGGCCGTGCAATCTTCACGTTCATACATGGGTGTATTTACTGTAAATTTGCTTAAAAATATAAGTTACTATAACTTATAGTAGTAAGAAATATGGCAGTTAAGAGCATAGTCAGATAATGAATAAGGCCAATGGGTGGATGAAGTGACCTTCAAAGTTTTGTAGAAAGTGGGTATAAGTTGTAGAATGTCTTTGGGTATACATCTGATCTGAAAAGTATGTGGGGTACATTCAGAACATTAAGCTAAGGTAAGTTAGAACTGAAACAAGAAATAGAGCAGCAAGTATTGTACTGGTGTAAAGTAGAACAGGCTTAGGTGTCCATAGCAACCAATCAGATTCCACCTTTCATTTTGGACAGCTCCTTTGGAAAATGAAAGGAAGAATCTGATTGGTTGCTATGGGCAACTAAGCCAGTTCTTCTTTACACCTGTTTGATAAATGACCCCATATGTCAATATGATATGATATGATAATGTCATTGTTGGGAAAGGTTTTACATTATTCTTTTTTTTATAATATAAAAAATCTGGACCATGAAGGGAGTGTTTTTGACCATTGCCAGAAAAGGTACAGGTTTGTGCCCCTCTGGGCGCATTGTCCCAGCACTTATGAGTAGAGCTGGGGTACACTTTTTATTCTTTGAAATCTGTAGTGCCATCTTTACCTTTTTGGGAATGAACAAATATATTCCCTTCATGGTCCAGTTTTTTTTTTCTGTTCTAAAATAATTATATATATTATATAAATAAGTATTCATATATACTTAAGAAGAGTAGTATAGCGCTTTAATAGCTGTTAATATACCGTACGTAAACCCTTAAAACCCAGTAAGTTGCAACACTGATAAGATAAATGGCTAGTTAACATGGCCCATTGATTTTTGCTCCAAAAGTAAAATTGACTTATCTTACATTCCACTTTCTTCTATATATATTCTCTATTTTCTTCCTAACATACATTATATAGATTTTCAAGAAGATCATGGCAGACAGAAAGGGATATGACTGCACGATCAAACTACCCAGGGTTTGTTTATCATGGAGACACATAGATCTGCACTGCACACTTTATAACAGGGAATGTGGTCATAAATATTACAATTTATACATTCTTAAATTAAGGTGCAATTTAGCTACAGAAAGAATATCTATTCTTACATTTTTAGATACCCTTTTTGTATTATATAATATCTTTAAATAGGTATATAACTAGAGATAAGCAAATGGATCCTATATAGAGATGAGCGAATTATGCAAAATTTTATTCGCCGAACATTCGTCGAACTTTTACTAAGATTCGTATATTCGACGAATAGATTTTTTGAATTTGCATACAATATATACGTAATTATATGGCTTTTAGCGAACATTCGCGCACTAATAACGAACGTTCAGGTAAAAAGGTACACAGCCTCTTTGAACACGTATGCATAAGCGTACAAATTGAGTACGAAAATGAAGGGCTTTGCTGGAGAAGAATGGTCGAGCAGGAGGAACGCTCTGAGTCTGACCCTTGGCTTCATATGGATACTGTATCAGCAGATGACAGCAGATCATCCAGCTGAGACTGAGATGAGCATGCCATCCATTCCATTACCTCATCCACTTTCTCCTCCACTACAATTTTGCGCCTTGGTGGGTTAGCCTGGTGGAACAACGGCCAAGTATTGCGAATACTACTAGTAGATGCTCCAGTTACAGTTCCTTCAGTATCCCTGATATGTGTCATATGGATTCCCAGAGCAATTACACCCCAATTTTCACAAAACAGGTCTCAGAGTCTCAGAACTTCACACACAGTGCTTCTGCTCGTCTCAACAGTCGCAGCAGAAGTGATCACTGGCTTACCGAGCCTGAGCCAATCAGAGCAAGCCCTGCCCACTAGGTCAGGTGACCGCTTTCTTCCCGGGCTTTTGCACACGATAAACGAACTAACAGTAAAATTTTGTTAATGAATTGAATTCGTACGCACCAGCGTATAGAGTAACTTATAGGTAGCAATAGCGTATAATTTATAGGACAACTAGCGAATGCGTACAAAGCCAAAGCGAATCACCTAATATTCAGATTCGCTTTGCAGCTAAAAATTTCCAAGATTTGATATGAATCAACGAATCGACAAATAGATTCGCTCATCTGTAATCCTATAGAATAAAAATTGAGCACAATTTTTTTTTTAAATGTGGATTCTATTGAACAAGAACTTCTGATAATTCGATTCAGGACAATTTTTGGAATGAGACAGGTGTCCCACTCTCTTGACAAAAAGCAGACCCAATTTCCTAATCTCCTACAACCTATATAACCATAACTTACTGTATGTATCAGGAAACATATGTTCCTAAAGTATAAAGAAATAATAAGAATTATAGTAGTAAATCTGTTGGCATTTCTTACCTTTACTCCAGGTGTGACAAATCTAACAATTTGGGTATCATTTGTTTGACTGGTTGTAGTAAAGGACAATGTTTTGTCTTCTCCATTCAGCGAAACAGCAGTTTGTACTGTTCCATCAAGTGCAAGTATTCTCCACAAATCCCATTTCTTTTTAATTTTAAATCTCTGAGTCGACACAAAGACATAAGAAGGGGGAAGACCTTCTGGAAAAACATTTCTACAAAATAAAAACTGAATCACTATTCTCCAACTCATCCAATTTGAGGCAGACAAATACAACATAAATAAACAATTGCTTTCAATATTGATTAGTTGCAGGAGTTTCGTCGGATTTTGAAAATGATAATCAGTGTTGATTGAATCGAAGTCCCCAAAGTGGCTTTTGATCTGAATTTCAGAACAAATTTGATTTGCCGCAAAGCCGAATTCTCTCATACTTCGTGACAGCTACTCGATTTAACCTGAAATAGTGTAAAAAACAAAAAAAATCATACTTACCTGATCCATTTGCTTGCAATGTTCCAGCTGCCACCATCTAAGGCTACTTTCACACCAACGTTTTTGCTGGATTCATCAGAATCAGAATCAAAAACGCTTTCGTTACTGATAATGCAACCATTTGCATCTGTTATGAACATATCCGGTTGTATTATCTCTAAAATAATGAAGACAGATCCGTTATGATCTCCATTAAATTCATTGGGGGACGGATCAGTTTTCTATTGTGTCAGAGAAATCAGATGCGTTCCCATTGACTTACATTGTGTGTCAGGACGTATCTGTCTTGCTCTGCACTACATCGAGTATAGAAAAACACTGCTTGCAGAGTTATTCTGTCCGCGATGGGGACGCAACCAAAAGGAACGGAATGCATTTTGGTGCATTCTATTTCGTTCAGTTCAGATTTGTCCCCAATGAATGGGGACAAAGTGGGAACGTTTCTCCAGCTTTTAAGATCCTATGACAGATCTCAGTAGCAGAAAGGGAAAACACAAGTGTGAAAGTAGCCTTACTTGAAAATCTCTGCCGAAATCCTGTATGAGGTCAACATGCTGGCCGGCGTGATTGCGTCATCACGGGCCGAGGAAGATTTTGTGACAGATCTTCAAGCAAGATGGTTGCTGTTGGCCCGTCATGAGCAAATGGATCAGGGATGTATGATTTTTTTTTTTTTTATTTGACACTAATATTTTTTTTTATAATATTTGGCAAAGCAGCTGAATCAAACTTTTCAATAATTTGCTTGTCACTAGTGATGACCTACTCTTAGGGTAGACCATCAATATCAGGTCAGTAGTGTGACATTCAGTATCCCCACCAATCAGCTAGCTGTTTGAAGGTCCTTTTTTTTTGCCTGGTACTGCACTCATGACCCTTTTAATCAGCTAATCTTGGGGAGTACTGAGAATTTGAACCCGAATGTTCTGATATTGATGGCCTATTTTTAGGATAGGCTATTAATTTTTCAGTCCCCAAAAACCTTTAAGGAAACAAATGCAGCAATCTTATACATTTTATATTATAATACATGGTAGCATTATGATTACCTTGTAAACTCTGTAAGATCAATTTGCGATGTTACTTCATAAGCTTTAGCTGTAGGGATGGAGCCTTTAACTTTTTTGGCATTTTTCTTATTCATCCCCAAACCTAAAAGTAGGTCAAAACCTTTCTCATCTCGAGCTGTCACTGGAATTCTTGTTGGGCAAACAGATTCTGTAGTGCAAAAAGAAAGCCATTTATAGTAAACTGTTTACAGAACAAAATAAGTTAAAGACTTTGTTTCACAATCATGAGAAATGCCTGATCACAGCCTGGACCCCCAGTGATCACTACAATGTGTGGTCAGTGCTACATTCCTCCTCATTTCACAACTGCAGTGAGGAGAAGATCAAATGGAGCAGTGCTTGAACAAGCATGCTGCCACTCCATTCAAAATCTATGGGACTGGCTGATCTCCGGTGGTCTTCAAAATAAATAGATGTATTTTACTTTATCTTCCCTCCAGGAATTCTCTAAGTATATTGATCACAACGTATCACTGTGGCTACGCATGTTTAGATTCCCTGTCATCAATCAGGGCTCAAAATATTAGTGGTCCAAACCAGAAAACTTTTTTTTTTCTCCTTTACTTTTTCTTCCTTTTCTTCTTTCCCATTTTATTCTTGAATATATGAAATTGTGATTTGAAATTATAACATGTTATATGGAATTAATGGATTTGAACAAAGATATATTTAACCTAAATGGAATAGAATAGTTAGCTACAGAATATTACAGTTATAGAATCACAACTCCGAGCTGCTGCTTCTACTCTTAAAACACACTTATCACACTTTCATATTTTGTGAATAAAAGAGAAAAGATGGTGTTAACAAAGTTAGAGCTTTAAATTAGTCATTGTGAAAGGTCTGTTACTATAAAAGATTACTTGCATCAAGCTGTCATCAGTGATATTGTGCGTACATATTGTTCCAATTACAAGCTTTTAGTTTTTTCTGGAAAGTATTGGGATTTTTTTTTACTCTAGTTGTCTCTAAATGGCTAAAGGATGAGAAAATAACTGTAGAAGTATAGTTAGTATAGTGTCAATGATTTACAAAGTTTGTTCAATATTTTTACTTTAATTCTATGGCTGCTAGATTTCCTATCATTCTCAGTTTTTACACACTGCCAAATTTATGTTATTTTTTTTTTCTTTTTGTACTTCTTATAATTGTCTCAGACCCCACCACCATTAAATTCCTATGCTTTGCTGTGGTATCACAGCAGTACCGCAAACTGCTGCAAGGGTGAAACACTTATGTGAATAATCTAATGGATGCTGCACATATACCGCACCTGTTCCTACACCGTGTGCAGAATTATTAGGCAAGTTGTATTTGAGAGGATTCATTTTATTATTATGTTCTCAATCAACCCAAAAGACTCATAAATATCAAAGCTTAATATTTTTGGAAGTTGGAGTGTTTTTTTTTTAGATTTGGCTATCTTAGGAGGATATCTGTTTGTGCAGGTAACTATTACTGTGCAAACTTATTAGGCAACTTAATAAAAACCAAATATATACCCATCTCACTTGTTTATTTTCACCAGGTAAACCAATATAACAACACAAAATTTATAAATAAACATTTCTGACATAAAAAAAAATAAAAATAAATCAGTGACCAATATAGCCACCTTTCTTTACGATGACACTCAAAAGCCTTCCATCCATTGATTCTGTCAGTTGCTTGATCTGTTTACGCTCAACATTGCATGCAGCAGCCACCACAGCCTCCCAGACACTGTTACAAGAGGTGTACTGTTTTACCTCCCTGTAGATATCACATTTTATGAGGGACCACAGGTTCTCTATGGGGTTAAGATCGGGTGAACAAGGGGGCCATGTCATTATTTTTTCTTCTTTTAGACCTTTACTGGCCAGCCACACTGTGGAGTATTTGGATGCATGTGATGGAGCATTGTCCTGCATGAAAATCATGTTTTTCTTGAACGATACCGACTTCTTCCTGTACCGCTGCTTGAAGAAGGTGTCTTCCAGAAACTAGCAGTAGGTCTGGGAGTTGAGCTTCACTCCATCCTCAACCCGAAAAGGTCCCACAAGTTCATCTTTGATGATACCAGCCCATACCAGTACCCCACCTCCACCATGCTGGCGTCTGAGTCGGAGTGGAGCTCTCTGCCCTTTACTGATCCAGCCTTGGGCCCATTCATCTGGCCCATCAAGAGTCACTCTCATTTCATCATTCCATAAAACCTTAGAAAAATCAGTCTTAAGATATTTCTTGGCCCAGTCTTGACGTTTTATCTTATGTTTCTTGTTCAAAGGTGGTCGCTTTTCAGCCTTCCTTACCTTGGCCATGTCCCTGAGTATCGCACACTTTGTGCTTTTTGATACTCCAGTTACGTTGCAGCTCTGAAATATGGCAAAACTGGTGTCAAATGGCATCTTGGCAGCTTCACGCTTGATTTTCCTCAATTCATGGGCAGTTATTTTGCGCTTTTTTTTTCAACGCGCTTCTTGAGACCCTGTTGCCATGAAACGCTTGATTGTTCGGTGATCACGCTTCAAAAGCTTGGCAATTTCAAGACTGCTGCATCCCTCTGCAAGACATCTCACAATTTTTGACTTTTCAGAGTCCGTCAAATCTCTCTTCTGACCCATTTTGCCAAAGGAAAGGAAGTTGCCTAATAATTAAGCACACCTTATATAGGATGTTGATGTCATTAGACCACACCCCTCATCATTACAGAGATGCACATCACCTGATTTACTTAATTGGTAGTTGGCTTTCAAGCCTATACAGCATGGAGTAGGACAACATGTATAAAAAGGATGATGTGATCAAAATACTCATTTGCCTAATAATTCTGCACACAGTGTATATCTAAAGAGCTTGCACTCCTCAATAGCAACCAGTGAGGTCACTGTTTGAGCTACAGGTAGCTGTGTATGCCGAACATCCAAAACATTTCAGATAGATTGCTATCCTTCATCAGGGGTTCAGTCTGCTGTTCCTAAACACCTTCTATACTGTTGTTTTCCCCCTGCTTTAACCCTTTTTGCTCTGATTCTTCCCAAGCCAATTTTGCTTACAGCAATCTCCTTCTTTTTTTCTTCTTTCTACTGTCATTAACTCTTAGAATTACTATTCAAAAATAAACAGTTCAATCTCAGCAATCTATATTTTTTACATGAGCACATGATTTCATTATTTTTACATTTGGGACATACTCACAAATTATCTTATCTTCTTTCAAAATATCCCCCTAAACAACCCTGCTTGGTTGTTATATTGCATAATAATATGTGGAATTCTTATTGTTTCCTTTGCTTTTCCTTCTTTCTCAGGTTATTTGCCACTGTTATCAAGCAAGGCCTGCCTATTTAATTTACCTATGTCATTTTTTTGTTCTACCAATGTTTTTATCTTGAATTCACACCCAATTTTAGTACAGAAGAAATCAACTTTCTACATTTAAAGGGGTTCTGTAGTTTTTTCAAACTGATGATCTATCCTCTGGATAGATCATCAGCATCTGATCGGCGGGGGTCCGACACCCGGGACCCCTGCCAATCAGCTGTTTGAGAAGGCTGCGGCGCTGCAGGAGCGCCGCAGCCTTCTCTGTGTTTACCGCAGGCCAGTGACGTCACGACTAGTATCACTGGCCTGGGCGGGGCTAAGCTCTGTTCACGTGAATGGAGCATAGCCCCGCCCAGGCCAGTGATACTAGTCATGATGTCACTGAGCCTGCGGTAAACACAGAGAAGGCCGCGGCGCTCCTGCAGCGCCGCTGCCTTCTCAAACAGCTGATCGGCGAGGGTCCCGGGTGTCGGACCCCCGCCGATCAGATGCTGATGATCTATCCAGAGGATAGATCATCAGTTTGAAAAAACTGCAGAACCCCTTTAATTATTTATATTGAAAACAATAACATGTGCACAAAAACATTCAATAAACCTACAGATACAGTTTCATTTCCAAGGAAAGTTGCCATCTCCCACAATGGCTTGAAAACATACCAAGAAGCCAATTTTTAGAGATCAAAAAAAATTGCACTAAATTAGAAGAATATGAAAAAGAGGCAGAACAAATGCAGAAAAGATTTGTCTATTCTTGACCGTGATTGCGGGCAAGAATAGGAGATGCTCTATCCTTGCCGCAGAACGAAATGACGACCCCATTGAAATGAACGAGTCAGCACCGAGTGCAGACCCATTGATATGATGTTTTGAATGGGCCCAAAATGTTTCACCCTTACAGCAGTTTTCGGTACTGCTGCGATATGGCAGCAAAGTATAGGAATTTAATAGTGGTGGGGTACGAGCGCCAGTGAATTATAAGAAGAAAAAAAGAAAACTATAACATAAATTTGGCAGTGTGTAAAAACTGAGATTGATGGGAAATCTAGCAGCTATAGAATTAAAGTAAAAGTAATGAACACTGACACTCTACTACCTATACTTCTACAGTTATTTTCTCACCCTTGAGCCATTTGGAGAGAACTTGAGTAGAGATGAGCGAACACTAAAATGCTCGGGTGCTCGTTATTTGAGACAAACTTTTCCCGATGCTCGGGGGCTCGTTTCGAGTAACGAACCCCATTGAAGTTAATGGGAGACTCGAGCATTTTTGCAGGGGACCAAGGCTCTGCCTAGGGAAGGCTGGGTGAAAACCTGGAAACATCAGAAAATGATGGAAACACCACGGAAATGGACAGGAAACAGCAGGGGCAGCATGCATGGATGCCTCTGAGGCTGCCTAATACCACCATTACCCCAAATTCTCCTGCAACAGCCTGGTGGTTACCCTCATGGCAATTGTGCTCACCCAGACCAAGAAAGGCGAGGCACATACCCATCACAAGTTAGGGAAGCACCGAACTAGGTGCAAAGAAAAATTGTTTAGAGAGAGGGCCTGTAGGTGGACCTCCGGAAAAAATTGTTTGGAGAGAGGGCCTGTAGGTGGACCTCCGGAAAAATTGTTTACAGAGAGGGCCTGTAGGTGGACCTCCGGAAAAATTGTTTACAGAGAGGGCCTGTAGGTGGACCTCCGGAAAAATTGTGGTAAAAGAGTGCCAGTTGGACCTCTAAAAAATGGCGTTTTTTGGGTCAGCGTTAGGCAAAGACGACACAGAGGAGGAGGAGTAGGAGGAGTAGAGAAGAGGAATCGGATACATAAGTAATGTTAATCTTTAGCTGCTTTCCCCCGGAGGAGATTTGAATTCCGGTGAAATTCAGGCTTTGTTCATTTTAATAAGCGTCAGCCTGTCAGCGCTGTCAGTTGACAGGCGTGTACACTTATCGGTGATGACGCCACCAGCTGCACTGAATACCCCCTCTGACAACACGCTAGCGGCACGGCAGGGAGCAGAGTGATCGGTCCGGACGTTGGTATGGTCAGCTACAGTAGGTACTCCCTCACAATCTTTCTGTAAAGCTCACCCCTACTCTGCCTAGACTGGGGACAGGTGACAGTGTCTTGCTGGGGTGACATAAAACTGGCAAAGGCCTTGGAGAGCGTTCCCCTGCCAGTGCTGGACAAGCTGCCTGCTCGCCTCCTCTCCCCCGCTACTTGGCCACAGAACCATGCCCTCTGCCGCTAGCGGCGTCAGATGGGAAGGATTGTTTCAGCTTGTGCACCAGGGCCTGTTGATATTGATTCACTCTCATACTCCTTTCCTCTACAGGGATGAGAGTGGAAAGGTTCTGCTTGTACCGTGGGTCCAGGAGAGTGAACACCCAGTAATTGGTGTTTGAAAAAATGCTTCTAACGCGAGGGTCACGGGATAGGCAGCCTAACATGAAGTCTGCCATGTGCGCCAGAGTCCCAACACGCAAGAATTCCCTCTCCTCACTGGCCTGACTCTCCATTTCCTCCTCCTCCTCCAAGTCCTCCTCTTCAGCCCATACACGCTCAAGAGTTAAGAAGGACTGAGCACTGGTACCCTCTTCTGTCTCGCCGACATTCTCCTCCTCTTCCTCCTCATCCTCATCCCCCTCCTCCGATACGCTCTGAGAAACAGACCGGAGGGTGTTCTGGCTATCAAGTGATGTATCTTCCTCCACCGTCTCTTGTTACAAGCGCAAAGCATCCGACTTCATACTGAGCAGTGAGTTTTTCAACAGGCAAAGCAGCTGACCATCAGCAGGTGAGGCTGATAATGGCGGAATCGCCGCTGACCATCTGTGTTGACTCCTCAAAGTTGCTCAACACCTGGCAGATATCAGACATCCATGTCCACTCCTCGTTGTAGACTTGAGGAATCTGAGTGACCTGACTACCAGTTCTGGTGGAAGTTGACATCTGGCAGTCTACAATCGCTGTGCGCTGCTGATAAACTCTGGATAACATGTTTAATGTCGAATTCCATCTTGTGGGCACGTTGCACAACAGTCGGTGAGCGGGCAGTTGTAGGCAGCGCTGTGCTGCCCTGAGAGGGCAGTATCTGTGGTCGACTTGCGGAAATGCGCACAGATGCAGCGCACCTTGGTGAGCAAATCATACAGATTGGGTTATGTCTTGAGGAACCGCTGAACTATGAAATTGAACACGTGGGCCAGGCATGGCACATGTGTCAGTCTGCAAAGTTGCAGAGCCGCCACCAGGTTACACCCGTTGTCACACACAACCATGCCTGGCTTGAGGTTCAGCGGTGCCAGCCACAGATCGGTCTGCGCCATGATGCCCTGTAACAGCTCTTGGGCGGTGTGCCTTTTGTCACCTAAGCTCAGCAGTTTGAGCACCGCCTGCTGGCGCTTACTCACGGCACTGCTGCTGCGCCTAGAGCTACCGACTGAAGGTGCTGTGCCCACGGATGGTAATTCGGAGGAGGAGGTGGAGGAGGAGGAGGGGTCGGAGGAGGAGGCATAGTACGTCTGAGAGACCGTGACCGAGGTAGGCTACACAATCCTCGGTGTGGGCAGTACATGAGCGGCCCCAGGGTCAGTCTCGTTCCCAGCCTCCACCAAGTTAAGTCAATGTGCCATCAGTGAGATATAGTCTCCCTGCCCGGCAGCACTTGTCCACGTGTCCGTGGTTAGGTGGACCTTCTCAGAAACAGTGTTGGTCAGGGCACGGATGATGTTCTGTGACACGTGCTGGTGTAGGGCTGGGACGGCACATCGGGAAAAATAGTGGCGGCTGGGGACCGAATACCGAGGGGCAGCCACCGCCATGAGATTGCGAAAGGCCTCGGTCTCTACCAGCCTATAGGGCAGCATCTCCAGGCTCAGCAATTTGGAGATGTGGACGTTGAGGGCTTGGGCATGTGGGTGGGTGGAACTGTATTTCCTCTTGCGCTCCAGCGTCTGCTGTAAAGACAGCTGAACGCTGCGCAGGGACACATTGCTGGACGCTGTGGAGGATTGTGGAGGCGAAGGTGTGGTTTTCCGGCGGGAGGCGCTCATGCCGGGGTCCTGGGCAGGGGGTTGACTAGCAGAGGCAGCGAGTGAAACAGAGGAAGGAGCAGTGGTGTGACCCACAGGAGGTGAACGGCCTTGGTTCCATTGAGTGGGGTGTTTAGCACTCATATGCCTGCGCATGCTGGTGGTGGTTAGGCTAGTAGTGGTGGCACCCCTGCTGATCCTGGTGTGGCACAGGTTGCACACCACAGTCCGTCGGTCATCCTCAATTTCTTTAAAGAACCCCCAGACTTGCGAACATCTAGGCCTCGCCACGGGAGCTTCACTACGTGAAACAGTTGCTGCTGATGCACCAGCTCTGGCCCTGCTTCTCCCTCTGGCCACACCACTGCCTCTTCCAACCTGTTCTGGTGCAGCACTCGCCTTCCGCCTCAGAAGCACTGTCTTCACTCGGCTTATCAACCCAGCTTGGGTCAGTCACGTCGTCATCCTCCAATTCCTCAGTCTGCTCCCCCCTCGGACTTCCTGCCCTGGCAACAACTTCACCACTGTCTGACAACCGTATCTCCTCATCATCCGACACCTCTTTACACACTTCTTCCACTAAGTCAACATTGTCATTATCATCATCACCCAAAGACTGCGACAGTTGGAAAACTTGGGCATCGGGAAAGAGGTCAGCAGCAACCTGAGAAGTGGTTTGTGACTCTGGGAAGGGTCCAGAAAACAGTTCCTCAGAGTATGCCGGATCGCATTCCAAATTTTCCTGGGAGGGGGCAGACTGGGGGGAAGGAGGTTGAGGTGGAGGAGCCAGAGGAGTGCTCCCTTGGGTAACGTGGGTGGACTGCGTGGAAGACTGACTGGTGGACAAATTACTTGAAGCATTGTCCGCAATCCACGAGATCAGCTGTTCGCACTGTTGTGGTTTCAACAGTCCTCTACCACGTGTCCCTGTAAGTTGAGACATGAAGCTAGGGAGTGTAGCTCTGCGGTGTTCCCCTGCTCCCTCATCAGCAGGTACTGTCTCACCCTGCCCAGGACCACGGCCTCTGCCCCCTGCAGTAATTGAATGCCCACGCCCTCGTCCTCGACCCTTAGCCCTGGGGTTCAATATTTTCTGTATATAAGTGTATTATGTACAAAAAAATGGGCCTGCTGTACTGAAACCCACAAACGTGTTCAATCTGAATAAGAAAATATATAGGTGGATAAGTTAGAGCAAAATTACGTATGTTATTACGTACCGTGCAGTATGGAGCAATTACACTGAAACTATTACATTAGGCAGACTTGGTCTGCTTAAGTGCAACCCAGACAAATGTCGCACAGAGATTTTTGTAATGTAGCTGTATCTGTGACAGCAAAAGACCTTTTTTAATTACGTGACGTACAGTATAGGTCACCTGGACAGAAAATACGGATTGTGGTTTGTATATAGGTGGATAAGTTAGAGCAAAATTACGTATGTTATTACGTACCGTGCAGTATGGAGCAATTACACTGAAACTATTAGATTAGGCAGACTTGGTCTGCTTAAGTGCAACCCAGACATATGTCGCACAGAGATTTTTGTAATGTAGCTGTATCAGTGACAGCAAAAAGACCTTTTTTAATTATGTGACATACAGAATGTGTCACCTGGACAGAAAATACGGATTGTGGTTTGTGGTGACTGGACAGCTGAACTGTGACACACAGAATGGTTCCGCACAGCTGTATGAAATGGATTTGTATCACTGAGATAAAACAACAAAAAAACTATTTTTTTTTTTTATATATATATTTTTTTTTTTAACTTGACGTGCAGAAACTATCAGAGAGCAAACTCAGCCCCTGCTGACTGTGGCTATTTTGACTGCAACCCAGACAAATGTCGCACAGAGATTTTTGTAATGTAGCTGTATCAGTGACAGCAAAATACCTTTTTTAATTACGTGACATACAGTATAGGTCACCTGGACAGAAAATACGGATTGTGCTTCGTATATAGGTGGATAAGTTAGAGCAAAATTACGTATGTTATTACTTACCATGCAGTATGGAGCAATTACACTGAAACTATTTGATTAGGCAGACTTGGTCTGCTTAAGTGCAACCCAGACATATGTCGCACAGAGATTTTTGTAATGTAGCTGTTTCAGTGACAGCAAAAGACCGTATTTGATTACGTGACATACAGTATGGGTCAACTGGACAGAAAATATGGATTTTGGTTTGTGGTGAGTGGACAGCTGAACTGTGACACACAGAATGGTTCCACACAGCTGTATGAAATGGATTTGTATCACTGAGATAAAACAATAAAAAAAAGTGTTATATATGGCGATAGCTGCACTACTAGTGCCAGCCAGCCCAGCCAGAAGACAAAAAAATGTCTTGTAGCCCTTAGAAGGGCTGTTGGGTTCTTTTGAGACGACTCCTGCCTAACATAGAACTAAATCCAGGCCCTAACACTCTCCCTGAAACGCAGCAGATCTGTCCCTAACCACATCCAGACATCATCTGAGCCGAGCACTGCGGGCAGTCACTAGTATATTCCAGGGTCACCTGATCAGGCCAGCCAACCCCTGCTATCGACATGTAAGGGCCCCACGTGATGCTGGGTGTACCGCAGAGTCTCCTGGCTTGTGATTGGCTGAGTTTATAGGCACCAAAAATTCAAAATGCGAGAGATGACATTTCCTCAAGCATGGCGAGATACTCGTCCGAGCAGCGAGCACTTACGAGTACCGTAATGCTCGAACGAGCACCAAGCTCGGACGAGCATGCTCGCTCATCTCTAAACTTGAGTAACAAAAATCCCATACTATCCGAAAAAAAAAAAAAGCTTGTAATTGGAACAATATGTACGCACAATATTACTGATGACAGCTTGATGCAAGTCATCTTTTATAGTAACAGACCTATCACAATGACTAATTTAAGGTTGTAACTTATTGTTAACAGAATCATTTCTCTCTTATTCACAGAATATGAAAGTGTGATGTTTTAAGTGGTGATACCAGAGGTAGAGTAGGTATCCATTAGATTATTCACATAATAGTTTTTTTCCACCTTTTTCAAAATGATTCCCATTGAAAACTTGCTATGTTTGTGTGAACTAACAAAGTGGGACACCCCTTTTAAAATTAAATCAAAATGGCCTCCTTTATGCAGGCATTTCAAATCCTTGAGCCTCCAGTCCCACTTTAAGTTTTTTTTGTTTTTGTTTTTTTTAAAACATCTTCTGATGTAGGTTTCTTTAAATATCCATCGGATAATTTAGTAGAGGCTTAGTACCATGTCTATAAATCCCATAACTTGTATGAAAGATGCATCATTTAACATTCAATAATCTTTCAGGTACAATGAATGAATGAGCCACAAACATTTGAAAACTGAACAAAAATTTTACAACATGCATGATTTTTTTATGCTCAGGAGGATACAATATATTACAGAGCCACATTATCATAATGTACATTGTTTCATTATTTCACAACCCTGAATCAAAAATTCAAACATTTCAAAGCACACAGAACTTCAGGCTAAGCTTTTGTCTCACATAACAAGCAATGTATGTGTAATAATTCATTGTAACACCCATGTCAATTTAAAAAATGCATGGCATAGTAACAAAATTCCTGGAAAAATTGTTTTTCCATGCAAGGCCCAAAAAGATAGCATGTCATTTATACTGTACTTGATTAAAAGTAATATTTTCGCAACCTTTTAATGAAAAAAGAATTTTAAAAGTTTAGGAATCTACAGTGAAAGAAACTTGGAAGATTTCTTCATTATTTAAGGCTCATTTAAATTGTTTTATTTAGTGCATGTTATGGTACAATATGAAATGAAGATGCCATATCAATATGGATAAAATGATATCTTTTGTAAAAAAAATATATATTAAATTATTATTAATTTAATTAAATATTCAATGTGCTAATAAACATTTATGGGAGTTCCATGGACACCAAACGACTGCACTTGACTGCTCTCAGAACTTCCCTAGAAGTAAATGGAGAGAGGCAAGCAAACATGGCCACCTTTCCATACACTGCAGCCAGCAGTGTATTCAAGTTAGTTGCAGGTTCCAAGGGAACCACCTTTAGGGATATGGCCACACGGTCAGGTTTCTGCATGCAGTTTTGGAAACCAGAATGAGGAATGGGTCATATAAGAAAAGAAAGTAAAAAGGAAAGGTATGAAACCTGCCCATTTGGCTGTACCCTATCATAGTTTTCTGCAAAATCCTGCGCTTTGCCATAATAGTCCAAGATGGGAATACCCTCTCTACAGGCAAAGAAAAACAATAATTATTGTTATTGCAGTTTAATTTAGGTTTTATCTTCTTCTGCCTGCATAATCTGTTGTATAAGGAGTAAGGAACTGATTGTTTTGATCACTTAGAAAATTATATTTCTTTTCCGCAATGTGTCCTCTACTTTAGGCCCCATTCAGACGGCCGTATTATTGCGGGTCCGCAATAATGCGGACCCGCGATACTACGGGTGCCGCCCGGCGTGTGTTCCGCAACGCTCGGAACACACGGCGGGGCGCCCCATTGAAAATGCCTATACTTGTCCGCTGTTGCGGACAAGTTGTATCTTTTTATGCGGAGCCGTGGCACGGAGCTGGCTCCATGCGGCGGCTACCCGCTCTTATAGAGGTGAATGGGGCCGCGTCTATTCCGCAATATTGCGGAATATATGCGGACCCATTCACACAGTCGTGTGAATGGGCCCTAACGAGGTATTCCCACATATATTCATGGCTCATTTTTCTCCACTGCTAAAATAAAACATCTCAAATACAATCATTATTGAAAAGCAAATCCAGCTTTAGACTTCACCCCCCTCTCCCCTAAATCCCAATACTCCAAGTATGATTGTAGGTGGTTGCACAGAGATCTGCCCTCTATGCACGCATAGTAGCACTGTCTTCACTGCCCAGGGCAGACATGTGCACTCTGCACAAGCTGCCAGCCATGAATAAGCAGCTCCTTGTCTCACCATGTGCACCACTCAATTGTGTCATAGGTACAGCTGAGAAAACGCACAACTATCTGGTGTGCCTGAGCCCTGGCTACCGCTTCCCCAGATATCCATTACCTGCTCTTCCAGCAGTTGGCTTTGATTTTCTCTGAGCTTACTGAAGTTTTTGAAGAACTAGTGGATTTTGGAGGAAAGGCATGGTGCTTGTGGGGAATGTAGTTGACCACAAACAGCAATAAAGAAACATACACTTCACACTAACCAAAGAGACACAGTTATGGAGCCCTAATAAGGAACAAAGAAAGCAAATAATGAGTAGCTGAAGGTATGCTTAAAGGGAATCTGTCACCTCTGAAACACCCTCCAAACTAGAGTAAGCGGTGTATAGTGTAAGTGAAGTCAAGTCAGGTTATTAGTGTTGAGCGAGCATGCTCGCCCGAGCACTATATTCGCTCGAGCATCGGTATGGTCGGCACATCGCGGTGTTCGGCCGAACACCGCGTGTGATCGAGTGCGATGCTCGAGTCTCCTCGGGAGAGTACTGGCATTCACTGTAATGCCGTAGCTATGTTGATTTGTACGCTAATGCTACGCATTTTATGCTAATGCGTACAAATTTTTATGCTAATGCTACGCATTGTGCGCTTATGCATACGAATTTGTATGCTAATGCTACGCATTGTACGCTAATGCGTACGAATTTGTATGCTAATGCTACGTATTGTGCGCTAATGCATACGAACTCAGTTAATTAGCGTATTTTTACGAGTGAAAGGAGTGAAAGAGGAGAAGTCGCGATTCTGACCTTTTCTTATGAACCAGACACTCTCCCCATGCTGTTCCCTAACCATTTCTGTGGTGTTTTTACCATTTTCTCGCATTTCCCTATCAACCAGACACCCTCCCCTCTGCAGAGCAGGGGGTTCCGGGTCTTCTCCCATTGACTTTCATTATAATCGGGTGCTCGACCGAGCACTCGAGCACCACCTAGTGTTCGGCCAGAGCACCCGAGCACCCGAACATCGGGGTGCTCGATCATCACTACTGGTTATGTAATTTTTATCTTCATACTCACTTCCATTCTGATGTTGTGCTCCCACAAACCTGCAGTAAAATGCACTCAGTGGACTAAAGTGCTCACTCACATAATGGAGAGGACTCAAAGAAGAGTCCTCTCAATGCATTTTACTGCTGGTTTGTGGGAGCACAGGGTGTGAATGGAAGTGAGTATGAAGATAAAACTTATATATTCAGATTCAGCATCACTTACACTATACACTGCTCAATCTAGTTCAGGGGGTGTTTCGGAGATGACAGGTTCCCTTTAAGTTACTGTAGATCATTTTTTTTTCTGGGTCACTGCACCATTAATATTAGATCTCACTCGTAGTAGTAGAAATAGTGGTAGAAATATTACAGAATTTCATTTTTTAGATATATCTTGGTTTTGACAGGCTTTGAAAGTAAAGTATCTATGAGATGTGCATTTTGATCTCTCTAAGATTCTGACTAGCAGTTTGAATGTAAAGAGACATTGTAGGCAGTGCATTTATCACCCATCCTTGGGCTAAATAATTAGAGATTTGTCTGCCTTGCCAAACTTCAATACGAAATTTGATTCGTTACTAATTACTTTGTCAAAAATTTCCAGTGTATGGAGATGTGCAATGACAGGGAACAGTGATTGCGTTGCCCCCCCCCCCCATCATTTAACCCCTCAGATTCCATGTCCAACACTGATTGTGGCATCTGTGACTCACATTAAGCTGTTCAAGGGTAAATCAGGGGTGAGATATAAATATATATATATATATATATATATATATATATATACAGTACAGACCAAAAGTTTGGACACACCTTCTCATTCAAAGAGTTTTCTGTATTTTCATGACTATGAAAATTGTAGATTCACACTGAAGGCATCAAAACTATGAATTAACACATGTGGAATTATATACTTAACAAAAAAGTGTGAAACAACTGAAAATATGTCTTATATTCTAGGTTCTTCAAAGTAGCCACCTTTTGCTTTGATTACTGCTTTGCACACTCTTGGCATTCTCTTGATGAGCTTCATGAGGTAGTCACCTGAAATGGTTTTCACTTCACAGGTGTGCCCTGTCAGGTTTAATAAGTGGGATTTCTTGCCTTATAAATGGGGTTGGGACCATGAGTTGTGTTGGGCAGAAGTCAGGTGGATACACAGCTGATAGTCCTACTGACTAGACTGTATATATATACTCACTTCATCTACTTGCTCATGGAGAAGCAGTCCACTCCCGTCTTGATTGAAAAAAACACACCAATGGACACTAGGCTGATGATGCCACTGCGGACATCCAGCACGATCACATAAGGTTTTCTTTAGAGATGAGCGAATCTATATTCGTTACGAATCTTTGTATGCTATCTCTACGTACGCATCAGATAATTTGTACACTAATACTACGCATATGATAATTTGTACGCTAATGCGTACGTATTCAGTTAAGTAGCATACTTTTACTGTATGTTCATTATTTGTGCAGGCCTAGCATCATGCATGCGTATGACGTAACCGTTAGACAATAATACGCTAAAGCTTTGTACGCACTTTGTACGCTCATCCGTACGTATTAGCGGAAAAGTTCGCAGAACACAAATATTTCGGAACGCAACTTGGACCGAAGCAAATTTTATAAAAATTTAAAATTCAACGAATATTCGCCGATGCAAATCTTTGAAGATACGCTCATCTCTAGTTTTCTTTAATCAAGACCTGAGAAGACAGCCTCTCCATGAGCGTGCCCCCTGCACCTCTCCTGAAATGACCAGAGTTACCAGTTGCACATGCACATGGCCACTCCATTCATTTCCATGGGAGTTCCAGAGGTAGTAAAGTGCTGCACATGTGCGACTGACCGCTCTGGTCATTTCAGGGGAGCAGCCAGTGGCCCCTGTTTTATGATCAGTGGGCAGTAGCTGTAGGACCCCCACCAATCTGATAGTTATCCCATAAACCTCTTTAATGGAGAATTCTTAAGCGTGTTTAATTAAAGAAAGCTACATGTGGCTGAAAACATTTTTCTGAGAACCACACCATGTCTCTTACAGAAGCAAGTATAGCAAGAATACTTCTGTGCTCCTCCTTATAAACTCCAATGCATAAAAGAAGTACACTTTAAGTGGAGCTCAATTCTAACTGTAGAGAGATGCAATGTAGTCATGTGCAAAAGTGGCAAGAGTTAAGAAATGTGAGGCAGTG
Organism: Rhinella marina; assembly: GCA_900303285.1. NCBI lineage: Eukaryota > Metazoa > Chordata > Amphibia > Anura > Bufonidae > Rhinella > Rhinella marina. The sequence goes on from ONZH01007155.1 coordinate 33,008, forward strand.
CTTTAATATCTGGTATGCAGCTTATTAATTATTTTTATTTAAAAAATTAGTATTTTAGCACATTTTATCATTGTATATATGAACTTTGCATATATATATATATATATATATATATATATAGATATATATATATATATATATATATATATATATATATATATATATATATATATATATTAGTGCCAAATGTGCATCAAGAAAACATATATTAAATGAGCCATTTTATTGCTATGACATCATGCACATTCCAGCAAACCAAGCCAGGTTGTGCAATATATGGATCACATGGTTACCTTACACTGCTTCCGAAAAGAGAGGATCTGGATAACCTATTAAAGGGGTTCTCCAGGAATTAAAAAAATGAAAATACTTAAATATTACTTTATAATAAATATATTCACAAATACCTTTCATTACTTATAGTGGCTCATTTTGTCTAAGGAGCAATTATTAGGAGAAATAAAATGGCCACTGTCCTATCCGTACGCACAAAACCTGTCCTAATCAAACAGGACAGTTACTTCACAGCACTGAGGTAAAGAGTTGCCTCATCCTCTACTTGTCAGGAATCACGATCCTGAATACAGGTGAATCTCTGTGCGAATGGAAAAGATGAGGAGACATGAGAGGAGGGTGGGGTTGTGGCTAATGAGCAGCAGTACTTGTTAACAGTCTTCATTACCACAGTCTGTCCTGACATCCTCTCTGTACTTGATGTCTCTTCATAAACTAAATTCCCCAGAGATTCAGCTAAAGTTCTTATCATCTGTATTCAGGATCATAATCCTTGACAAGTAGAGAGGAGGAGGATGGGGAAGCTCTTTACCTTAGTCTTGTAAAGTAACTTGTCCTCATGTGTGATCCGGACAGGTTTTGTATGAAATGATGGGACAGCTGCCATTTTGTTTGCCCTGATGATTGCTCCCCAGACAAAACCAGCCATTATAAATAATGAAAGATATTTGAGAATATATTTATAATTAGCTGAAGGACCAGGCTTCGCCCCGGGTATATTTGATCTATTTCATTTAATGCTTGTGTGTGTGACGTAAAAAAAATATCGAAAGTGACCTCTACAGCAGCCCGCCCCTTATAACTGTGACCTCCACAGCAGCTAGAGTGGCCACTGTCTTCACCCCAGAAAGCCAGACCTCACCGGCCATTCCCCCAAACGTGAAACAGTGCCCTTGGTTACCATGAAGACACACCACTAAACATGAGGCCACGCCCCCTGGCTCCGTGAAGACACGGAGGAGAAGCTGCCTGAGGTGAAAGGGTGGACATCCCTATGTCCATCCAGGCACTGTGCTGGACTGAGGACAGGGAGCCAGAAAACCGGGCTGTCCAGCCTAAAGCCGGACAACTGGCCACCCTAACATCAGCCTGCCCCTAGGGTGGCCAGAGGTCCAGTTTTAGGCTGGACAGTCTGGCTTTCAGACTCCCTGTCCACTGTCCGGCGCAGTGCCTGGACAGACACAGGGATGTCCACCCTTTCAGTAGCTCACGCTCAGACAGCTTCTCCTCACGTTAGGGGAAGGCTGGACATTCTGGATTTCAGACTACCTGTCCTCTGTCATGTGCAGGGCCTGGACGGACACAGGGGGCGTGGCCTCTTGTTTAGGGGTGTGGCTTTATGGGGACCAGTGGCACGGCTTCATGTTGGGGTAAGGCTGGACATTCTGGCTTTCAGACTACCTGTCCTCTGTCATGCACAGGGCCTGGATGGACACAGGGGGCGTGGCCTCTTGTTTAGGGGTGTGGCTTCATGGGGACCGGTGGCACGGCTATACATTGGGGAAGGCTGGACATTCTGGCTTTCAGACTCCCTGTCCTCTGTCATGCACAGGGCCTGGATGGACACAGGGGGCATGGCCTCTTGTTTAGGGGTGTGGCTTCATGGGGACCGGTGGCACGGATTCACGTTAGGGGAAGGCTGGACATTCTGGCTTTCAGACTACCTGTCCTCTGTCATGCGCAGGGCCTGGGCGGACACAGGGGGCGTGGCCTCTTGTTTAGGGGTGTGGCTTCATGGGGACCGGTGGCACGGCTTCACATTGGGGGAAGGCTGGACATTCTGGCTTTCAGACTTCCTGTCCTCTGTCATGTGCAGGGCCTGGATGGACACAGGGGGCGTGGCCTCTTGTTTAGGGGTGTGTTTTCATGGGGACCTGTGGCACAGCTTCATGTTGGGGTAAGGCTGGACATTCTGGCTTTCAGACTCCCTGTCCTCTGTCATGCGCAGGGCCTGGATGGACACACGGATGTCCTTTTGAACAGCTCACTCTCAGACAGCAGCACTGTGCTGTCTGAGCATTAGCTGCAGGGAGAAAGTCACACTCCCTCCCTCCCCTGCAGCTGACAGAAGTTGATTTTTACCTTCATTTTTTCAATCCCGGTCAGATGCGGAGTGGAAGGGGCGTGGCCATAGAAACCTGGTGTGTGTGTGGAGACTAACTGCCTGGGAGCTTCTATTGGCTGATAAGGGTCATGTGACCAGGCTACTATTGGCTAATGCATTTTTTGGGAATATCTCAGGAACGGTACGTCCTGGAGAGTTGAAAACTGTTCTAAAACCTTCCCGGACACCTGATGTACATGTGTGCCACATTTTGTGATTGTAGCTGCAGCGGTACGGATTCCTTTAGCGGACATACACACACACACACACACACACACATACACACACACATATACACTCAGCTTTATATATTAGATAAAGTAATATTTGAGTATTTTCATTTTTGACCCCAAAGATAAAATTCTAAGGGGGTCAGATCGGGAGACCGTGGGGGCCATTCAACTGCTACATGATGATGTATTTCCCTCTTTATGCACTGTAAATGCTGGCACGTTCCCTGAGTTTTTCCAGCAAGATGGTGCACCACCACATTATGGGTGTCAGGTCCGAGCATTCTTAGATGAACAGTTTCCTGGAAAGTGGATTGGTTGTCGTGAGCCAGTTGAATGGCCCCCAAGGTCTCCCAATCTGACCCCCTTAGACTTGTATCTTTGGGGTCATCTGAAGGCAATTGTCTTTGCTGTCAAGATACGAGATGTGCAGCACTTGAAACTATGGATACTGGAAGCCTGTGCTAGCATTTATTCTGCGGTGTTGCTATCAGTGTGTGAAGAGTGGGAGAAGAGGGTTAAATTGACAATCCAACACAATGGGCAGCATTTTGAACACATTTTATAAGTGGTCAGAAACTTGTAAATAACTCATGAAAGAATAAAGTTACGTTAAAACCAAGCACGCCATTGTTTTTCTTGTGAAATTCTCAATAAGTTTGATGTGTCACATGACCCTCTTCCCATTGAAAAAACTAAAGTTGGATCCAAAATGGCCGACTTCAAAATGGCCGCCATGGTCACCACCCATCTTGAAAAGTTTTCCCCTTCCCATATACTAATGTGCCACAAACAGGAAGTTAATATCACCAACCATTCCCATTTTATTTAGTTGTATCCATATAAATGGCCCACCCTGTATAACTATTGCAGTCTATTGTTGTGTGAATGTATTTAATATGGGAGTGTTTATTTACTGACTGCGCATCACATTGTTACACAACTTTATTGCTCATTCATCTGTCGGTTCTGTGCTCTATTTGTATGTTTCTTATGCTATATTGGACTTTGCTGGACTTTACTGACCATTTCTGACAATCCAGCAATGATACATTGACTTACACTGGCTGGTTGTCAAAATGCTTGGATCATTGACAACAAGCACACTCAATGGATCAAAGCCATCACCTCATACACATGATTTAATCAAGCAACAATGAATACATTATTCCAGTAAATGAATATATTGTTTAATGCTGTAAAATGATTCTAAAACTAACATTTGACTGTTTCAAAAACAATGCAGTGTTTCTATGGGAGAAACCTAAAAAAATATGTGACATATATGTCATAATGTCTTTTCATTTGTCAAAAACACTTCTGTAAGTCTCTGTATGAAATGGGAGGCATCCAGAGGTATACTGTGGCCCCATAGCATTCCTTGGGCTATACAATTTTAACTGTCCTATTTGGAGCTTTCGGTTTGTAGTAGCCCACAATATAGTTAGAATAACTCCACTAAGCCAAAAAAAAAAGACAAACCATGATTTCTCTAACATTTTCTCTTAAACATTTTACATTGACATAAGCTCGGATGAGAGTCCAAATGAATCATTCATTGAGTTCAAGCAGACACATTAGACTGTTTAGAGGAACCAGGCCTCCATGGGGAAACCACTACTGGGAAATAAAAATAAGAGAAAAAGATTTGCTTGCGTCAGGGAACACAGTAAATGTTTTTTTTTTTTTTTGTCTGATTAACTCAAAATTTGCATTTTTGGCTCTAACCACCATATCTTTCTTATATGTATGAATAGGTAAAAAAAAATTATATCTGGCTGTGTAGCTGCCATTGTGAAACTTAGGGCTGTATTATACCAACAGATTATCTGACCAATTTCTGTCCAATCAGACCAATAGTTGGCATGTATAACAAAAGATCTGTGTGTGAAAACAGCCATCTGACCAATGATTGGCCAGAAAATATGAGATAATATCAGATATTCTGTAGGTGTAGTACAGGCCTTAGGAGAGAGGATGTGAAGGGTTTTGCTACTAAACCTGTTAGAATGCAGAAATAGAAGTGAAGACAAACTTAACCAGTATTGCTATCACACTATCCAGCAGTGAGTTTGCACTAAGGCTTTCATTTGTTTTCCAATGACCCAAAATAAAACTGGCTGTAGAAACTGCTTAACAAAAAAAGAAGAGTGATAGAGTCCTGCATCAGATGATATGGCCTCCATAGCCTCTTAACCCAACCCTAATAGGTATGACCTGTGTTAAGTTGGGCTAGAGATTCAAGCAAAAGCAGCTGACAAGTGCTCATATGGAAACTCCTTCAAGACTACTGGAAAAGCAAAACTGGTGGCTACTTCATGCAGATGGTTAAGAGAATGCTAACAGTATGTCAAACTGTTGTCAAAGCAAAGGATCACTTCTTTGGCAAAGAGATGAGGATCCTTAACAGGGGCTTTCCTTCTAGTAATTCAGAATTCCCTGCATATATGACCGTGAGCTTTCTAAACCAGACAACCCATTTAGAATGAAATTCTAGTTACTTCAACGTATGAACTGAACTTAAGTTCAACTATAAAAGCTGCCAGAGTTGTCAGCTAATATCTAGAGAAATTCCAGCTACAATGTTGATTCAATAGATATTTCTTCAGTAAAGAAAATTCTCCAAGCACCTTAAAGTAGGAATACTTAAATACTTGTAATAACTTTAGAGATGAACACTTCAAATATTTTCCTTAATATTTATTTTAAGATAATGATTTTCTAGTTTATTAAAAGCATACTTGGCAGAATGTCAGAGTCCCTAGAAAAAGGGAAACTACCGGCCCCATCACAGATCAGGCAATTTACCCATAGCTGTGATTTATTCTAGCAGGAACAGTCATTCATACCCAACTCTTCTTTTTTATAATTCTAAAAAACCACTTTCTTCCACTGCCGGTTCTTGTCAGTGGAAGAAACCAACCCACGAGTATGAGGAACCAACTGGTTCAGAACCTGACTTGAGGGACGGCCATACTGGACTTAGTATTAACCAATAAACCTGACAGAACAACAGATGTGCAGGTTGGGGGACACCTGGGAAATAGTGACCATAAAATAATAACCTTCCAATTTTCATTCAAAAGAGCGTTTCTTCAGGAAGGAACAAAAATATCAAACTTTAAAAAAGCTAAATTTAGCCAACTAAGAGAGGCTATAGGCCTAACTAACTGGGACAAAGTCCTCAAAAATAAAAATACAGCCACAAAATGGGATATTTTTAAAAGCATCCTAATATCTAATTGTGAGACGTACATACCTTATGTGAATAAAAGGTTAAGGAACAAGAAAAAACCAATGTGGATAAATAGAACTGTAAAGAAAGCAATAAATGACAAAAAGCAAGCAATTAAATAACTGAAACAGGAGGGTGGCGAGGAAGCATTGAAAAACTATAAGGAAAAAAATAGAATATGTAAAAAACAAATAAAAGCAGCTAAACTAGCGATCGAGAGATTAATCGCCAAAGAGAGTAAAACTAACCCTAAAATGTTCTTTAATTAAATAAATGGTAAAAAGTATAAACCTGAAGGTGTCGGCCCCTTACAGGGTAATGAGGAGGGAGTTGCAGAGAACGATGAGGAGAAAGCAAAGCTACTAAATATCTTTTTCTCCACTGTATTCACTGAGAATAATAAACTGTCAGATGAAATGCAGAATATGAAAGTAAATTCCCCTTTAAAAGTGCCCTGTCTGACCCAGGAAGAAGTACAGCGACTTCTTAAAAAGATTAAAATAGACAAATTGCCAGGACCTGATGGCATATACCCCCGTATCCTAAGGGAATTAAGTAATGTCATCGCCAGACCCTTATATCTGATATTTAAGGACTCTATACTGACAGGGAGTGTTCCACAGGATTGGCGCATAGCAAATGTGGTACCAATATTCAAAAAGGGTCCAAAAACACAGCCCGGGAACTATAGGCCGGTAAGTTTAACATCTGTCATGGGTAAACTGTTTGAGGGTTTTCTAAGAGATGCTCTCTTGGAGTACCTCAATGAAAATAAGCAAATAACTCCATATCAGCATGGCTTCATGAGGGATCGGTCATGTCAAACCAATTTAATCAGTTTCTATGAGGAGGTAAGTTCTAGACTGGACCGCTGCGAATCAATGGATGTCGTGTATCTGGACTTCTCCAAAGCATTTGACACTGTACCATATAAAAAGTTAGCATATAAAATGAGAATGCTTGGACTGGGAGAAAATATCTGTATGTGGGTAAGTGACTGGCTCAGTGGTAGAAAACAGGTTGTCTATATATATTTATACATAGTTATTAGATCTCCAATCAGTCGTGTTTTTTCTAAAGTGAATAAGCCTAATTTTGATAATCTTTCTGGGTACTGTAGTCCACCCATTCCAGTTATTTATTTAGTTGCCCTCTTCTGAACCCTCTCCAGCTCTGCTATGTCTGACTTGTTCACAGGAGCCCAGAACTGTACACAGTACTCCATGTGTGGTCTGACTAGTGATTTGTAAAGTGGCAGGACTATGTTCTCATCACGGGCATCTATGCCCCTTTTGATGCAACCCATTATCTTATTGGCCTTGGCAGCAGCTGTCTGACACTGGTTTCTACAGCTTAGTTTGCTGTTCACTAAAATTCCTAGGTCCTTTTCCATGTCAGAGTTACCTAATATTTTACCATTTAGTATGTACTGGTGACTTGCATTATTCCTTCCAATATGCATAACCTTACATTTGTCAGTGTTAAACCTCATCTGAGTGGTGAGGGTAAAATTTCATACTCAGCAGTTTGGGAATTTTTTATCAAGTCACTGGAGGACGTTAGCATAGCGGTATGCAGGATATGTGGGCAGAAGCGCGGTCAAGATGCTAATGTTGTCAATACACCCCGGTCAACAATTGGAGCATCAACATAAAGTGGCCTGGGAAAACCATGGCACTAATGTAGTAGCACAGTCTGATGCAACAACAGCTGTATCTCCCAGCAGCCCACACTCCTTCTCCAGCAGTCAGGGGTCCTCAACCTCAGAAGAAGGAAGCTGTTGTTACTTCCCTTTTTATATTGCTCCTGATGCTCCTTCTACTACTCATCATCACATGTTTCGCCAGCACTCGATCACTGAGGCGATTGCAAAGAGACAATAGTGGGCCAGTTCTTGAGCCTGTCGGTGTCTGGTACAGTTTATACCAGCGCTGATATGTGGAGCTATAACTATAGCCAAGGACAATATATGTAATTTACCTCCTCATCCTCCACCTTGTCCTCAGCCTACATTGTAGGCACAGTTCAGAGTGGTCCTCCAGTATACCACCTATGCAAAGCACAGCATTGTAACGAAATTCTGCACCTGGCTAGCTTGGGCAAAAAGAGTCATACCGCGGAGGAACTGCTCCACGTCATCAACCAAGATATCGAATCCTGGCTGTCTTCTCGCCAACTGGAGATAGGAACCATGGTCACAGACAACAGAAGGAACATCCTGTCTGTGTTGCATCAGGCATGGCTGACCCTTCAATCTCGTTGTCACCAGGTTCCTGAAGTCTTTCACCCAACTGTAAGGCATCTTGAAAATGTCAAGGAAACTGTGCATGCACTTCAGCCACTCTTACCATGCAAAACATGCCCTCGTAGAACTGCAAAGTCAAGGAAATACATCACCTCATATGATGTTTCCACATGTTGTACCCACTGTATGGCCAGAGAAAACCCGTGAATGATTTATTGATGATGCAGACTGATAGGACTACTCCCCGTGTAACTTTGACGTTAGATAGTGGCTCATATGTGGCAACTGCAGTTTGCTCAGGCCCTTTTAGGAGACCAGTTTATTTGTCAGTCACCAGGACTATGGTATGAATGATGTCATTCCACTCTTACATCCTGGAGGGGATGCTGAAAAATATGATGGCGAGGGGACAGAAGATGTAGCGCCTCCATCTCACAGTCACCTGAGCCCTGTGGAGGCTGAACTAGAGGAGGAGGAAGAAGAAAAGGATGACATAAATGCCCAGGAATTCTATACAGAACTAGGTAGTTTATCTGTCAAAGCATCAGGAACATGAGGAGCTAGAAGGTGATGAGGAAGATGACATAGATGACTCTGACAGACCGTGGCAGTATGCAGTGGGGAGGGAGAAAGAGTCCCTCTGAGTCCCTTGCGCAAATGGCCAGATGCATGCTGAGTTGCTTGTATAGTGACAGCTACATTATCAGAGGGATGCCTACTGGCTTTCCACAATGTTAGACCCTTACTACTGGTCCAAAATGAGGGGCTTTTTTATACCTTTTGTGAAAGAAATTAAGTAGTTGATGAACAAAATTGTGCTAAGGCCTTGTTCACACATCAGTTATTTGGTCAGTTATTTCAATAAGTTTTTGTGAGCCAAAACCAGGAGTGGAAGCTACACAGTGATAAGGTATATTGAAAAGATCTGCACCTGTTCTGTGTTTTTGACCCACACCTGGTTTTGGCTCACAATAACTGATGGAAATAACTGATCAAATAACTGATGTGTGAACAAAGCCTAAGTTGTATTTAATTATCAAATAGTATCTATCTTCTTATTAATCTCCATTAGATTTAGACCACTTTATGCTTAAAATAAAAATTAGTCAACATCACTTGATTTCTATAGGAAGATAGCTAGTCCATGCAAAAAGAGGAACTTGGCAGAACTTGATATATTTGGGCATGGAATTTTCCAGATAGCTGAGTAATGCATTTGTGTCATTAGCCATTACCATTTTTTTGATTTGTTGTTTTAATGTATACTTGTATGCTTGTGATTGGATATATTAAAATTGATGGCTGAAGGGGAGTGGCTAGATCCACCATGTACATGTAATAAAATTGGCTCTTTGGGAGTGACTTTCCAGAAAGAACCATTTGACCAGCAAGCTGTCTGGATGTGCGATTCTTAGGCGGGCCGCATCTCCTGGAACCTGGGGAAAACTTATTAACATAATTTGAATCCCACAGACAACAGAGTGAAGTCTCTTAATTTGAGACTTGTCCTAAATTGCAGCGACACTTTTGAGAGGGATGAATAACTCAACTACTATCGAGACATCCTTTGTAGTCATTTGGTAGCCAAACTAGAATTGTGGCTACAGCTGGCCAAGTTTTTCCTGGGCAAGCTTTCCTGCCAAGCAAGTAGTGTTGCATCAGAACTAGTGTTTAGTTCGGTGGGTGTCATATTTACCCCAAAGAGAACTCATCTTTCAACACAAAATGTTGAGGGACTAACCTTTATAAAGATGAAGCAGGCCTGGATTAACCACAATTTATAGACACCTGTGCCTGATCCATCAGAGTAGATCATTCTGGCAGTGATGATCAGACTGTAGTGAGCTGCCATACCAGAACATTGTGCTAAATGGCCCGTTACTTCTGGCCATGTCCTGCTGCCATTATTCTGATGCTGTCACCTGCCTGATACCACACTCCTGCTGCCTCTACTGCCATCTGTCCCTACTGTGATCTGGCACCATCTTGTACTGTTACTGTCACTGCTGATTAGTAGAGATGAGCGAGCACTAAAATGCTTGGGTGCTTGTTATTCGAGACGAACTTTTCCCGATGCTCGGGTACTCGTTTCGAGTAACGAACCCCATTGAAGTCAATGGGAGACTCGAGCATTTTTTGCAGGGGACCAAGGCTCTGCCTAGGGAAGGCTGGGTGAAAACCTGGAAACATCAGAAAATGATGGAAACACCACGGAAATGGACAAGAAACAGCAGGGGCAGCATGCATGGATGCCTCTGAGGCTGCCTAATCCCACCATTACCCCAAATTCTCCTGCAAAAGCCTGGTGGTTACCCTCATGGCAATTGTGCTCACCCAGACCAAGAAAGGTGAGGCACATGCCCATCACATGTTAGGGAAGCACCCAACTAGGTGCAACGAAGGTCCATCACCCATGCCCATGCTGGCACTGCTCTCCTATCCCCAGCCACACAATGCAGGCATAAGCCTGACACAGCATGGCGGTGACACCAACAAGTGACCAAGTTAGATGAGGTAGCAGGTGAGCCACCCAAAAATTTAGCCTGATGCAGCATGGCGGTTACACCACCATTGACTTTGTCCGACTGAGAATGCAGTGAAATGGCTTTTGTTGAGCCTCCCAAAAATTTTTTCTTTTCGGAGTACATAAAGTCGACCCTCAGCAAAAATTTTTTTTTTAAATGTCGGTACTTGCGCCTCCTGAAAAATTGTTTTAGACTGTCTATTTGACGCTCCTGAAACATTGTTTTACAGTGTCTGTAGTTGACACTGCGGAAAAATTGTTTGGAGAGAGGGCCTGTAGGGGGCCCTCCGGAAAAATTGTTTAGAGAGAGGACCTGTAGGTGGCCCTCTGGAAAAATTGTTTAGAGAGAGGGCCTGTAGGTGGCCCTCCAGAAAAATTGTTTGGAGAGAGGGCCTGTAGGGGGCCCTCCAGAAAAATTGTTTAGAGAGAGGGCCTGTAGGTGGCCCTCCGGAAAAATTGTTTAGAGAGAGGGCCTGTAGGTGGCCCTCTGGAAAAATTGTTTAGAGAGAGGGCCTGTAGGTGGCCCTCTGGAAAAATTGTTTGGAGAGATGGACTGTAGGGGGCCCTCCGGAAAAATTGGCATAAAAGAGTGCCAGTTGGCCCTCTAAAAAATTGCGTTTTGGGTCAGCGTTAGGCAAAGACGACAAGGAGGAGGGGGAGAAGGAGTAGAGAAGAGGAATCGGATACATAAGTAATGGTAATCTTTAGCTGCTTTCCCCCGGAGGAGATTTGAATTCCGGTGAAATCCAGGCTTTGTTCATTTTAATAAGCGTCAGCCTGTCAGCGCTGTCAGATGACAGGTGTGTACGCTTATCGGTGATGACGCCACCAGCTGCACTGAACAGCCGCTCTGACAACAAGCTAGCGGCAGGGCAGGCCAGCACCTCCAAGGCGTACAGCGCCAGTTCAGGCCACGTGTCCATCTTTGAAACCCAGTAGTAGTATGGAGCAGAGTGATCACGCAGGACGTTGGTACGGTCAGCTAGGTACTCCCTCACCATCTTTCTGTACAGCTCCCCCCTACTCTGCCTAGACTGGGGACAGGTGACAGTGTCTTGCTGGGGTGACATAAAACTGGCAAAGGCCTTGGAGAGCGTTCCCCTGCCAGTGCTGGACAAGCTGCCTGCTCGCCTCCTCTCCCCCGCTACTTGGCCCACAGAACCACGCCCTCTGCCACTAGCGGCGTCAGATGGGAAGGATTGTTTCAGCTTGTGCACCAGGGCCTGATGATATCTATTCACTCTCATACTCCTTTCCTCTGCAGGGATGAGAGTGGAAAGGTTCTGCTTGTACCGTGGGTCCAGGAGAGTGAACAATCAGTAATCGGTGTTTGAAAAAATTCTTCTAACGCGAGGGTCACGGGATAGGCAGCCTAACATGAAGTCTGCCATGTGCACCAGAGTCCCAACATGCAAGAATTGCCTCTCCTCACTGGCCTGACTCTCCATTTCCTCCTCCTCTTCCTCCTCTTCAGCCCATACACGCTCAAGAGTTAAGAAGTACTGAGCATTGGTACCCTCTTCTGTCTCGCCGATATTCTCCTCCTTTTCCTCCTCATCCTCATCCCCCTCCTCCGATACGCGCTGAGAAACAGACCGGAGAGTGCTCTGGCTATTAAGCAATGTATCTTCCTCCACCGTCTCTTGTGACAAGCGCAAAGCTTCTGACTTCATGCTGAGCAGTGAGTTTTTCAACAGGCAAAGCAGCGGGATGGTGAGGCTAATAATGGCGGCATCGCCGCTGACCATCTGTGTTGACTCCTCAAAGTTGGTCAACATCTGGCAGATATCAGACATCCACGTCCACTCCTCATTGTAGACTTGAGGAATCTGAGGTACCTGACTACCAGTTCTGGTGGAAGTTGACATCTGGCAGTCTACAATCGCTGTGCGCTGCTGGTAAACTCTGGATAACATGTTTAATGTCGAATTCCATCTTGTGGGCACGTCACACAACAGTCAGTGAGCGGGCAGTTGTAGGCGGCGCTGCGCTGCCCTGAGAGTGGCAGCATCTGTGGTCGATTTGCGGAAATGCACACAGATGCGGCGCACCTTGGTGAGCAAATCAGACAGATTGGGGTATGTCTTGAGGAACCGCTGAACTATGAGATTGAACACGTGGGCCAGGCATGGCACATGTGTCAGTCTGCCGAGTTGCAGAGCCGTCACCAGGTTACGCCCGTTGTCACACACAACCATGCCTGGCTTGAGGTTCAGCGGTGCCAGCCACAGATCGGTCTGCGCCGTGATGCCCTGTAATAGTTCTTGGGCGGTGTGCCTTTTGTCACCTAAGCTCAGCAGTTTGAGCACCGCCTGCTGGCGCTTAGCCATGGCACTGCTCCTACGCCTAGAGCTAACGACTGAAGGCGCCGTGCCCATGGATGGTAATTCGGAGGAGGAGGTGGAGGAGGAGGAGGGGTTGGAGGAGGAGGCATAGTACGTCTGAGAGACCGTGACCGAGGTAGGCCCCGCAATCCTCGGTGTGGGCAGTACATGAGTGGCCCCAGGGTCAGACTCGGTCCCAGCCTTCACCAAGTTAACCCAATGTGCCGTCAGTGATATATAGTGTCCCTGCCCGGCAGCACTTGTCCACGTGTCCATGGTTAGGTGGACCTTCTCAGAAACAGCGTTGGTCAGGGCACGGATGATGTTCTGTGACACGTGCTGGTGTAGGGCTGGGACGGCACATCGGGAAAAATAGTGGCGGCTGGGGACCGAATACCAAGGGGCAGCCACCACCATGAGGTGAAAGGCCTCGGTCTCTACCAGCCTATAGGGCAGCATCTCCAGGCTCAGCAATTTGGAGATGTGGACGTTGAGGGCTTGGGCATGTGGGTGGGTGGAACTGTATTTCCTCTTGCGCTCCAGCGTCTGCTGTAAAGACAGCTGAATGCTGCGCAGGGACATATTGGTGGAGGTTGTGGAGGATCGTGGAGGCGAAGGTGTGGTTTTCCGGCGGGAGGCACTCGTGCTGGGGTCCTGGGCAGGGAGTTGACTAGCAGAGGCAGCGAGTGACACAGGGGAAGGAGCAGTGGTGTGACCCACAGGAGGTGAACGGCCTTGGTTCCATTGAGTGGGGTGTTTAGCACTCATATGCCTGTGCATGCTGGTGGTGGTTAGGCTAGTAGTGGTGGCACCCCTGATGATCCTGGTGTGGCACAGGTTGCACACCACAGTCCGTCGGTCATCCTAAATTTCTTTAAAGAACCTCCAGACTTGCGAACATCTAGGCCTCACCACGGGAGCTTCACTACATGAAACAGTTGCTGCTGATGAACCAGCTCTGGCCCTGCTTCTCCCTCTGGCCACACCACTGCCTCTTCCAACCTGTTCTGGTGCAGCACTCGCCTCCGCCTCAGAAGCACTGTCTTCACTCGGCTTATCAACCCAGCTTGGGTCAGTCACGTCGTCATCCTCCGATTCCTCAGTCTGCTCCCCCCTCGGACTTTCTGCCCTGACAACAACTTCACCACTTTCTGACAACCGTGTCTCATCGTCCGACACCTCTTTACACACTTCTTCCACTAAGTCAGCATTGTCATCATCATCATCACACACAGACTGCGACAGTTGGAAAACTTGGGCATCGGGAAAGAGGTCAGCAGCAACCTGAGAAGTGGTTTGTGACTCTGGGAAGGGTCCAGAAAACAGTTCCTCAGAGTATGCCAGATCGCATTCCAAATTTTCCTGGGAGGGGGAAGACTGGGGGGAAGGAGGTTGAGGTGGAGGAGCCAGAGGAGTGCTCCCTTGGGTAACATGGGTGGACTGCGTGGAAGACGGACTGGTGAACAAATTACTTGAAGCATTGTCCGCAATCCACGACATCACCTGTTTGCACTGTTGTGGTTTCAACAGTGTTCTACCACGTGTCCCTGTAAGTTGAGACATGAAGCTAGGGAGTGTAGCTCTGCGGCGTTCCCCTGCTCCCTCATCAGCAGGTACTGTCTCACCCTACCCAAGACCACGGCCTCTTCCCCCTGCACTAATTGAATGCCCACGCCCACTCCCTCGTCCTCGACCCTTAGCCCTGGGGTTCAACATTTTCTGTATATAAGTGTTTTATACATACCAAAAAAAAAAAAAAATGGGCCTGCTGTACTGAAACCCACAAACTTGTTCAATCTGAACAAGTTAATATATAGGTGGATAAGTTAAAGCAAAATTACGTATTTTATTACGTACCGTGCAGTATGGAGCAATTACACTGAAACTATTAGATTAGGCAGACTTGGTCTGCTTAAGTGCAACCCAGACAAATGTCGCACAAAGATTTTTCTAATGTAGCTGTCTCAGTGAGAGCAAAAGACCTTTTTTTAATTATGTGACGTACAGTATGGGTCACCTGGACAGAAAATACGGTGGTTTGTGGTGAGTGGACAGCTGGACTGTGACACACAGAATGGTTCCACACAGCTGTATGAAATGGATTTGTATCACTGAGCTAAAACAACAAAAAAACAAAAATTTTTATTTGTGTTTTTTTTTAACGTGACGTGCAGAATATATCAGAGAGCAAACTCAGCCCCTGCTGACTGTGGCTATTTTCACTGCACCCCAGAAAAATATCGCACTCAGATTTTTCTAATGTAGCTATACGCCGCCGGACGTCACTAGTATATTCCAGGGTCACCTGATCTGGCCAGCCAACCCCTGCTATCGACATGTAAGGCGCCACGTGATGTTGGGGGGTACCGCAGAGTCTCCTGGCTAGTGATTGGCTGAGTTATAGGCGCCAAAAATTCAAAATGCGGGAGATGCCATTTCCTCGAGCATGGCGAGATGCTCGTCCGAGCAACGAGCACTTACGAGTACCCTAATTCTCGAACGAGCACTAAGCTCGGACGAGCATGCTCGCTCATCTCTACTGATTAGGTATCATGAATAGATCTACACCTGTACTGTGGGTTTGACCCGTTCCTGCTTTGGGCTGAAAATTATAGACCAAATAAGTATGAACTAAGACTAATAGTGACGCACAGTCATTCTACATCTAACAGACAGAATTCAAACGCATGTGTTTGCACTGACATAAAATGGATTAAAAGAATCTTCTCCGCTACTTTATTGGCACTGCCTCCATGTCTTTATTTTGTTCAACTAAAGAGTCATTTGGACACCTGCAGGGGCGCAAAGATTTTTTTCCTTTTGCTTGACTGAAGGATGCTGTATGCTTTTTTTGTTTAGCTACAGGTTAATTAGGAACATTGGTGGCCTGCACAATGATATGCCTGTCACTCAGGCGCCACAAGAAATGACTAGCTGTGCATGTTGCATGTGCACCAGGATAAATTCTCCGTAAAGTTAACTGCGGGGCAGGATAGACCTGACTTAATGCGCTTTGTGACAAAGTAATTCAGATCAAATCAAACTTTTGGGAAAAATTTAGTGAAGCGACCAAATCATATTTTTGAAAACTTTGCTCATCTCTATTTATTGCTATAAGGAGCAATCAGAAATGTTTGCCAGATTTCTGGTTGTTACCCTAACATTAGCATCTGAGGAAAGCATGTGAGAATAGATATTTATATCATATTAGACTATATCTCTGTTCGGTACTAGCAATTCTGAAAACACAGGGAAAAGCTGTATAAGTTGCGTGGTTCTGACTAATATCCAAAGTTGTCTGATAAGCATGTTTTTAAGAACAAGCCACATAGCATGATCTTTTTTAAGTGACTTGCTTCCAATCACTTACTGGTGTGTTGGGAACTCATTAACGGTATCTTTGTCTTTGTACATTAATACACCTTTGCAACATTTTCTCAGAAAGTTGTGTAATAAGAAAAGAATCAAAGCAAATATTCCACCTGTCTAATATATTTGAATCCCTTTGCCACTCTTTTTATTCATGAAAGTCTGAGTTCTAAGAAAAAATGCACCACCTTGTATGTTACAGTCTGTTTTATTAAATGAAAATTCAACATATCAAGAATGGTATATGTAGAAGTCTAACACTACCAAATGTTTTCAGAAAATCTCTAAGAAAAATCTTGAGAAGAGAAATTTGGCATACTATGTTGGAAGCAAACATCTATGTCCTGTTTAGGTTTTTGGCTTATGGTAGAGGAAATAATGTTCTTTCAATTCCAATAAAATATGTATTTGGTAAAATATTATGGCATATGCCATATGACAGATGCCTATAAATATGTAAAGCAAACAGTGTTATTGCTTTTGACAGGTAGGTGTTGTGATTTATTTAATATAAGCCTACAAGTAAAGAGGCAGCATAGTTTTAATGATAAAGACCATAATGCTATACACAATTCAATAAGCTCTGCTGGGGGGAGCTGATGAAGGATGAAGGAGGTAGGTTATTACACTGAACAACAGCTAAGCAGGTGGAGTCGATCAACTGTACAACATTCTGTGATCAAAAGAATGAAAAATATATCTAAAACCCAATTTTTTATTTAGACATATTTGTTTTAGTACAGCTTACTAGAGACATATTATAGGGAGTCTGTCAGCAGATTTGACCATGCAAAATTCTCTACATTCTCATCTGAGCTGCTTCCCACTACCTCACCTTTGATTGACAGGTTTAGCATTCAACCAGAAGAACACTGGAGTCACTAGAAAAACACAGACTCCTGGGCACTTGTGGGAGGATAGCACCCAGGAAAAGAACAGCTCATGACACTTCTGCAATCTATAAAGGTATCTATAGATTTATGCATGGGGTCTGATCTAAGGCATGGGAGGTGATCTGAGGCATGGGGGCTGATCTGAGGCATGGGACTGATATAAGGCTTAAGAGTCTGATCTGAGGCATGGAGGTCTGATCTGAAGCATTGGGGTCTGATCTGAGGTATGGGGGTCTCATCTGAGGTCTGAATGGGTGGTTTTATTTATATTGGGGCTCTTATCTGAGGTCTGGTTGAGGGTCTGATCTGAGGTCTGATTGAGAGTCTTATTAACATTGGAGGTCTGACTGGGTCTGTGAGCTGAGGTCTGATTAACATTGTGGGTCTGATTGCTGGTCTGATCTAAGGTCTAATGAAAAATATTTTTTCTTATTGTCTTCATCTAAAACCTAGGTGCGTCTAATGGGCATGTGTGTCGTATAAGGCAAAAAATACCGTAATACAAGGCACTTACTAATGTATTGTGAATATCCATATTGCTTACATTGCTGGTTTGATAAATTTTTCCATCACATTAAACACTGCTCGCTTTCATGGTTACAACCACCCTGCAATTTATCAGTGTCGCTGTGCTTACATACTATAAAAAAGCACCAGTCTATGTGAGCTCCCATGGCGTGGTCACGAGAAAGGCTAGCATTTTTTCCTATAGTGTGCAAGTAAGAGCACCCTAATGGATTACAGGGTGGTTGCAACCATGGAAACGAGCAATGTATATTTTGATGGAAAAATGGATCCAGCCAGCAAAGGAAGCAATATGGGTAATGACAATACATTAATAAGGGCCTTGTATTAATTTATATGATAAATGCCACTTGCTGAAATGAACCCCTTTTGTGTTATCACTTTAACCAGATCCTGACTTCCATGCAGAGATCACAGATGCACGCTAATCATGCAACCCCCACCTTCCTCATCGATGTACTGTATACACAGCTCTCAACAGGCACTGAGTATATAGAGAGATCAGGAAGTCGCAATGTAGCTTCCTGTTCTGGTCCCCTCGATCATATGATCATTGGGGGCTAGGAGTCGGCTAGAGATGCTGGATCTTAGCAGACCCAGATCAGCTGTGCAGTAAGGTTGCAAAGAAAAAAAGGGGGTTAGTCCGTACATTCCAATGCACAGGTGCACGTCACCATGGCTGAAAGCACAAAAGCAAAAACAAAAACAATGCAATAGCATTCTGCAAACACAAATGAAAAAATATATAAAATACAGCCATACTCACTATAGAAAATATATTTCTATATTAAAATATATTTCTAGATTCTACATTTCTATAGTGAGTATAGCACTATTTTAAATATTTTTTCATTTGTGTTCGAAGAGTGTTGTTGCATTGTGTTTGTTTTTGCTTTGGTGCAGTGAGTTTGTACAGTTGTGATCTACAGCTTCTAGTTTTGAACCCAACAATCATAACCCATACATTCCAAATATCAAAATGACCATTATGGAAAGGGAACCTAATAAAAATATTTAGTTGCACTTTTGTACTATATTTAGTTATACATTCAGTTGGTTATAAAAAATAAAAATGAAAAAATACTGAAATTAAAAAATGACAAAAAATAAAGCCCCATGTATAACTAAAAAAGGCTAAAAAATTATATACATAATCAAATGACACATGTAATGAAAAAAAAGGGTTGTTTACCTATGGTTAAAAAGATTGTCAGTAAACAAACCTAAATCACTTTAATTCTGGATGCCTGCAATCACAACTGCAAGAAATTTTAGCTATATATAAAGCTGAGTGTATGTATGTATGTTCGCTAAAGGAATCTGCACCATTGCATTTACAATCACGAAGTTTGGTACACAGGTACATCAGGTGTCCGGAAAGGTTTTAGACGGCGTCTCAGCTCTCTAGCACATACTGTTCCTGAGATATTCCCCAAAAATGCAAATATGGCACCATCACATGACCTACATTAGCCAATAAATATACACTATAAAAACACTTCAGAGTTAGTCCACACTCTATGCGCTGCAGGTCTTTTCGGTGAGGTGGGTTCAGTTCACACCTTAGAACAAAGTACAAATTAGCAAAAGAAACTCCCAGTAAATTGAATATATCAACATAGCCAGAACATTGACATCGGCATGATTATCTCTTCTTCCTGACAATAGACCCCTGTCAAATAGTCGGTGGAACACGAGGGAGAGACGCTTACCTCGACAGACGCTCATCTTGAGATGTGTTTTTGATGTGCTTTTAATGCTTTTACTTTTGTGAGTATAATAATCAGTAAAAGATATCACTGTATTGAAGGTCCTTCACTATCGGTGCTCCTTCATGACTATTTGACAGGGGTCTATTGTCAGGAAGAAGAGATAATCATGTCGATGTTCTGGCTATGTTGATATATTCAATTTGGACCCATGAACATTGGGAGTTTCTCTGTGTTGGAGCAGAGCGGTCTTTTGCTAATTTGTACATTAGCCAATAGAAGCCTGCACAGTTAAGGGTCACAGTTAAGGGGGAAGGCTACTGTGGAGCTCACAGTTCTGGGGTTGGTCCACTATGGAGGTCTGTGTTACTGGGCAGATTGCTGTAGATGCCACTGTTAAGGGGCGGGGTGTTGTGGAATTCACTGTTAAGGAGATGGGGTACTGTGAGGTCACTAATAAAGGGGAGGCCACTGTGGAGGTCACTGTTAAAGGGGTGGGCCACTATGGAGGTCACTGTTAAAGGGACAGGTGCTGTGGAGGTCTCTGTTAAGGGGGCGGATCACTGTTAACGAGACAGGGTACTGTGGAGGTCACTGCTAAAGGGGTGGGTGCTGTGGAGGTTACTGTTGAGGGGGCGGGGAACTGTGGGGGTCACTATTAAAGGGGCAACTGCTGTGGACGTTGGCTATTGTGAAAATCACTGTTAAGGGGACAGGGTACTGTGGAAATCACTAATAAAGGGGCGGCCACTGTGGAGGTCACTGTTAAAGGGGAGGGCGCTGTGGATATTACTGGTAAGGGGCAGGCCGCTGTGGAGGTCACTGTTAAAGGGGTGGACACAGTGGGAGGGGACTGTGATAGTCACTGTTAAAGGGGAAGTCGCCATGAAGGTCTCTGTTAGGGGGAATGGTAGAGGTCAAAGTTAAGGGGACTGTAACCTATGGTCAGTGTTAAGGGGTGGGTGCTGTAGAGGTCACTGTTAAAGGGGCAGGCTGCTGTGAAGGTAAAAGTTAAGAGGATGGGCTGCTGTGGAAGTCCCATTTTAAGGAGGTGGGAACTGTGGGGGGTCAGTGTTAAGGGGTGGGGGCTGTGGAGGTCACTTTTAAGGAGTTGGGGTACTGTAGATGTCACTGTTATAGGGGATACTGTCAATGTTCTTTAATGACACACATTAAAGGGGTTTACAAGACAAATAAAAATTGGTGCCTCAGCAGTAAGTGTCATCAAATAATAAGAAGTCATACTCACCCTCTTATCTCTCAGCAACGCGCCATGATTCTGCAGCGCTCACATCATCTTTCTGGCTGTGGCAATGCATTTCCATGAGCAACAAGTCA
Source organism: Rhinella marina (assembly GCA_900303285.1). NCBI lineage: Eukaryota > Metazoa > Chordata > Amphibia > Anura > Bufonidae > Rhinella > Rhinella marina. The sequence continues at coordinate 53,798 of ONZH01007155.1, forward strand.
CCGTGAAGCCAATCACTGGCCTCAGCAGTACACAGCATGTAACTGCAGAGACCAGTGATTGGCTGAAGCTGTGAAATTATGTGTAACAGACGTCACTGCTGCAGCCAGGAAAATAAACATTGACGGGGAGGATGGAGAACTGAAGGGCAAGACAGGAAATGGTAAGAGAGAAAATTGGTATGATATTTAGTGCTGGCCAAAAGTATTGGCACCCCTGCAATTCTGTCAGATAATACTCAATTTCTTCCAGAAAATGATTGCAATCACAAATGCTTTGGTAATAATATCTTCATTTATTTTGCTTGCAATGAAAAAACACAAAAGAGAGTGAAAAAAAGTCAAATCATTGATCATTTTACACAAAACTCCAAAAATGGGCCGGCCAAAAGTATTGGCACCCTCAGCCTAATACTTGGTAGCACAACCTTTAGACAAAATAACTGCGAACAACCGCTTCCGGTAACCATCAATGAGTTTCTTACAATGCTCTGCTGGAATTTTAGACCATTCTTCTTTGGCAAATTGCTCCAGTTCCCTGAGATTTGAAGGGTGCCTTCTCCAAACTGCCATTTTGAGATCTCTCCACAGGTGTTCTATGGGATTCAGTTCTGGACTCATTGCTGGTCACTTTAGAAGTCTCCAGTGCTTTCTCTCAAACCATTTTCTAGTGCTTTTTGAAGTGTGTTTTGGGTCATTGTCCTGCTGGAAGACCCATGACCTCCGAGGGAGACCCAGCTTTCTCACACTGGGCCCTACATTATGCTGCAAAATTTGTTGGTAGTCTTCAGACTTCATAATGCCATGCACACGGTCAAGCAGTCCAGTGCCAGAGGAGACAGAGCAAAGCAACCCCAAAACATCAGGGAACCTCCACCTTGTTTGACTGTAGGGACCGTGTTCTTTTCTTTGAAGGCCTCTTTTTTTTCCCTGTAAACTCTATGTTGATGCCTTTTCCCAAAAAGCTCTACTTTTGTCTCATCTGACCAGAGAACATTCTTCCAAAAAGTTTTTGGCTTTCTCAGGTAAGTTTTGGCAAACTCCAGCCTGGCTTTTTTATGTCTCTGGGTCAGAAGTGGGGTCTTCCTGGGTATCCAACCATAGAGTCCCTTTTCATTCAGACGCCGATGGATAGTACGGGTTATCACTGTTGTACCCTCGGACTGCAGGGCAGCTAGAACTTGTTTGGATGTTAGTCGAGGTTCTTTAGCCACCATCCACACAATCTTTCGTTGAAATCTCTCGTCAATTTTTCTTTTCCGTCCACATCTAGGGAGGTTAGCCACAGTGCCATGGGCTTTAAACTTCTTGATGACACTGCGCACGGTAGACACAGGAACATTCAGGTCTTTGGAGATGGACTTGTAGCATTGAGATTGCTCATGCTTCCTCACAATTTTGCTTCTCAAGTCCTCAGACAGTTCTTTGGTCTTCTTTCTTTTCTCCATGCTCAATGTGGTACACACAAGGACACAGGACAGAGGTTGAGTCAACTTTAATCCATTTCAACTGGCTGCAAGTGTGATTTAGTTATTGCCACCACCTGTTATGTGCCACAGGTAAGTAACAGGTGCTGTTAATTACACAAATTAGAGAAGCATCACATGATTTTTCAAAGGGTGCCAATACTTTTGTCGACCCCCTTTTTTATGTTTGGTGTGGAATTATATCCAATTTGGCTTTTTGACAATTCTTTTTGTGGTTTTCCATTGAAGACAAATTAAATGAAGATATTATTACCAAAGCAATCATTTTCTGGAAAAATTGAGTATTATCTGACAGAATTGCAGGGGTGCCAATACTTTTGGCCAGCACTGTAAATTTTTTTACTGTTTTATGTCATTTACTGGTCCTGTACCAGTTTTTATTTATTTCAAAGAACCCTTTTAAGTATAGTATTTTCATACTCTTCCTCCATACATGCTCCAGTTTTTATTTGATGAAGCTGTCTAACAATTAGACTGCACTACTAGCATAAAATGCCAACAAGGAAGGATAGGCTTAAAATACCAAAATTATTTTTATATTACTGTTCAGCTCACAGATCACTAAAATTTGGATAGAACAATTCAGGTGAAAATTTTAACATTCAACTACCATGCACTATGCATGATTATGCCTATTCTAACAATAAAGGACATGCCCTGTAAATATTAAATGGTAGTTGCAGTCCTATGTAACAAAAAGAATATATGGGACTGTGATGTGATCTAATTGTTGATGAGAAATTATAGTCTGAACATGTTTACATAGTGCAGGCACAGTACTGCTTTTCATAAAATACTCTGTTTTAACCTGCATTGCACTAAATTACCAGACATGTACTATTATCCATTGTACTAAGACACAAAATATATAATAATATTCATTTTAAATATATTCAGAGTTTACGACTGAATATACAGTACATTTTCTAAGAAAGATGTGATCCATGATGACTTGGAGCATAAGCTCAAAAAAAATTGAACCTTAGAGAACAAGTACTTTTTAATAGTTGACAAGGTCAAAAATTCTGAAATATGATGTAATCCTTAAGATGAATTTAGTACATGGAGAACTATCTGTGGGAACATTAAAATACTGTAAGTCTTTTCTGCTTTTTAAAGTGTTTTGTCTACAGTATGTAATGTAACTATATTAATGCAGATAAATCACAGTTACTTCATCAATGTAATGAGGCTTACATAAAAATGTCCATTGACTGTCACTTGTTTGCATAAATGGCACAAATTTTTATGGCACTTCTAGATATGGAAATCTGTTAAAAAACACTAATTAAGGCATAGAACGCAAAGCAATAAAACGTAGCTTTGACATGCAAAGTTATCAAATATATGTTTGTGTCAGACTTTTTACATTAAATTTATGGAATAAAATTTAAAAAACACACACTACACATATCTGGCATGTCCATCACAGTACAGTACATAAAGTGACGTGGGAAAACTGTGTCACACATTAAGTCTTACAGGCTGATGCGGCAACTATTGCATCTCCCACCAGCCCGTATCCTGTCCAGTAGTCAGGACTTGTCAATGTCTGCAGAACCTCGTCAGCCTGGGTGAATGGAGCCACACTGTGAAGGAGGAACTGGTCTGCATCATCAATATAGAAATCGAAAGCTGGTTGTCTCCTCACCAACTGGAGATAGGAACCATGGTTACTGATTATGGGAAGAATATTTTGTCTCCGCTACATCAGGTAGGATTGACCTAAGCACCCTGCATAGCACACGTGTTCAATCTTGTTGTCACCTGGTTCCTCAAGTCTTTCACTGTACTGCAAGAGCTGTTAAAAATGTTCCTTCTTACTGTGCAAAACATGACTTCCTTGGGCTGCAAAGGCAAAATGCTCTTCCCCAACATCACCTGATATGCAACGTTTTGATTTGTTGGAACTCCACATTCCATATGTTAGACCTCCTGTACAAGGTGGTCGACGATTTCTTAATGCCGCAGAAGTGGCGAGTGCCATTTGCTCAGGTCATTTGAGGAGGCCAGTTTATTTGTCAGTTGACAGAACTATGGGATGGATAATACCATTCCACTCCTTCACATCCTAGATGTGATGCTGAGAAATATGATTGGCGAGGTAACATAAGATGTGGAGCCTAACTCTCAAGGCCGCCTGAACCCTAAAGGAAGATGAACTGGCAGAAGAGGTGGAGAAGGATGAGGACAACAAGGAAGACATAAATTCCCAGGAATTTGTCCAAGGGACAGGTGAGGAGCAGGAGGAAGACAACGATAACTCCGGCCTGTTGAGGTCAGTATGCAGTGGAGATAGAGCCAGGGAGGTCCTCTGAGTCCCTTGAGCAAATGGCCAGATGCATGCTGTCATGTTAGCGTAGAGACAGCCGCATTGTCAGAATTTGGTAGAGGGATGACTTCTGGCTATCCACATTGTTAGACTACAGGGCATTTTTTAGACCTTCTGAGAGGGATGCAAGAATGGACTACTATACTATACTATACTATACTATACTATACTATACTATAGAGACATGTTGTGTAGTCGGTTGGTTGCTGACTATTAGCGCCATCTGCTGTCCTCAGGAAGGTCTGACCAGAGGGACCCTCTTTGCTCACACTCCACTGCCATGGCTGGCAGGGAAAGGGCAAGAGCAGCACCAGCTCCATAAGCAGCAAGTTTAGTCTGAAGTCTCTGATGAGCAGTTTTCTTCAGTCATCTTCTGAATAAACCACACAGCAGCAATGGGACCTCCAGCAGAACCTCAACCATCAGGTGGTGGCATACATGGACTGCACCCTGTCACCCATGATCCAAGATCCCCTGGACTACTGAGAATGCAAACTTGAAGTGTGGTCAAAACTGGCTGACTTTGCCACGGGCATGCTTTCCTGCCCAGCCAGTAGTGTGGCAGGAGGCATAGTTAGTCCCAAGAGAACTCATCTTTCCTCCAAAATGTTGAGAAATTAACCTTCTTGATGATAAATCAGGCATGGATCAACCAGGATTTCCAGACACCAGTGCTTGCTGCAACAGGATAGATCATTCTGTCACTAATGATCATACTGCAGTGTACTGGCACACTGGAATATTCTTCAAAATGGGCCGTTACCACTGGCCACATGCTGCTGCCACCATTCGAATGCTGCCACCTACCTGATGCCACCCTCCTGCTGCCTCTACTGTCATTCCTACAATGGGGCTTCTTAACCTGATAGTACATGTTAAATGTTTAAAAGGAAATGTCTGCCAATGGGCCTTACTATCACACTTCTGTTATTGGGTTCTGCTACTACTGTGATCTGCCACCATCTTATGCTGTATGCCACTGCTGCTGCTCCCCCTCCTCGCTCTAATATGGGGCCACTATGTCAATCTGCAGCTACACAGCGCCATATGCAGAAAGCTGTGATGTACTATGTGTTCTAGCACCTTTCTATCATACCAAATATTAACTTTTGCAGCAATTTGTGCTAGAGCAGCTCTTCTAGATTTGGACCAAGTGGGCGAGCCTTCCCTTTGCATGTTTATCAAAGAGCTTTGGGCACCCATGACCCTGTCACTATTTCACCAGTTGTCCTTACTTGGACCACTTTTGGTAATCACTAAATACTGCATGCTGGGAGCACCTAATGAGACCCACCATTTTGGATCATGTCTGACCCAGTCTAGCCATCACAATTTAGCCCTTGTCATAGCCACTAAAAACCTTACACTGGCCATTTTTCCTGTTTTCAAAACATCACCTTCAAGAACTGACCATTTACTTGGTGTCTCATGTATCTCACCACAGATGGCATTGACACTATATAATCTATTTTGCTCACATAGTCCATTTCAATGTTATGGTTGATTGCTAGTCAAACTGTGTCTCCAATAAAAGTTCCAACTAGCACTTAGATTGCCAATCCATTTTTTTCTGTGTAGGTAGATGGATAGAAGATGATAGATAGATAGATAGATAGATAGATAGATAGATAGATAGATAGATAGATAGATAGATAGATAGATATGAATTTTCTTTATATATGATTTAAAAATTGAAATACTCGTTTTTTACCTTCACAGAGCTTTTGCTTCATGATTTCCCGTATTCTAGAAATTGCAATGTAGTCTTCAACATAGAACACATATGTGGATGATGGTTTATTAGCTATTGCTCTCAGCTCACTTTCTTCAATTTCTGAGCCTACGCCAATGGCAAAAAGAGTGATTTTATTCCGCCGTGCTTCTTCTGCTATGTATTTGACATCATCTTGAGATTTTCCATCAGTTAAAACAATGGCGATCTTCGTTAGTGGTCGCAAAGACCTAGCAAATAGATTCTCTGCAGCAAATTGAATCGCATTCCCAGTCCGTGTATTCCCTCCTAAATATTCAATAGCTTGCATTCTTCCGATTAGATCATCAATTGACTGATAACGGCCAAGAGAGATTTCAAGAACAGGATAGTCACTATACTGCACCACTCCAACTTGTGTAAACTTTGGTCCAATATCAAAATTGCTTGTAATGTTAACAACCCATTTTTTAAGTATCTCAAAATTTTCAGGACCCACACTCCATGAGCCATCTAGTATGAAGACCAAGTCATTTGGTGCAGTTCTGCAACCTGTTGAAAGAGCAAATATGACAATATTAAAAATTGTTCGTGTTGGTACTTATGGTATATATATATATATATATATATATATATATATATTATATTACTTAATATTATGCAACACGCTAGTTCCTGTCATTTGATGAATACATTACCTACAAAATAGACCAAACATCTGTCATAAGTGATCCCCTGCATAGATATTGTACATTAGGATGCATCCCTGGCCATGTGTTGACATTTTTTACACTAATGTGAACATTTATGTGATGCAGAGCTCCAAATTCTTTCCATAGACATATGTATGCTTTAAACATTTAACTAAGCACTCCAGCTCCTCAGCTTTCTCTAGTGGCATTTGTGGCAGACAGACTTCCATCATTTAAGTCTATGTTAAAAGGGCTTCCAAGATCTTATAACTGATGACCTATCATCGGGATAGGTCATTAGTATCTGATCGGTGGGGGTTTAACACCTGGAGGCACCTGTCCCTCAGAATACTACAGGTAACAATGGTATTACTAATGTTATTAATTTACCAGAGTTACAACTTTCACAGTGTATATTTTGTTGTATAAGGGATTGAATATATTTTGTTGTAAAAGGGATTGAATATCTGCATATCAGATCATTTTGATGAAACAGAATTCACTATTGTCTATATAGGGAAATGAAAAGCAGGAGTAATAATTCTGAGAATACAGCCTCTAAACCTGTAAGTGATACACCTGCAGACCTTGGTCCCCTGGGCTTTACTATGGTATCCAATGTCACAATTGAGGATTGTAAATGTCTTGTAGATTTATATAAATAGTTGAATGGAATTTTGGGGCATGTGCTTCACTATGTTTCCTCCCTTGACGCCAGGTAGTGCCCTCTTTAACTTTTCTGTGACAGGAGAGATGACCTGGCCTCCACAGTCACCAGACCTGAACCCAATTGAGATGGTTTGGGGTGAGCTGGACCGCAGAGTGAAGGCAAAAGGGCCAACAAGTGCTAAGCATCTCTGGGAACTCCTTCAAGACTGTTGGAATACCATTTCAGGTGACTACCTCATGAAGCTCATCAAGAGAATGCCAAGAGTGTGCAAAGCAGTAATCAAAGCAAAAGGTGGCTACTTTGAAGAACCTAGAATATAAGACATATTTTCAGTTGTTTCACACTTTTTTGTTAAGTATATAATTCCACATGTGTTAATTCATAGTTTTGATGCCTTCAGTGTGAATCTACAATTTTCGTAGTCATGAAAATACAGAAAACTCTTTGAATGAGAAGGTGTGTCCAAACTTTTGGTCTGTACTGTATCCTCATCCCCCTGATAATCTGACTGAGGGGGAGAAAAAAGCCCTGGGATGGTTGAAGGGTCAGATCCATCCATCCATTATAAAACCAGCGGATAAGGGGGGCAACATACATAGTGGTGATGCACAGAGATTATTATGAGAAAGAAGCTATGCGTCACCTAGGTGACAGGGAGACATATGGCCATATAACCAAGATCCCACTTTGACTATGCTCATTAAATTTTGCTCCGTACTACGTAGGGGGTTTGAGAAAAATATTATTTCCAAAAGATCAGCTGAAAGATTGATAGCATCTGAGCCATCTATGGTACTTCTTGCTGAAGGTCCATAAATCATTAATAGATCTACCTGGACATCTGATAGTAGCGGGCAGGGTTTCAGTTACTGAGCCCCTGTTGCGCTATCTGGATTGGTGTCTGTGGCCCATATTATGTAGTGTTTCATCTTATTTCATGGACACTAAAGCCCTTTTACAGAACCTAAATTAATTTAAGTGGCATGGAGAGTACATGCTTGGCACTATTTATGTGGTAAGCCTGTACACATGTATTACCCTTTGCAAGTATGGTCACGCCCACTCCCCCTCACACTTTGAGAAAGCATCCTAGGATGCAAAACAATCTTTGGCGGCTAATGCTTCATAGTCTGTGCCCTACCTGTGTTGCCATGCACTGTATCCACCAATAAAGATTCTTTCTTTGTGGAGGACCTAAAAGCTGCATTTTGTTAACAGGTGGATGTTCACTTTAACATATTGTATTAGTCATGATGAAGTTTGCTAAAGAATTGAGCCAGACAACCAGTCGTCCCATATTTAACTAACAGACAGAGAAAGGGAAGAAATTCCCTGATACTTGAAACTGTGTCAGTGTAGCACACCTTACAAGATAATTACAAATTGTTAAAACCATGCTCCAGAAAATGGAATTGACAACCTGTAAAGGTGCTATAATCCATTTGCCTGTATACTGACTTCTGCCTGATTTCTGGATTCTGACTCTCTGTGCCACCTGACCCATGCATTTTCACCCTACTGATCCTGTGCTGCCTGCCTGACCTTTGGACAGTTTCAGGGATTAGCATGAACTCTGCCCACCCTGATCTCAGCCTGTTATTATGAGCATCAGCTGACTATGAGTTTTTCTGATCCCTTGGTGCCACACACCTGTTTCCCTGAATCCTGTGGATCTGAAGCCAACAACACAGAGATTATTCCTGGCGCATTCTGTTTTTCTTATGATCGGGCCAGGATGATTTCACTCCTGTCAGACGAGGCTAATAATTTGAAAGAGTTCTTAGCAACTTTCCACAAAGTCTCTGAAGAACTCATACATACATACCTCTTCTGTTGATTGCTCGGCTCTGTTAATAACCTTCTCTACATCAGTTACATTCCGCTCCCAACCTAAAATACCTAGCCGGGCACAACATATATGTGAGGCAGATCTAAGCCTTATTGCATATAGTTGCTAAGGTCCTATAAGCAGGGTTCTGCCTTTCAGCTGGATTCCTTGTAAAATAAATATCCTGTTGTACTGTCTTGTATTCTGTATATGTATGTTACCAGTGCACTGATTGTGAATAATAATGCACTGCATCATATAATACATTTGCACTTCTGTATATCACTGAATAATAATAATAATTATTGTAATCATGACATTATATGTCTGTGGTAGTGAATAATATGATACAATATCATTATAAATCTAGCAAACTAACTGATATAGGAAGGGAAGACCGACTATTGGCTCTATAGGGAGAATGCCAGTACGTCGGTCAGATTACAGGGATGCCATCACTGAAGGTACTGCCATAAGGGGTACCACGATAGATAAAAGAAAAAAACCTGCTCATTGCCAGTTTAGAGGATGAGGAGGTTGTCAACAATGCACAGGCCACACAGCAGAGATGGTGTAGAAGACAAGCAATGCTCCTCCCCGAAGAGAATGCTCACAGGTGGAAAAGCAGCTTCTGCCTGCTGGACAATCCAATTTGTCAGTCACACCATCCACTGCCTCTGCCTGTAGAGAGGTCAGGTGCAATCCTCAGCTAAGAGGTGCAGACACAATTGTATCATGTGAATGGCACATAAGTGCTGACTGCTGCAATGAGGGACCCTGTGTATGGCATTATTATTATTCAGCATTTTCTGTATGGTGCTATTGTGTGCCACTCTGTGTATGGAACTATATACTGTGACCTACACACAACCTACACACAAGAGACACAGATAGTAAACATACTGGACATATATAGCAATGGTAAGGAAAGAGCAAAGCAACAGTAGAATATGCTAAAATGGTATACACAAATGTATACAGCGTGTATATAAAATATCTAGCTGACACTGTACAGATAATGTTATTAATCATCACCTATCTCTAGACACATTCAAACAGGGAAAGCTATACATCACTGATAAGACTGCCAACATCTACTAAGTCCAGAATTAACAAAGACTGAACTTAATTACTAGAGGTACTAAATCTTTCCCACTATATATCCATCTCCTTCATCTGTTCTACTGTATTACCTGCTGCAGATTGCCTGTACAGTGTCACTGTTCAAGAATCCATGCAATTCATAGGTAAGTTTAATTTGGTAAAACAATAATACTTTTTTTCTAACAGCAATCATTTTCAGATTCATAAAATTAGACCTATGGTATGGAAGTTGTATAGAATTCTTCTAAGGCCTAACCTTGAAAAATGTGTGTGTTTTAAGCACAGAAAATCTCTTGCCTCAGACATTGTACAAGTGCATCTCAATAAATTAGAATATTGTCAAAAAAGGTTTATTTATGATAATGTTGATGATTATGGATTACAGCCAAGGAAAACCTAAAAGTCATTATCTCAGAAAATTAGAATATTATATTAGACCAACTGTAATTTTTTTTTTAAAACACAGAAATGTTGGCCAAATGAAAAGTATGTACAGTAAATGCACTCAATACTTGGTTGGGGCTCCTGTTGCATGAATGACTGCATCAATGCAGCGTGGCATGGACGCGATCAGCCTGTGGCACTGCGGAGGTGTTATGGAAGCCCTGGTTGCTTTGATAGCAGCCTTCAGCTCATCTGCATTGTTGGTGTCTCTCATCTTCCTCTAGACAATACCCTATAGATTCTCTATGGGGTTAAGGTCAAGCGAGTTTGCTGGCCAATCAAGTACAGTGATACTGTGGCTATTAAACCAGGTATTGGTACTTTTGGCAGTGTGGACAGGTGCCAAGTCCTGCTGGAAAATAAAAATTCCATCTCCATAAAGCTTGTTGTCAGAGGGAAGCATGAAGTGCTCTAAAAGTTCCAGGTAGACGGCTGCACTGACTTTGGTCTTGATAAAACACAGTGGACCTACACCAGCAGATGGCACAGCTCCCCAAACCATCACTGACTGTGGAAACTTCACACTAGACCTCAAGCAGCTTGGATTGAGTGCCTCTCCACTGTTCCTCTGGACTCTGGGACCTTGATTTCCAAATGAAATGCAAAATTTACTTTCATCTGAGAACAACGCCTTTGACCACTGAGCAACAGTCCAGTTCTTTGTCTCCTTGGCCCAGGTAAGATGCTTCTAACATTGTATATTGGTCATGAGTGGCTTGACACATGGAATGCGACACTTGTAGTCCATGTCCTGGAAACGTCTGTGTGTGGTGGCTCTTGAAGCACTGACTCCAGCAGCAGTCTACTACTTGTGAATCTCCCCTCAAATTTAGGAAAGGCCTTTTCTTAGCAATCCTATCAAGGCTGCGGTTCTCCCTGTTGCTTGTGCACTTTTTTCTACCACTCTTTTTCCTTCCACTCAACTTGCTTTGATACAGCACTCTGTGAACAGCCAGCTTCTTTAGCAATTACCTTTTGTGGCTTACCCTCCTTGTGGAGTGTGTCAATGAAAGTCTTCTGGACATCTGTCAAGTCAGCAGTAGTGTTGATCGAGCACCGTAGTGCTTGGGTGCTTGGGTCGAACACTAGGTGGTGCTCTAGTGCTCGACCGAGCACCCGAGCATAATGGAAGTCAATGGGAGAATCAGAGCACTAAATCAGGCACCCCCTGCTCTGAAGAGGGGAGGGTGTCTGGTTCATAGGGAACGGAAAGAAAATGGTGGAAACAGCACTGAAATGGTTTGGAACAGCATGGGGAGGATGTCTGGATGCATCTTGGACTACAAAGTCGCTGCTGGGAACAATGTTGTCCGAGTATTACGCCACTTTTACGGAATGACAAGAATACCCCCCAAAACCGAAGATAACATTGATTTTAGAGGAAATATTGTTAGGAAACATATATTTTCTTGTACATAAAGCGCAAGTGCTGCTAAAAATTACAAGGAAGAGGCACTCCGATACAAAAGGTATATCACATAAAGGAGGGCCTCATTAACATTGTGGTACAATTGTTCATATCGTGGGACTCCTACACTCATAAAACCTATGCACAAAGTGAAAGGGCTGCCAAAAATTACAAGGAACAGGCACTCCAATACACAGATAATGTCGCCTTGATTAGCGGCAGAAAAAAATACACAGGATTTCAGGTATTTAGGATACAGAAACGTTATAATGCACACGCAACACAGGTAATGTCGCATTGATTAGCAGCAGAAAAAATTACGACGGATGTCAGGTATTTAAGATACAGAAGCGTTATAAGGCACACGCAACACAGGTAATGTCACCTTGATTAGCGGCAGAAAAAAATACACAGGATTTCAGGTATTTAGGATACATAAACGCTATAAGGCACACGCAACACAGGTAATGTTGCCTTGATTAGCGGCAGAAAAAATGACACCGGATGTCAGGTATATAAGATACAGAAACGTTATAAGGCCCACGCAACACAGGTAATGTCACCTTGATTAGCGGCAGAAAAAAATACACAGGATTTCAGGTATTTAGGATACAGAAACTTTATAATGCACATGCAACACAGGTTATGCCGCCTTGATTAGCGGCAGAAAAAATGACACCGGATGTCAGGTATATAGGATACAAAAACGTTATAATGCACACGCTAGTTGGTGTTTAGGTCAGGCAAACTTGCGTTATTTTTGCCCCAAAAGAAAAAAAAATATTGCAGTCAGATAGAACAATAGTCCTTAAAAGGACTTTTGCGTCTTTTAAACAGAACAACTAGCCCTGCCTAGCCAAACCCTATCCCTACACTATCTGTGCCTCCTTGCGCAAACGTTATACAGCAGACGCAGCGCAGATAATGTCGCCTTGATTTGCAGTAGAAAAAATGACACCGGATGTAAGGTACAGTGCCTTGCGAAAGTATTTTGCCCCCTGGAACTTTTCAACCTTTTGCCACATTTCAGGCTTCAAACAAAAAGATATAACATTTTAAATTTTTGGTGAAGAATCAACAACAAGTGGGTCACAATTGTGAAGTGGAACGAAATTTATCGTATCATTTAAACTTTTTTTGTAATAATAAAACTGAAAAGTAGGGAGTGCAAAATTATTCGGCCCCCTTGCATTAATACTTTGTTGCGCCACCTTTTGCTTCGATTACAGCTGCAAGTCGCTTGGGGTATGTCTCTATCAGTTTTGCACATCTAGAGACTGAAATTCTTGCCCATTCTTCCTTGCAAAACAGCTCGAGCTCTTTGAGGTTGGATGGAGAGTGTTTGTGAACAGCAGTTTTCAGCTCTTTCCACATATTCTCAATTGGATTCAGGTCTGGACTTTGACTTGGCCATTCTAAGACCTGGATACGTTTATTTTTGAACCATTCCATTGTAGATTTTGCTTTATGTTTGGGATCATTGTCTTGTTGGAAGATAAATCTCCGTCCTAGTTTCAGGTCTTTTGCAGACTCCAACAGGTTTTCATCCAGAATGGTCCTGTATTTGGCTCCATCCATCTTCCCATCAATTTTAACCATCTTCCCTGTCCCTGCTGATGAAAAGCAGCCCCAAACCATGATGCTGCCACCACCATGTTTGACAGTGGGGATGGTGTGTTCAGGGTGATGAGCTGTGTTGCTTTTATGCCAAACATATCATTTTGCATTGTTTCCAAAAAGTTCGATTTTGGTTTGATCTGAACAAAGCACCTTCTTCCACATGTTTGGTGTGTCTCCCAGGTGGCTTGTGGCAAACTGTAAACAAGACTTTTTATGGATATCTTTGAGAAATGGCTTTCTTCTTGCCACTCTTCCATAAAGGCCAGATTTGGGAAGTGTTCGACTGACTGTTGTCCCATGGACAGACTCTCCCACCTCAGCTGTAGATCTCTGCAGTTCATCCAGAGTGATCATGGGCCTCTTGGCTGCATCTCTGATCAGTCTTCTCCTTGTTTGAGATGAAAGTTTAGAGGGACGGCCGTGTCTTGGTAGATTTGCAGTGGTCTGATACTCCTCCATTTCAATATGATCGCTTGCACAGTGCTCCTTGGGATGTTTAAAGCTTGGGAAATCTTTTGGTATGCAAATCCGGCTTTAACCCCTTAGTGACCAAGCCTGTTTGGGCCTTAATGACCAAGCCAGATTTTGGAAATCTGGCATGTGTCACTTTAGCAGATAATAACTTCGTAACGGTTTTGCACATCAAAGTAATTCTGACATTGTTTTCTCGTCACATATTGAACTTTAGTTAGGTGGTAAAATTTTACTGATACAATATGAGTATCTTTATTAAAAAACTTCAAAATCTCATAAAATTTGTAAAAATTTGCATATTTTCCTATTTTGAAGTGCAATATTTCACATACATACATAATTACTGTTCAATATTTTTATCAGAAATATATTTCCACATCTTTACTTTATTTTGGCTGCACTTACAAAAAACTTTTACTTTTTTTTTTATTTAGGAGTCTTACCATTTTAACATTAATTTTAACATTTTTGAAGTACATATTTTTTCCCGCCACAAGCCACGTTTGCAGAGGCTTAAAGTGTCAGAATAATAGACCTCCCCCAAAAGTGACCCCATTTTGAAAACTAGACCCCTTAACAAATTCATCTAAGGGTGTAATGAGTTTTTTGACCCCCTAGTTTTTTGTAGAAATTAATGCAAAGTAGGTGATAAAAAATACATTTTTTATTTTTTACACAAAAGTCTCAATTTAAAGACCGTTTTTTTTCTACAGAGCACATGAAAATGAAGAAGTACACCCCAAAATGTATCACCCCATTTCTCCTGTCTTCAGAAATATCCCCATTGTGGCCCTAATCTTATGTCTTGGCAAACGGCAGGGCCCAAACATAAAGAGGCACCCAGTGGCTTTCAGAACACAAAATTTGCTTGAAAATGTTTTGGGCCCCACTGCACACTTACAATGGCGTTGAGTTACCAAAACAATAGAAAACCCCCATAAATGACCCCATTTTGAAAACTAGACCCCCTAAGGTATTCATCTAGGGGTGTAGTGAGCTCTTAGACGCCCTAGTTTTTTGTAGAAATTAATGCTAAGCAGGTGGGAAAAAAAATATTTTCCATTTTTTACACAAAAGTCTCAATTTAAAGACCATTTTTTTCGACAGAGCACATGAAAATGAAGAAGTACACCCCAAAATGTATCACCCCATTTCTCCTGTCTTCAGAAATATCCCCATTGTGGCCCTAATCTTATGTGTTGGCAAACGGCAGGGCCCAAACATGAAGGAGCACCTGGGGCCTTTCAGATAATAAAATGAAAATGGTTCAGTCCCCATTGCACAAATATAATGGCGTTGAGTTACCAAAACAATAGAAAACCCCCATAAATGACCCCATTTTGAAAACTAGACCCCCTAAGGTATTCATCTAGGGGTGTAGTGAGCTCTTAGACCCCCTAGTTTTTTGTAGAAATTAATGCTAATCAGGTGGGAAAAAAAATATTTTTCATTTTTTACACAAAAGTCTCAATTTAAAGACCATTTTTTTCGACAGAGCACATGAAAATGAAGAAGTACACCCCAAAATGTATCACCCCATTTCTCCTGTCTTCAGAAATATCCCTGTTGTGGCCATAATTTTATGTCTTGACAAACGGCAGGGCCCAAACATAAAGGAGCACCAAGTGGCTTTCAAATAATAAATTGAAAATGTTTCAGGCCTCATATAATGACAAGCTGCCATTCAAGGACAGTGACTGGTCGTACAACGTCTCTTTAGCCCCATCAATCCCTATATGAGAGACGAACGTGCTAAGTGACGCGGTGCACCATAACAGGCCCCTGCCCGGCAAGGTAGAAACCGCTATGCACACAATCAACCAGTCACCTACAGAATATATAAAAGGACAGTGTCCAGAACCATCTGTAGACCATCTTTTTGGATCACTAATCCCCAAAATGATATCAGGATTTCTAGACATGTTGTGGGGTGTCCACAAAAAAAAAATCTTAATAAAGCTGTAAGTGTACTTGTGAGGAACAACTCAATCATTAGACATCCTCCAAATAAAAAATATCATACCAATATCATGATATAGTAATGTGAATGGAATTAACAGCTTTGTGTGGCAGGACATAGTCCTAAAAAATGAAATAAGGAAAATTAAGAAAACAAATCAGAAAAGGTAAAATTTGTTCCAATGTCTGAAAATAAATTAGCTCCACAACCTATCCCAAAAGGATCCCTCCCTCCCCGGAAAGTCCACAAACTAAACAGAAAATTAGAATAAATTGACTTCCTGAAAAGACCCCCCACCCACCCTATTTGGTAAAATTAATAATTTGCGACCGTGTGGTATGTCTCAAAACAGGGGTAATTGCAGAGGCCTGGTTGTGATGGGCAACTGGGGCAGTAAATTCGGGTGTCCCTCCTCCTTCCATGTTTGCTACACACCCGGCATCGTTTCTGAGGATATGTCTTGCCGGAAGTGGCAGGGACGGGGTGAGGGAAGTGGCGTTCTGTAAGCCTTTGAACATCCTCAGATTCAAAGGCTTGCCCAGGTGCGGGGGACTCAAACAGGAGACTCTCAACCACCTTCTCCTGGTACTCAAGAAAATTAAGAGTTCCTTGGGCCTTTTTAAATAAAACAAAACTATTATAGGTAGCAATCTGAATGAGGTAGATTGCTACCTTTTTATACCAGGCCCTGTTTTTTCGCTTCACCAGGTAGGGGTGAAGCACCTGGTCCGAGAGGTCTACACCTCCCATAAATTTATTATAATCTACCACACAGACCGGTTTATGTTTGTCAGCGGTAGCCCCCCTCTCCCTAACTGCCACTGTGGTGTCTGCGTGCACGGTAGTGAGCATATGGACATCCTTCCTGTCCTTCCACTTCACTGCAAGCAGCTGGTCACTTGCAAGGGCGAAGGATGTTCCTCTCTCCAAACGCTTGGACACCAGCGGTTGTGGGTATCCCACTCTATTTTTACGGACTGTCCCACAAGCCCCTGTGTTTGCAGCATGGAGGGATTTAAAAAGGGGTATACTGGAATAAAAATTATCGGTGTACACGTGGTACCCTTTGTGCAGGAATGGTGACATTAGATCCCACACAATTTTTCCCGATGTCCCAATATTTTCGGGGCAGCCTGGGGGGTTAAGTTGGGAGTCTTTGCCCTCATAAATTGACAGACCGCAGGTGTAGCCGGTTGTGCTCTCGCACACCTTATATAATTTTACCCCATATCTGGCACGCTTGGAGGGAATATACTGACGGAAGGAAAGGCGGCCTTTAAAACTAAAAAGGGATTCATCAACAGATAGATTTTTATCAGGGGTATATAATTTTAAGAATAAATCCTTAAGGAGGGAAATAAGGGGTCTTAATTTATTTAGGCGGTCGAAGGCTGGGTCAGTTCTGGGGGGGACTTGGGAATTGTCTGAAAAATGCAGAAACCGCATAAGGACTTCATAGCGGTTTCGGGACATGACTGCTGCAAACACAGGGGTTGAGTGGACAGTACTTGCAGCCCAATACGATCGGACAGATGGCTTTTTCACAATGCCCATGCCCAGGGTAAGCCCCAAAAATTTTTTAATTTCAGGGACACTTGTGGGGGTCCACCGTCTTATATAAATAGACGTGGGCTTTTGTACAGCAAACTGGGTGGCGTACAGATTAGTCTGCTGCACAATTAATTCTAGGACTTTATTGTCCACAAATAAATGAAAAAAATCATAAGGGGTAAAATTTGTGACGTCCGTATTAATTTGGGGAGTGGATATAAATTGGGGTATTTGGGGGGAAAATGATGAAGCAGGAACCCAGGTAGTAGAAGGGACGGGACCGCTGGGTGGTGAATGTGCTGAGGTGGTGGCTTCTACCACCATAGGGCTATGGGGTCTGGGGATGGAAGCGGAACTAGACTCCCCGCTATCCGAACATATTTCCGCCTCTGAAGCGGAGTTGTCGGTGGCGGATTCTGAAGCAGAGTTGTCAGAGCATAGAAGTTGATATGCCTGCTCCGCACTGAGTAATCTTTGAGCCATTTTTTTTTTTTTTAAAAAAAAGCTCAGAAAGAAAAAATAATTATATTTTTCCCACCCTAAAAATTAAAATAAAACGGACAGTGACAGATGGCCTCTGACCGCTATTGACAGACGGACAGTGACAGCCTCTGACGGCTATTGAGAGACGGACAGTGACAGATGGCCTCTGACCGCAATTGACAGACGGACAGTGACAGCCTCTGACCGCTATTGAGAGACGGACAGTGACAGATGGCCTCTGACCGCTATTGACAGACGGACAGTGACAGCCTCTGACAGCTATTGAGAGACGGACAGTGACAGATGGCCTCTGACCGCAATTGACAGACGGACAGTGACAGATAGCCTCTGACCGCTAATGACAGACGGACAGTGACAGCCTCTGACCGCTATTGAGAGACGGACAGTGACAGATGGCCTCTGACCGCAATTGACAGACGGACAGTGACAGCCTCTGACCGCTATTGAGAGACGGACAGTGACAGATGGCCTCTGACCGCAATTGACAGACGGACAGTGACAGCCTCTGACCACTATTGAGAGACGGACAGTGACAGCCTCTGACCGCTATTGAGAGACGGACAGTGACAGCCTCTGACCGCTAATGACAGACGGACAGTGACAGATAGCCTCTGACCGCTAATGACAGACGGACAGTGACAGCCTCTGACCGCTAATGACAGACGGACAGTGACAGATGGCCTCTGACTGCCTAATGACGTACGCGCACTGACCGCCAGTAAAGGACGGACAGCTTATTAATGATTTTTCTTTTTTTAACTGTAAATCGCACAGCCAGGACAGAAGTCTGATCTCTCTCTCTCCTCACAGAACAACTGCAGTGAGGGGAGAGAGAAACACAGCCCATGTCCTGGCTGTGTTTAGTAAATATAATGGAAGTGATCTCCATGATAGGTTTATCATGGAGACCACATGATCAGGGACCAATAATAATGGTCCCTGATGGTTACTGTGCTGAAGGCAGATCTTCAGCACAGTAACACTGCGCATGTGTGCGCCATTTTGTGTTTTTTTTTTTTTTACTTTATGGGGCATTAAACTTTTTGGGGCCATATTGCCCCGATCGGGGTGCTGGGGGACCCGATCGGGGCATACTGTAATTTACTCTCTCCTCTCCTGAGGAGAGAGATGCGATGAAACGGCGGCGGCGGCCGGCTTATAGTGTGCGCATGCGCCGGGCCGCCGCCGCCATCTTTGTAGAGGGCAGGGGGGGAGGAGGCAGGATCAGGACCCAGCTTTCACTTATGGGGAAGCTGGGGGACCCGATCCCTGCACCGGAGGCTTTCTCCCTCCTCTCTTACATGAGAGGAGGGAGAATGTTTAATGCCTGCAGCTCCGCTGCTGACATTTTCATTGATCGCCGTGATACACTGTATCACGGCGATCACGTGATCAGAGACCGCTTGTCATGGTCTCTGATCACCGCCCACAGCCCTCAGCTACCTCCGGTAGCTGCGGGCTGTGAGCTGCTGCGCTTTTTTACAGTGCTATCTTGGGCTGAAGTGCCGCCGTAAAAAGGCGGCGCTCCAGCCCAAGGCCCCTTAGTGACCGCCGTAAAAACACGTATGGGTGGTCACTAAGGGGTTAAACTTCTCCTCAACAGTATCACAGACCTGCCTGGTGTGTTTCTTGGTCTTCATGATGCTCTCTGTGCTTTAAACAGAACCCTGAGACTATCACAGAGCAGGTGCATTTATACGGAGACTTGATTACACACAGGTGGATTCTATTTATCTTCATCAGTCATTTAGGACAACATTGGATCATTCAGAGATTCTCAATGAACTTCTGGAGTGAGTTTTCTGAACTGAAAGTAAATGGGCTGAACTGAAAGTAAATAATTTTGCACGCCCAACTTTTCAGTTTTATTATTACAAAAAAAGTTTAAATGATCCAATAAATTTCGTTCCACTTCACAATTGTGACCCACTTGTTGTTGATTCTTCACCAAAACTTTAAAATGTTATATCTTTTTCATTGAAGCCTAAAATGTGGCAAAAGGTTGAAAAGTTCCAGGGGGCCAAATACTTTCGCAAGGCACTGTATATAGAATACAGAAACGTTATAATGCACACGCTGTGCAGGTAGTGTTTAGGTCAGGCAACCTTGCGCAATTTTTGCCCCCCCCCCCAAGAAAAAATATATATATTGCAGCCAGATATAATAACCCTTAAAAGGGCTTTTGGGTCTTTTCAACAGAAAAACTATCCCTACACTATCTGTCCCTGCTAGCAGCAGCTCTCCCTGACTAAGACTGAGCCGGGTCACATATCACCGGGTGCTATATAGCACCCGATGACGCGTTCCCGGCCAGCCAATCACTGTAATGCCAGTAGCCAACATGGCTACAGCATTACAGTGAATGCCAGCACCTTCCCGCATGTTAATTGGCTAAGTAGCGTGCGGGGAGCATGGCGCTTGAGCACACGTGGTGTTCGGCCGAACACCACGATGTGCCAAGCATAGCCATGCTCGAACGAATATAGTATTCGGCCGAGCATGCTCGCTCAACACTAGTCAGCAGTCTTCCCCATGATTGTGTCACCTATTTAACCAGACTAAGGGACCTTTTTAAAGGCTTAGGAAGCCTTTGCAGGTGTTTTGGGTTAATTATTCTAATTTTCTGAGATAATGAATTTTGAAAAAGTGCACTCAGTTTGTAATGACTCTATATAATATATGTGTTTCACTTTTTGAACTGAATTACTGGAAAAAAAAAACGTTTTGATGATATTCTAATTTATTGAGATGCACTTGTATGTGATGTCTTCATTACAGGTTTTAGTATAGACACCTCGGAGGTCCAGAGAATAATCCCAGATTAGAGTAGCTGTCCCACTGTCTCAGTACGTGAGCTGTATGTCCCGGTTTCTGGCAACTGTCCCTGAGTCCATAGGAACCCTTTAAAATACTTCTGAGGGAAGACAACTTGGGGGCCTTAATTGCCACTCAGCAGACAAACTGTACAAATAAATCAGGCACACAGCCGTAAATGTCTCCAGTATCCAATCAGGTGTGTTGTAGACGTGCTACCCAGCAAGTGTAGGACTACCCCGATTGTTTAGTATCAGTGGGTGGCCATCAGGAGAGTAGAGGCATCACTTAGGGTTTAGAGGGGCAGCCAAGCAAACATCACCCCTCCAGGTTGTAGCAAACAGTAATTGGTAATATGTATAAACAGTACAAATACAAAAGGGTGGCACATTACAAGTTGATGTCAAAATGGTAGGTTCACCTACGTATCTGTAGTTATCAGATAAAACACAATGACCATACAGTATCTAATTTGTTTTAGCAGTGTTTCATAAGAATAAGGTTTGCTGCCATCAAGAAATATTTCATAATCTAAATCCTTAGAACTGCAGTGTAACATTGAGATGGAAAGAAAGGTAATTTGACACATCACAGGTTATTGCCAATACATTTAACCAGACAAAAGAAGTGCCCTAAAATAAAATCATAGCATGCTCACAAAAACATGAAGGTGTCCAATTCACAAGAGAAATTGAAGTATATATCACCTCTTTTCATATTTTAGCAACATCTGCAAATTCTATTTTGAGGTTTATACTGGGTTATGTGCTTTGCTTCTGCAGTATTATTTGTTAAGTATTCTGAATATTTACACCAAGAAGTAGTTGTTGTAATCTAATGAAACTTTAGATAAGTCTAATGATGATATATGTAAGAGATTACAATATAAGAATGAAAGGATAAGTTTACTGGGGAAAATTGAAAAGAGGCTCTAGTACCCTGTTGGTCCGCCTCTTCCCTGGATACAAGATGACATACGGTTGGGCATGGAAGCATACAGGGTCTGTATGCTATTCTGAAGCACATTTGCCCATAAATGTTGCTGTTGGGCCTGTAAATCCTGCACCCTCATATCCTGCTGAAAAATGTCAGTTCGAAGCCCTCCCATGTGAGGCAACACATGTGGCCACAGTTATGTCGTGTACACATTGCTGAGCTGTTAGTGTCCCTCATATCACTACTAGGGGTGACCGACTGTTATATGCGATGGCTCCCCAGATCATCACACAGTTGGGGCAGTGTGTCACTTCACAGGAAAGACAACATTAAAGCGTTCACCACGAGGTCTCATACTTCGTACTGGAACCTAGCCATCATGGCATCCCAACAGAACCTGAATTTGTCTCTGAAGCCGATATGGTTTTAGTTCAGAGCAGTCCAGTTTTTCTCATTCACGACACCCCAAGGAGCTGCTTGTGCTTGTCGGTGGATGAAATGGTCCTTTCTAATGGTGGTCTGTCTGGGCCATCCAAACCCTATTTGTAGTGTGTGCATGCTCTTACGCAGGGGCGTAGCTAAAGGCTCATGGGCCCTGGTGCAAGAGTTTAGCTTGGGCCAATCCCCCCCCCCTTCCCTCAGCGCTGGTGCACCTAGCTTTTCTGCCGGCCAAGTCAAAAATTGAATCCCCCCATGCCAAATTCTCACCCTAACCTTTTCCCTCCTAACATTACATATATCACTACAGAACATACAGGGAAGGCTACATTCACACCACAGTTGTTTTTGCAGCCTCCGATCTGCATATTTTGAGGCTCAGATGCGGACCCATTCACTTCAATGAACACTGTGTGCTGTCCGCATCTGTATGTCCATTCCTATTTTTGTCAATTTTGCAGACAAGGATAGGCATTGTTACAGTGGATCGGCAAAAAAAACGGATGCCATACGGAACATCATCCTTTTTTTGCGGATCCGCAATTTGCCGACTGCAAAACACAATGTTCGTGTGAATGTAGCCTAATACAGCGCCTCATACCTCTTACATACAGTGCAATACAGCGCCTCATACCTCTTACATCCAGTGACATCTCATCTGATGTAGATGTTCTCTTTCATCATCTTCTCCTTTCAGACCAGACGCCATTTTTCAGCCATTTCTCATCTCAGTTTGACAGAAAAAAATCTTAGTTTACTACTTTTCCATCATCCTCCCGTCTTCTGGACAAATCATCCTACCACCCCCAATACTGTGCCACTAGTACCACACAGATAGTGCCCTTCAATAATTATTGGCACACAGTGTCCTAAAATAACTGCAAAACTGCCCAGCAAATAGTGTCCCGTAATAGTGTAAACATAACGTCCCCCAGAAATAACTGCGCTTATACTGTGCCAGGGTGCCCCCACAGTAATAGTGCCCCCAAAGTCCCAACTAATAATTCTCTGCCAGACTGCACTTGTTAGTAATAGTGCCCCCAACAGTACTAATGTCCCCACTGTGCCCCAGAAGTAATAATGCTTCCAATGTGCCAGTAAGAAGTGCCCCCAAAATTTCACCCCAATAATGTGCCAGTAAGAAGTGCTCCCCACCCATAGATGCCCCCAAACTATGTGCCAGTAAAAAATGCCCCAAGAATGAGCCAGAAGTTTCCCCCCAAAATCATGTGCCAGTAAGAAATGCCCCCAGTGCCCCCATGTGCCAGTAAGAAATGCCCCAGTGCCCCCATGTGCCAGCAAAATGCCCCCAGTGCCAGTAAAAATGCTCCCAGTGCCCCATGCCATAAATTCCCCCAAGTGGCAGTAAGAAATGCCCCCAGTGCCAGTAAGAAATGCCCCCAGTGCCCTATGTGCCAGTAACATATGCCCCCAGTGCCCCCATGTGCCAGTAAAAATGGCCCCAGTGCCTGTAATAATGCCCACAGTGCCAGTAAAATGTCCCCAGGTGCCAGTGAAAATGCCCCCAGTGCCAGTAAAAATGCCCCCAGTGCCCCCATGTGCCAGTAAAATGCCCCCAGTGCCAGTAAAATGCCCCCAGTGCCCCCATGTGCCAGTAAAAATGCCCCCATGTGCCAGTAAAAATGCCCCTAGTGCCCCCATGTGCCAGTAAAAATGCCCCCAGTGCCATTGAAAATGCCCCTAGTGCCAGTAAAATGCCCCCATGTGCCAGTAAAATTGCCCCTATGTGCCCCTAAAAATGCCCCCAGTGCCCCCAATAGAGCTCCGGTCCGTGGTACAACAAAAATAAACACAAATTCTTACCTCCATGAGCCGGCAGCGATGCGATGCAGGCCTCTTCCGGCCTGTGTCCCTCGCTGTACGGCTCAGGCGGCGCGATGACGTCATCGCGCTGCCTGAGCAGGCCTTTGATAGGCTGCAGGCCTAGTGCCTGCAGCCTATCAGAGGAACGGGCAGGGGAGACACCTCTCCCTCCCCTTCCCCACAGTAGAATACAGGCATCTTCCTGAGGATGGCGATACAGGTGACTATGGAGATGAGTGCTTCCACAATGGAAGCGCTCACCTCCCTCTGCCCCGCCGCCACCCCCATCTGTGCGCAGGGCCGCGCCGCACCTGGCTAATTGGCGGTGCGGCCCTGCAAGTGGCAAGGGGGGCCTTCGGGGCCCCCTTGGCTTAGGGGCCCGGTCGCAACTGCGACCGCTGCGACCCATATAGCTACGCCACTGCTCTTAAGTAACAACTGCCCCCAACACCTCATAACAGCTAAGTCACAATGGCCTAGATGGTGTGCAATTCATCAACATGACCATCCTGCTTCTCTCAGTTAAATGATGAGCCTCCTTTCAAAGTCTGTCAACTGGATAAAATGACTTTGAGTTTGTCATAGATGAATGTCTAGCAGTTAACAATCTCTTACCAAAAGGTACACTTTCCAAAATAAGCCTCTGAGAGTCTTTTATAAGGCACTCTTGTGGCAAGACCCAGTGTCTAAACCAGGCATCTCCAAACTGCGGCCCTCCAGCTGTTGTAAAACTACAACTCCCACCATGCCCTGCTGTGGGCTGATAGCTGTAGGCCGTCCGGGCATACTGGGAGTTGTAGTTTTGCAACATCTGGAGGGCCGCAGTTTGGGGATGCCTGGTCTAAACAGACTATGCCTGTAATAATTTACATATCTGGCTGAGGCATTACTGCATGCAGAGTTTTGCAACATCTGACAATTAAATTTAGGTCAATGAGGGTATATAAGGTTTTACATGTGTTTTATACGTGTATATTAATACATAACCAATCATGACCTGTAACTCTGAAACTGTTGTGAAACTGCACATAAAAACATACACATAATTTGCACAGAAAAAGCCAATTATTATAATGTTAAAAAAAGACTTCATACTAATGGTGTTAAATTTTCATTTCATTGCTTTTTCCAGCCAGGCTCAGGATAATAGACAACGAGAAAATCCTTTTTTCCATGTGCTGGGGATGCTATTGTCTGGATGGGACTGAAGATGTAATTTATTGTTAAGTTAATAGCACAGCTCATGAGGAAGTGCATAGAAAAGGGGCTTGCATGTTGTTTAGGCCACGTCATCTAGGGGAGGAGGGATGGGTTAAGGGAGTTGCCCGCTGCTGAGTTTATGGGGTTGATGTTTTTTTTTTCCTTATATATATATATTATCCCTCTGTCTTTCACTGAAGGTTCTGGATGCCCACACAGGTTTTAGTTTGGAATGGAAGCTGACTTGTGAAAAATTATTTACCTGGCATCATTTGTTCACAGAATCACATTTAATAAAGGATAATTAAATATATATATATATATATATATATATATATATATATATATATATATATGATAAAGTACAATGGGAGTTATTTGATACAGTAATTGATTTAGAAATTAGGTTTATATTTTTTCATTGTAAAATGGTAGATTTAGTTTGTTTGTTTTTTGTCTTTTATTTATAACCCACCACCGTTTACATCCAGAGTCTTCAGGGAATTGCTTGAATTTTATAAGAGGAAAGATGTTTGTCCGATTTTGGTATTTGGGGATATAAATGGGGTTATGGATGAGGATTTGGATAGAATTAGGGTAAATAAGGTGGTTGACCCTGTTGGCTGGACCCCATTGGCAAAAATTTGTAAAGAATTGGGGTTAATTTGCATTTGTCGTGTGTGTAATCCAAGTAAGAAGATATTTTCCTGTTGGAATAAGTCATGTAACACTATGTCACAAGTAGATCTATAATCAATTATACCCAAGATAGGGAAAATAAGATATCTCACGATGCATTTCAGTTCATTCCCCTTTGCATGTAGTTGTCTAGACAGGTAGAACTAATAGGTCCAGGAGTGTTACACTCAACTCCGACTGGTTTAATGTGATTCTTGATAATGAAGCAATTGTGAATCATATGAAGAGGTTTTTTTTAAAAAAAAACTGGGGTACAGCGTCATAGTTAATGGTATGGGAGGCAGCCAAGGCTTATCTGAAAGGGGAATTATTCACTGCAAAAATAAAGAAAAAAAACAAGAATTTAAAGGGATCCTGTCATCTCTGAAACACCACCTGGACTAGAGTAAGTGTTGTATAGTGTAAATGATGCTGAATCCGAATATGTAAGTTTTATCTTCATTCTCACTTCCATTCCGACGCTGTGCTCCTACAGATCAGCAGTAAAATGCACTGAGAGGACTCGTCTTTGAGTCCTCTCCATTATGTGAGTGAGCACCGGAGTCCACTGAGTGCATTTTTTTGCAGGTTTGAGGGAGCACAGCGTTAGAATGGAAGTGAGCATGAAGATAAAACTTACATATTAGGATTCAGCATCACTTACACTATATAATGCTTACTCTAGTTCAGAGGGTGTTTCGGAGATAACAGGTTCCCTTTAAGTCTGTAGAGCAAGATTTAAAAGCAGCTTTTACAAGAGCAGAAGACATTTATACTCTGTATTCATCAGATGGTAATAAAGAGGTTTTGTTAAAAGAACAGAAGCAGCTTGACGATTTTCTGTCAGAGAAAAGTAAAAACAAGGCCTTCTTTCAAGGACATACTAAATATTGGGAGACAGGTAAGCCTAATTGATGATGGATGTCAATAATTCAATACCAGGTTGGTGCAAGAGGTATAGCTTCTATAAGGCTAAGGGATGGGATGATTAGTAATAAAACAGACATAATCTTGCAAGAATTTGCCTTTTATTTCTCTGAATGTTCTTAATCTAATAGTGATTTAAACACTTACTTGGTGCAAGTAACTTTTCCTAGAATTGCTGAAGCACAGAGAGAAATGTTAAATGCCCCATTGACATTAAATGAAGCGCTAGACTAAGGCTACTTTCACATTAGCGTTTTTAAATTCCGGTATTGAGGCGCGTGAAGACGTTCTGCCGGCGTCCCTGGAGTATGTGAGTATGTATGTATGTCTGTATGTTTGTATGTATGTCTGTATGTTTGTTTGTATGTATGTCTGTGTCTTGTTTCAATGTGTGTCATGTGTGGGGCCGGAGCGCTGCTCCGGCTCCACACATGTATAGCGTTAGCACGGATCCGTTGGCACCCTTTAGGTGCCGGATCCATGCTAACGCTAGTGTGAAAGAGGCCTAAGTTAAAGGTAACACATCACCAGGTGCAGATGGGTTCCCCCTTCGAGGTATAAAGGAAGTATAGGCAAATTCTCCTTCCATCACTCTTAAGAGTCCTTGAATCTTCTATTCTTGAGGGCTGCCTTCCCAGATCAATGACAGAGGTAATAAACATTTTGTTGTTAAAAGCAGATAAGGACACTATATTGGTTGACTCGTATTGACAAAAGGACTTAAGTAAAGATAAGAGTATAGGGGTGGAGATAACCAAGAATTTAAAGTGAAAACAACAAAAGGGGGTGAACCTCCCATAAAACATATATTTTATTAAATGCCTTTAAAAGATAGTGTATCACACAGAAAGAAAGATGAAAATTGGGATAAGGCAGAGTGGAGGGGGAGTTCTTACCCTGGAAAACCCTGGGATAAACCTTTAGCCCAGGGACACCCCCTAATGGTGGAGGTACCTTGTCCACGTGCCTAATCTACCAATCTCTATTACACCCTATTATTAATAAGGGTATCATCAAAAAAATTTTACAGCATTCACCTGGGGGGCCATCTCATGTAATATTTTTATAGAGCTAGTTGTTTCGGACGTGGCGATACCCAATATGTCTAACATTTTTATTTTTGGTAAGTTTTACACATTAGATACTTTTTTTGAACAAAATAAAATCTTTTTTTGTGTTGCCATTTTCTGAGAGCCATATTTTTTTAATTTTTTGGGAGATTGTCTTAGGTAGGGTCTCATTTTTTGCGGGGCGAGATGACGTTCTGGTACCATTTTGGGGTAAATATGCCTTTTTGATCGCCTGCTATTACACTTTTTGTAAGGGAAGGTGACCAAAAAATGTCTGTTTTGGCACTTTTTTTTGTTTTTTTACTGCGTTCACCCGGTGGGGTGAATCAGGTGATATTTTTATAGAGCCAGTCGATACGGGCGCGGCGATATCTAATATGTCTACTTTTATTTTTTTCTCTTTTTTTTCCAATTTTTTCTAACTTTTTTTTGGGAAAATGGTGCTTTTTTTACTTTTGGGGGCCTGATCCCTTTTACAGTGCATTCCAATACTTCTGTATTGTAATGCATTGGCTGTAAGTGTATTACTCACAGTATTATACTTACAGCTCACTGCCTGTGAGATCCAGGGGGCTGGATCTCACAGGCTTCCGTAGATGGCAGCCGGATGCCTGAGGAAGGCATCGGGCTGCCATCCAAGCCATCGGGTCCCCGTTACAGCAGCGCGGGGACCCGATAGACTCCCCTTCCTGCACCAAGGATCACATGTGCCGCAGTCAGCGCTGACCGCGGAGGTGGCAGGAGTTCCCGCTCCGCCACGGAAGGACTACTCCCTTCGGCAAAATTCAGTGGTCCCCGAGGCTGTCATCCGGAACGCCCTGACCCTCTGGGAATACAAAAAGCTGGTAGAGGAGTGGGTTGTGCAGGTTTTGAAGCACCCACGGTCCGGTGACCCTAAGCTGGAGTGCCGAAGGAGTACCATTATTTGTTTTTTTTGTTTTTTGCATGGAACGGGGAGTAGGTTTTATCGGCGATGAGGAGACGGCGGAAGAAATATATGTATACCGCCGTTCTGTAAAGCGGCCGTATCTTCCGCCCGTCCGCCACAATCTCCACGCAGGGGATTATGTGGAGTATACCCCCATGAAGAGCCTCCAAGGCCCATTTACTACTGGGGTGAAACTCCTTAAGCGACCAGCTACTCCTGCAGCACCCCCGGAAGACTGGACTGAGGAGGTCCAGGCCGCAGAAGAGGCTCGGTGTTCCCATGAGACCAATGATGGGACTCTGCGATCTGAGGAGAAATCCCAAGCTCAACTGGAACCCCTGATACCACATTTGCCACCGCCGCAGATCCTTCATGTGGGACAGATGACCACCAACAGGTTTGTGTACCAGCCATCGGTGGTACAATACCAACTGCCATGGCAGGTGCAGGCCGCACAGTCCGCCGCTCGCGGAAGACCGTTACCAGAGCACTTACAGCCGGAGATTATGTCACCTTGTATGCCGGTGGGAGGATCTGGCCACTACAAGGTAATGGGCAAGGCCCAAGTTGCCACGGCCCTTGCCAGTGTGACCGCCCGGTCACTACCAAGACCATCCCTGAGAGGTCGGTGGGGGTCTGCTGCCGCTGCCAGTGTCGCTTTCATGAAGCAGGAGCACCCTCTCATGTTTTTTAGCTCCAGCAGCAGTGAAGAGGACCTGCTGGCCTAAGGATCCTGCAGCTTTTATGGGAGCCACAACGTGGACTTAACTTGAAGGGTGAGCACTAGTTAGCGGGTGTTTTTATTTTTGTTGCCCTGCGTTTGTCCTCACCCAGATGGACATGGATTGTCAGGACTCCCCCCCATCAAAAAAAAAAGTTTTAACCAAGTTGCGCATACGTGTGCCTCATCCCTTTTTTCCCCCTTTTCAGGTTATTGGGGAGCCCCTTGAAAGAGGGTTTTTTAAGGAACATTTGCTGCTATTTTTTTACCCATTTGGATTACAATTTTACCTATGTGGATTACAAATTGCAACTGAGTTTGGGACTCTGCTCCAGTTCTTTGACAAGCGTCAGAAGAAAAGAGACTTAAACGTGTCCGTGAGCATACTAGGTAGGTGATATTTAAAATGTTTACATTATACATATAATGCATTTGCACTGGATTGTTTGCACTGGATTGTTTGCACTAATGTTTTTACCTTTCAGCAAAGTTTTAAAGTATGTTGGCCATTGTGTGTATTTCTTTACAGGTACCGCAATGTGTCCTCATATTCACTTTATTGTATGTACTATGCACTAAGTCGGATAGACAGCACCTTACTTGTTCTACCTCAAATATACATACTGCCTCTGAGGGCGATTTCAGATCTGACCATTTACGCTGGATCTGGCCCGGGGTCCACAAGGTGTCGAAACAATGGCACAAGCCTCGGATCACCTGCTGGATCACCTCCTTTTTATGCTGGTTCGGGTGGTGGTGTGTGCCATCGTAAATCGTAATCCTGGCGGTCCATCAGCCGAACTATGTATTTCAGCTGTGCAGCAGAGCTAAATGATGAGGATCGTCTGGATGCCATTTTCGAATATTGGCTCTGCCTCTGAGGAGTGCACGTTGCGGCCTCTCGTCATACGTGCCTGCGTATTACGTAATCGCGTAGACAATAGTACGCTGAGGATTTGCAAGCTATTTGTACGCTCTTGGGTACGTCTTCTAAGAAGTTGCATACATTTTTTAAATGTACGTTTGTTATTAGTGCGCGAATGTTCGCTAATGGCACATAATAACGTATATTTTGTACGCAAATACAACGAATCTATTCGTCGAATATACGAATCTTAGGAAAAGTTCAGCGAATGTTCGGCGAATAATTTTTTGAATGATTCGCTCATCTCTAAAAGGTATTAAAACATTATATAAATTTTTCATCACAGAACTATTAGACTATACACATTGCAAGGAATGGTAAATAAATATACAAATTGAAAACTTTTCATGTTTAAGCCTCAAATTTAATGTTTTCCTTACTTGATCGTATTTCACCATCTTCTGATGAAACCCAATATCGAAGCACTAGTATCAGAACTGTTGAAAGCTGGTAAGTTACCCATGCCATCTAGGGACAAAATATAGATACCTAAGGAAAGATGAAGAATGGAAAAGTCAAGTAAACATGATTTAATATTTTATAACAGTTCTATAAAAATATTTAAAGGGAATTGTCCCATCTAGACAACATTTTTTTCAGCTTCTCTGTTGCTGGCACCTACACATTTTGCTGTAATAAAAAGTACAAAATACATGGCACTTACTGAAATTAAAGGGGCCTATATAACACATGGTAAGTTTCTGGTCATGCCAAGTTTTCTGCAGTGGTTCTCTTTTCTGGTTGAGTGGTTATCAAGTAGACTCCTTTTATATCCATATGCAACAGGGTATCTTTTACATGAATTGCTCTATAACTTACAACATATACAGAGGTATACATAAAGTATCAAATCATATTTCATTTAAATGTCTTGTTTTCTCACATACAACCCCTTGTATATGGGAAAATAACTCCCAGCACCACACACAAATCTGATTTGTTGGATGACTCCAATTCTAGACATAGATGTGCGACATTTTTGGCACTTCCTGTCGATATGCCATAATGGCTGTGATGAATATACCCTTTAAGCAGTTTATTATAGATTCTAATTATTTGTAATACAGTACATGTGGAAATGGTGAGGCATTCAGCTATCAGCATGTAAAGAAATCTGCAAAATTATCTACTCAAAGAGGACAAGACTTTGGCAAAACCCATGATCAATATTAATAAGCAGCTACTTTGAAGTTAAAATTGCAGCTCAAGTTCAGGAGGATCTCGATGTAAATTATATAAACAAAGTTCAACAAATTGCAAATATATTGCTCATATAATTCTAAAATTATTTATTCAATTACATAGGATAAAAAAAGAAAACATTTTGGTGGCAGATGTTCGTTAAAGAGGACCTATCACTAGAGAAGAGCGAAGTTCTGAAAAATTTGATTGAAAAGAAGTTAAATTTGTTACGAATTAATTTGTCACAAATTCTTATGTTAAAATCCCATTCAGCCTATCAATCAATGGGACCATTTTTAACGGCAGCTTAGACAGAAGTGGACCTGTTTAACGGCTGTTAAAATCATTAATAACTCAACTCATCCACTTGTTTGCACAGAGGCAGTCAGCTTCTCTCCTCTCTTGATTGAAAAAGACCTGCTGAAGGACCTGAGCATAATGACGTCACCATGTGCTCCCAGGATGTTCACATGGTGATGATGACGATGACAAGTGAATAAGATAAGTTTGGTTTTTTTTTCAGTTGTTCCTAAGACAACTCCAGCCATAATTTGTTACCATGAAGCATGAGAAAATTCAGCTTTGTTTAGGATCTAATATTTTTCCTAAAATTCAGACCGAATTCCAATTCAGATGCTTGGCTTAACTCAACAATACCTATCACCTCTCCTGACTTGCCTGTTTCAGCAAATACTTGTATTCTTCATGAAATAACAAGCCTGGATCATGTTTTCATAAAACTCTATGTTGTGTAGATCCTCTTTTATTTCTCCTAGAAATTTATGAAAAAATCAACAATCTATTATGTTAATAGATTGCATTTGTTGCTTTTCTACAACAAAGCTGCAAAGTGTGAATATAGCTGTACTATGCATCCACAAAAGTCATTAGTGTTGAGCGAAGTGAAGCCGAATTCGGTCTGAAGTCAGGGAAAACTTCATTTGTAATCAAATTCGAATTTCCTGGTGTTTTGTGGTAACAAATCAGTTTTCCTAAAATGGCAGCTACACTTGTTAAAAAGTGAAAGTAAGTGTAGAGGAGAGAAGGCCAGAAACTCAAGATCATCCATAATGCCGTGCAGCCAGCAAATCCACCGGGAGCCATCCCACTGTGATGTCCCTGCTAGGCTGAGTCCTATAAAACCCTGATCCCGCCCAGCCGTCACCATTTTCATTTGAGCTGAGCATAGGGAAATACGTGACAAGACTCTCATTTGCTAGGGACGGTATTGCTGCAAACTGAATATAGGACAATATTGGAGAGGGTAAGTGCAGGGAGAGTGCAGGGAGACTGCAGGGAGAGCATAGGAGAGTGCTGAACTACAAATTCTGCTACAATTTATCAACATGTACATAAGTGTGCAGTGCACCAATATTCATGGCTAGTCTGTTCTGTAGGCTGTAGAGTTACTGTGCGTCAGTACTACTGGCAGGTCTAATTTATTATCATGTATATAAGTATGAACTGCAGTGCACCAATATTCATATCTAATCTGTTCAGTTAGCTGTAGCGTTACTGTGCATCAGTATGACACACAGGTCTAATTTATCGCAGTGTACAGTACAGACCAAATGTTTGGACACACCTTCTCATTCAAAGAGTTTTCTGTATTTTCATGACTATGAAAATTGTAGATTCACACTGAAGGCATCAAAACTATGAATTAACACATGTGGAATTATATACTTAACAAAAAAGTGTGAAACAACCATAAATATGTCTTATATTCTAGGTTCTTCAAAGTAGCCACCTTTTGCGTTGATTACTGCTTTGCACACTCTTGGCATTCTCTTGATGAGCTTCAAGAGGTAGTCACCTGAAATCGTTTTCACTTCACAGGTGTGCCCTGTCAGGTTTAATAAGTGGGATTTCTTGCCTTATAAATGGGGTTGGGACCATGAGTTGTGTTGGGCAGTGATTAGAGACCAGGTCAATGCCACACAGAGTTCTAGCAGCAGACACATCTCTACAACAACTGTTAAGAGGAGACTGTGTGCACCAGGCCTTCATGGTAAAATAGCTGCTAGGAAAACACTGCTAAGGACAGACAACAAGCAGAAGAGACTTGTTTGGGCTAAAGAACACAAGGAATGGGCATGAGACCAGTGGAAATCTGTGCTTTGGTCTGATGAGTCCAAATTTTAGATCTTGGTTCCAACCACCGTGTCTTTGTGCGACGCAGAAAAGGTGAACGGATGGACTCTAAATGCCTGGTTCCCACCGTGAAGCATGGAGGAGGAGGTGTGATGGTGTGGGGGTGCTTTGCTGGTGACACTGTTGGGGATTTATTCAAAATTGAAGGCATACTGAACCAGCATGGCTACCACAGCATCTTGCAGCAGCATGCTATTCCATCCGGTTTGCGTTTAGTTGGACCATCATTTATTTATCAACAGGACAATGACCCCAAACACACCTCCAGGCTTTGTAAGGGCTATTTGACCAAGAAGGAGAGTGATGGGATGCTACGCCAGATGACCTGGCCTCCACAGTCACCAGACCTGAACCCAATCGAGATGGTTTGGGGTGAGCTGGACCGCAGAGTGAAGGCAAAAGGGCCAACAAGTGCTAAGCATCTCTGGGAACTCCTTCAAGACAGTTGGAATACCATTTCAGGTGACTACCTCATGAAGCTCAGCAAGAGAATGCCAAGAGTGTGCAAAGCAGTAATCAAAGCAAAAGATGGCTACTTTGAAGAACCTAGAATATAAGACATATTTTCAGTTGTTTCACACTTTTTTGTTAAGTATATAATTCCACATGTGTTAATTCATAGTTTTGATGCCTTCAGTGTGAATCTACAATTTTCATAGTCATGAAAATACAGAAAACTCTTTGAATGAGAAGGTGTGTCCAAACTTTTGGTCTGTACTGTACATAAGTACACTGCAGTGCACCAATATTCATAGCTAATTCGTTGTTATACACTATGGCCAACAGACAGTTCCCTGGGACCTCAAAAAGAATGGGCAGTGGCAAAAATTATGTTGTAGCCAGCACAAGTAGCAGCAGAAGAAGAGGTGGTGGTAGCAGCTGCAGCTACAGGCCAGAGCTGCCACTGTCATCTAGTAGTTCTGTTTTGACCAACAATCCAGCTGTACTGGAATGGTTGACTTGCTCTTCACAATCATCTCAATTTACAACAGATACACAAAGCCAGGAATCAGTTGGTTCCTCTAGCACCACACTTAGCTAGTATGGTCCAGGAACTGCTTCTATGTCCTCACCTTAACCTGCCTCTTGCTTTTGCTGCTCCATCTATTATCCAAGTAATGGTAGCTGCCGGCTCTGCTCTGCTTTACAATGAGTGAGTCTGGTGTGAGCACATCTTGCAAGAGGTCAGGGACATGTGCAAGAGACAGGTGAGGGTGACACAAGTGACTCGCAAATATGTGTAAATGATTATGTAGCCAATCGCACGTGTGAGCCGGGTCAAGAGGGAGCATTGTCATTAGGCTTCAGTGAATCAACCTTCGGATCATAGATCCAAAGTCAATTTGTACAGATACTTCGATTTTAATGCAGCATCCATATCAGTAAAGGGATGACTACTGGCTATCCACATTTTTAGATCCTCACTACATGTCAAAAATGGTAGCATTTTTTAGATCTTCTGAGAGGGATGCAAAAATGGACTACTATAAAGACATGCTGTGTGGTCAATTGGTCGCTGTCTAGAAGCACCATCTGCCATCCTTAGAAAGGTCTGACCAGGGGAACCTCTGCACTCATGTTCCACTGCCATGACTGGTGGGGGTGGAGTCTGGAGCCTCTGCTGATCCCCTGGACTACTGAGCATGCAAACTTGAAGAGTAGCTGCAAGTGGCCAAGTTTGCCATGGGCATGCTTTCCTGTCCGGCCAGTAGTGTGGCATTATGGTGGGTGTTCAGTGTGACGGGGGCATAGTTACCCCTATGAGAACTTGCCTATCCTCCCAAAATGTTGAAAAACTAACCTTCACAAAGATGAATCAGGTGTAGATCAACCAGGATTTCCAGACACTGGTGCCTGATATAACAGAATGGAATATTCTGCAAAATGGGCCGTTACCTCTGCCCACTTGCTGCTGCCACCATTCTGATGCTTC
The DNA here is from genome assembly GCA_900303285.1 of Rhinella marina. Lineage (NCBI taxonomy): Eukaryota > Metazoa > Chordata > Amphibia > Anura > Bufonidae > Rhinella > Rhinella marina. The sequence goes on from ONZH01007155.1 coordinate 89,310, forward strand.
CACCCACCTGAATCCAAAGCCTGCTGCCTCTACTCTCATTCCTACAATGGGGCTTCTTGGCCTACTGATATGTACATGTTACATTTTTAAAAAGATATGCATGCCGCTGGGCCTTGTTATAGCACTGCTGTTGTTGGGTTCTGCTATGACTGTGATCTACCACCATCTTCTGCTTATGCCACTACTGCTGCCACCCTTCCCACTCTGTCATGGGGCCACTATTGTCACTGTTACTGCCACTGCTGCTGCTGCCACCCTCCCCACTCTGTCATGGTCCATTATTGTCACTGTTACTGCCACTGCTGCTGCTGCAACCTTCTCCACTCTGTCATGGGTCCACTACTTTTTATGAAATGTATTAGACACTTGGCCAGCACACTGGGATTGGGCCCCCAAGTTGGTTAAAAATACTGTGCTATGCAGCTGTAACTTTCAAGCCTTCACATTGAGATTGGGCCACCAAGTGGGAAGAATATGCCTTAGGGTGGGTTCACACCGGTATTTTGCTAGTTTTCAGCTTTCTGTCCAACAGATCCACCTGCCTGTTCTTTAAAACAGAAACAAAATTTTCTGTTTTATTAAACCTACACTTCAATTGAGGACAGATGTCATTGCATTGACATCTGTTTGTTCCAATTCCATCTGAAATACCTTATTTATAGCGATTTGTGACAAATTAATTCATAACAAATCAAATTTCTTGTCGAACTTTGGCTGCGGAATTGAATATTTCAAAACTTTGCTCATCTCTAAAAATCATATTTGTCAACTCTACTAGAATGTCCAAGAGACTGGCAAGGAAATGAGACCTTCAGAACTCCTGAAGGATTTGGCAAATCTCCTGGGTGCTGCAGAAGCCAACTGTAAACAACCAGAAAGCAGTACTTTATGAATGTCTCATTTGTGTGGCAACGGTATACTGCATCATCTGACTCGGCCCCAAAATACAAACTGTAATGGGGAGCCAGCAGTGCGCTGGCCACAGGTTGCCGGTGATTGGTCTTACTACCCTTCAACAGCATTAAAGTAGTATTGTCACTTCTGTTACCTGACTTCGGCTTTGAACTTGACCTCGTCCCTATTTTCCACTATGTACTACGTGACCTCTTGGCTTCTGACCTCGGCTTGTATTTTGACCTCGCTCTCATGTTATCCTTTGCACTGACATTACCTCTCAGCTTCTGACCTCGGCTCGTGTTTGACTCTGCTCCAGTATTATCCCTCAGTATTGACATGACCTCTTGGCCTTTGACCTCGGTTTGGCGATATTCTATTTCCCGTGTGTTCGTTTTTTTGTCTGTTGTTTTCTCCCATTATTCCCCTCCCTGTACGCCCCAGCACATACATAAGCTAGGGACTGCCGTCCAGTTGTACACCATCGTTTAGGACGGACTGTGCAAGTAGGCAGGGACAGTAGTGTGGGTTTGAGCTGCACTTTTCCCTGAACCTTGACACAAACACATTCAATGACTGTGTCCATGCAAATGGGGAAGCCTATAAAATGGGTGTGACCTAAAAAATGGAAGTGGTAATGTCCCAAAAATTAGCCCTCTCCCTTCCCCCATATGTTTGCTTCAAAATGTTGTCAAATATGACATAAATCGGTCTCTCTCTCTTTCAAATGTGCTTGAATTCTAAAATCACACTGAACCACTTGCATGATTTAAAACACTAATGATGGCTTCCACAGCTGATAGATCATTTTAATAATACATCTTCAGTTCTAAGCTTCCAAATTATCAACAAATTAAAATTTATAGAGGAAGTCAAGTACAGCTAGTAAAAAAACTTCCTCTGATTTCTTAACCATGTCTCAGGCTTTACGCCCAAATTAAGAAATGTCATATTTCCTTTCTTTCTCCTTCACCAGCAAATATTAACATTACAATCACAGAGCTAGCCAAGGAACATTTTCAATTACAGTGTAATGTTTACAATAGCCTAAATATTTTTTTTATAATTTAGTCTAATGATACTTGACAATAGTTTGCCTACCTTAACTAGAAATGTGCAAGAAAAGCAACACATGCAAAAAGCAATAACCATGTCATGTTCTCACAATAAGTCACAACCAATTATCTAGGCCTCTCTGCATAAGTACCACCAATTCCCTAACATAATTATATTGTGGAAATCTCTAAGTGTTAGTGGTACACAACTATGGTATTTCTACAGTTAAAGGGGTTTTCCGGGTGTTTAATATTGATGAACTATCCTAAAGAGAAGTCATTAATATTAGATCATTGGGGGTCTAACTCCTGGCACCCCTGCCAATCAACTGAGGTGGCCATGGCACTCCTGTGAGAACCATGGCCGCCTCACAGTTTACCAAGCACATCACTATACATTGGATAGCAGCTGTGCTTGATATTTCAGCTCTGGCCTATAAACATGATTGGGACTAATCTGTTCCTAGGCCATGTAACTGATGAATGTGACATCACTGGCCTAGGAAGAGGCTGAGATGCTCTTTGGAGCACCACAGTCTCTTCAAACAGTGGATCATTGGGGGTGCCAGGAACCAGACCTCCATCAATCTGATATAGATCTAACCGGAAGTTAGGCCATCAATATCAAAATCTCAGACAAACCCTTTAGTAGTTGTCGCAAAACTAACTGACTGATAAAAAGAGACATAAATTTTTAAAATGTGTTAAACATTTGAAAAATTTGCATGGTAAAACCACAGCAGTTTAAAGAGAATGTATCACTTTAGGGCAATGTATCACATAGACTGTATTATTCTAACTAAAACTAGATTCGGATCTTTTCTTTTAATCTTTTTTACATTTTCCGCAAAAAAATGTAAAAATGTTTTGCAAATTGTCTATTCTATTTTCTGTATATGATTTTAGGGTCAGCACCTTGCCTGAGTTACCACTCCACTCTGTTAATATCATATCAGATACCGTATATGCTTTTAGCAGCATTAACTACTATAGGAGTGTGTTCTAGGCATGCTTTGTGACCTGTGCAAAAATCCTTTGAGGTAGAAGGTTATTTTCCTCATTTTATGGGAAAAATAATTCCTTACTGACTCCAATAGGCTATTAGAATAACTCCCTGGATCAACGACCCTTTTCCAGAAATCTAATAACTATAACCTGTAATATTATTACACTCCAGAAATACATCCAGGCCCCTCATTTTATGTGGCACAGTACAGGGGCGTAGCTAAAGGCTCATGGGCCCTGGTGCAAGAGTTCAGCTTGGGCCCCCCCCCCCCCCCAGCGCTGGTTCACCTAGCTTTTCTGCCGGCCAAGTCAAAAATTGAAACCCCCTTCCATGCCAAATTCTCACCCTAACCTAACCTCCTAACATTACGTGTATCATTACAGAACATACAGGGTAAGGCTACATTCACACGACCCATTCACTTCAATGAGCACTGTGTGCTGTCCACATCTGTATGTCCATTCCTATTTTTGCCCATTTGCGGACAAGGATAGGCATTGTTACAGTGGATCTGCAAAAAAAACGGATGCCATACGGAACATCATCCTTTTTTTGCGGATCCGCAATTTGCAGACTGCAAAACACAACGTTCATGTGAATGTAGCCTAATACAGCCCCATACCTCTTACATCCAGTGACGTCTCCTCGGATGTACATCTTCTCTTTCCTCATCTTCTCCTTTCAGCCCAGACGCCATTTTTCAGCCATTTCTTATCTCTGCAGTTAGACAGAAAAAAATCTTAGTTTACTACTTTTCCATCATCCTCCCATCTTCTGGACAAATCATCCTACACCCCCAGTACTGCTCCACTAGTACCACACAGATAGTGCCCTTCAATAATTATTGGCACACAGTGTCCTAAAATAACTGTGCCCAGCAAATAGTGTGAACATAACGTCCCCCAGAAATAACTGCGCTGATACTGTGCCAGGGTGCCCCCAAAGTCCCAACTAATAATTCTCTGCCAGAGTGCACTTGTTAGTAATAGTGCCCCCAACAGTACTAATGTCCCCACTGTGCCCCAGAAGTAATAATGCTTCCAATGTGCCAGTAAGAAATGCCCCAGTGCCAGTAAAAATGCCCCCAGTGCCAGTAAAAAATGCCCCCAAGTGCCAGTAAGAAATGCCCCCAAGTGCCAGTAAGAAATGTCCCCAGTGCCCCCATGTGCCAGTAAAAATGGCCCCAGTGCCAGTAAAAATGCCCCCGTGTCCCATGTGCCAGTAAAAATGCTCCCAGTGCCCCCATGTGCAAGTAAAAAATGCCCCCAGTGCCAGTAAAAATGCCCCCGTGTCCCATGTGCCAGTAAAAATGCCCCCAGTGCCAGTAAAATGCTCCAAGTGCCCCCATGTGCAAGTAAAAAATGCCCCCAGTGCCAGTAAAATGCTCCCAGTGCCCCCATGTGCCAGTAAGAATGCCCCCAGTGCCAGTAAGAATGCCCCCAGTGCCCCCATGTGCCAGTAAAATGCCCCCAGTGCCCCCATGTGCCAGTAAAAGTGCCCCCAGTGCCCCCATGTGCCAGTAAAAATGCCCCCATGTGCCAGTAAAAATGCCCCCAGTGCCAGTAATATGCCCCCAGTGCCACCATATGCCAGTAAAAATGCCCCCAGTGCCAGTAAAATGCCCCCAGTGCCAGTAAAAGTGCCCCCAGTACCAGTAAAAAATGCCCCCAGTGCCAGTAATATGCCCCCAGTGCCCCCATGTGCCAGTAAAAGTGCCCCCAGTGCCAGTAATATGCCCCCAGTGCCCCATGTGCCAGTAAAAATGCCCCCAGTGCCAGTAATATGCCCCCATGTGCCAGTAAAAGTGCCCCCAGTGCCAGTAAAAGTGCCCCCAGTGCCCCCCATGTGCTAGTAAAAATGCCCCCATGTCCCCCAATAGAGCTCCGGTCCGTGCTACAATAAAAAAAAAACACATACTTACCTCCATGGAACTGGCAGCGATGCGATGCAGGCCTCTTCCGGCCTGTGTCCCGCGCTGTACGGCTCAGGCGGCGCGATGACGTCATCGCGCCGCCTGAGCCGGCCTCTGATAGGCTACAGGCCCAGTGCCTGCAGCCTATCAGAGGAGCGGGCAGGGGAGACGCCTCTCCCTCCCCTGCCCCGCAGTAGAATACAGGCATCTGTATCGCCGTCCCGAGGACGGCGATACAGATGACTATGGAGATGAGCGCTTCCACAATGGAAGCGCTCATCTCCCTCTGCCCCACCGCCGCCCGCAACTGTCCGCAGGGCCGCACCGCACCCGGCTAATTGGCGGTGCGGCCCTGCAAGTGGCAAGGGGGGCCCTCGGGGCCCCCCTGGCTTAGGGGCCCGGTCGCAACTGCGACCGCTGCGACCCCTATAGCTACGCCACTGGCACAGTATCAAATGCTTTGGAGAAGTCAAAATATATGATATCCATTGATTCACCATGGTCAAGCATAGAATTGACCTCCTCACAGAAAGTGATTCAGTTAGTTTGACATGACCAATCCCTCATGAAGCCATGCTGATACAGTGTTATATGCTTATTTTCTTTAACCCTTTTAGTACCGGAGGTTTTTTCAGTTATGCATTTTCGTTTTGTGCTCCCTGCCTTCAAACAGCCATAACTGTTTTATTTTTCTGTTCACATAGCTGTATGAGGGCTTGTTTTTTGCGGGACAAGTTGTAATTTCCAACGCCATCATTTATTACTGCATATGTTGTAGTGGGAAGCGGGAAAAAAATTTCAAATCGGGTGAAAATGCAAAAAAACACTATTCCGCTACATTTCTACGGGTTTCTTATTTACAACATTCGATGTTCATTAAAACTGACCAGTTACTTTCATTCTACTGTTCAGTACGAATCCGGCGATACCTAATATGTATAGTTTTTCCTGCGTTTTGATTATATATAATTAATTATTATATTTATTATAATTAATTATAAAGTTGGCCTTTTTTTTTGTCATATCTTGACCCCTATAACTTTTTGGTATTTATGTGTACGGAGCTGTATCGGGGCTCATTTTTTGTGGGGCGATCTGAAGTTTTTATTGATACCATTGTGGGGTGTGTATGACTTTTTGATCACTTTTTAATTTTTTTTAGAAAATAAAAAGCGACAAAAAACAGCAAATCGCCATTTGGACGCTTTTTTCCGCCACATAATTCACCGTATTGGAATTTTTTTTTAATATTTTAAAAGTACGGGCATTTTCGGTCACGGTGATACCCATGATGTCTATATTTATTGTTATTTAGGTATTTATGTTTTCATTATACGGAAAGGGGGGTGATTTGAACTTTTATATATTTTTTATTTTTCATATATTTTTTAACATTTTTTTTAAATTTTTGGTGATTATTTTAAAGCTCAAATATGAGCTAATATATTGTGTTTTTTTTTCTTTATGAGCAATCAGGGATTTACTAGATGGAGATAAATCCAAGAATTGCTCATTTCTTATACCGGCCTTCCTCACCAGCGAGGATTACATTTTTCATATGGTGTACAGACACCCCGATTGGCCACTCGGGGCATCTGTACACCACCCGGAAGCGTGCGCTTCCGGATTCAGAAGCATCCTTATGCCATGATCACGTGTGATCACGGCATCTGAAGGCCCAGCAAGACGCCGGCAATGGCGGTAAGTACCCGCAAGTCTCTGTTGTCTCAGGTGTTGATGATCGGGCTTCTGGAGCTTGGTTCATTCAGAGCACTGGGGTGGGATCTCTGGTTGCATAAATACTCCTCTCTCCCTCCAGTGCATTGCCTTTGTTTTATTGTCCTTTGTGGCTCATCACCAGCGTTTACCCTTGTGCTTGATTCCTGTGTTTGACCTGTGGATTTGTATCTTGGACTTCGTCTTCTGCCTGCTGATTTAGTACCTTCTACTCTCCTGTGTTTGACCCCGGCCTGTATATTGGACTTGCTCTTGGATTGTGATTTTGCCTGTTTATGCTCTCTCGTTGCCAACCTTGGACTGTTAACTACTCTTCTGTGTTACGTGTTTGTTAAGTCTGTCTGTCCTTCCAACTCCTCGCTCCCTAGCCAGTACAGGGTTTTGTCATCCAGTTGTCACCCTATGATCTAGCGTAGGGGGCAATAGGCAGGGACAGGGGTTGTGGGGAGCTCAGGCCATCCTTCCCAAACCTCCGGACTCCCTGACAGTAACAAAGGCCCAGAAAAAATCATCGCCTGTAATCAGACCGGCCACTCTAAGACCTCCGATGGATCCCATGACGGCCCTCGTCAACCAGGTTCAGACCCTCACTGAACTGGTGCAAGGACTTTCACATCATTTGCACCTACAGGAACAGGCTCAGGCTGCAGCACCAGCTCCAGCTCCACCTCCAGTACTGTTTTCAGAGCCCTTCTCTGGAGACTTCTTCTCTGGAGATCGTAAGCAGTTCTTTGCCTTCCGGGAGGGCTGCAAGCTGTTCTTCGATCTTCACCCTCAGTCCTCCAGCTCCGAAGTTCAGAAGGTAGGAGTGGTCATCTCCCGCCTCCGAGGTGATCCGCAGATATGGGCCTGATTCCAGGGAAAAGCAATCCCTAGATGCCTTCTTCTTGGCTATGGGGAAGATCTATGATGAACCTGACCGAGTAGCGTATGCTGTCTCTAAGTTGATGTCTCTCCGACAAGGAAAACAGACTGCAGAGGATTATAGTACTCAGTTCCGGCAATGGAGTCTAAATGGAATGACTCAGCTTTAAAAGACCTCTATTTAGCAGGCCTCACAGATGGCCTTAAAGATCTCCTGATAGGTTACCCTGAATCCAGTACCCTAGAGGAAGCTATGGCCCTTGCCATCAGGGCCGACCGAAGCCTTAGGTCAAGACGTCCAGACCGATCTAGTACTGCTCGTGTGTCTGTGTCTTCTTCTTTTTCCCCCATCCGATCCCAACCTGTGTTTACTTCCACAGATGAACCTATGGAACTTGGAGAGATGTCCCCTAAACAACGAAGGGACTATCGCCTAAGGAACAACCTGTGCCTTTACTGCGGAGACAAGGGCCACCAGGTCAGTTCCTGCAATAAAAGACCCCAGCAGGAAAACTCTCACTCCTAGAAGACAGACGGGAAGGTTTTCTAGGAGCACAGGTACTTCCCATGAATAATAAAAAGATTTTTTTGCCCTTCTCCCTGCAGTTTAACTCCAGAACCTGTGAAGGCAAGGCCTTCGTTGACTCAGGGGCAGCGGCAAACTTTATAAATTTTTCCTTTGTTTCCAAATTGGTTGACTCGCTGGTGCCCCTGTCTCCCAGTATCCATGTCACAAGTGTTGACTCCACCCCCCTGTTAGAGGGGCTAGTTAAGTTCCAGACCCCTATAATGAAACTCACTATAGGTTCACTACATTCGAAAATGTGTACCTTCCTAGTTATGAAAAGATTATCTGTTGATTTAATTTTGGGTCTCCCTTGGTTAATAAAACATAACCCTGTAATTGATTGGTGTACTGTCGACCTAATCAAATGGGTTCCGCAGTGCACCAGTCATCTTACCTCTCTTACCTCTCTCATTCTTCTGCTTGCTCTGAACTTGATCTGCCTGAATATATGTTTGATTTTAAGGATGTCTTTTCTAAAACCTTGTCTGAAATTCTGCCTATTCATCGGGACGGTGATTGTAAGATCGATTTGGTACCCGGGGCCAAATTACCTAAAGGTCGCATCTACAATCTTACCGTCCTGGAAAGAGATTCCCTCAAGCAATACATTCAGCACAGTCTTGCAACTGGTCATATTCGGCCCTCTGAATCTCCTACAGGAGCCGGTTTCTTCTTTGTTGAAAAGAAAAATGGTAGCCTGCGCCCATGCATTGATTACAGAGAACTAAACAAGATTACAGTAAAAAAACAGTACCTACTCCCTCTCATTCCCGATCTCTTAAATCAGGTTTCAGGTACCACTTGGTTCTCTATACTAGACCTGCTGGGAGGGCTTATAACTTGATTCGAATCAGAGAAGGGGATGAGTGGAAGACAGCCTTCAACACCCCATTTGGGCACTTTGAATACTTGGTGATGCCCTTTGGGCTCTGTAATGCCCCATCAGTCTTCCAGGGATTTATGAACAATGTTTTTCAAGATATCCTAGATCATTTTGTAGTTGTATATCTTGATGACATTCTAGTGTTTTCACATGATTGGGAATCCCATTGCTCTCATCTTCGAACAGTTCTTCTAAGATATAGATTGCATAAGTTGTTTGCTAAACTTGAAAAATGCATCTTTGGTACACAAAAGATTTCTTTTCTGGGTTACATTTTGACTCCACATGATGTTCAGATGGATCCAGTAAAGATGAAGGCCATCACAGAATGGGTTCGCCCCACCAGTCTAAAGGCACTGCAACGCTTCTTGGGCTTCGCCAACTATTATCGTAAATTTATTAAAAACTTTTCGATAATAGCCAAACCTTTTACGTACCTCACAAAGAAAGGGGCGGATGTAGTGTCTTGGTCCACCTCAGCTAATGAAGCCTTTAACTCTCTGAAGTTGTCTTTTACTAAAGCACCAGTCCTAGTCCAGCCCGACCTCAAGAAACCGTTTATTGTGGAGGTTGACGCTTCTGAGCATGGGGTAGGGGCTGTTTTGTTTCAGGGGCCAGCTACCTTTACGAATTTAAAACCTTGTGCCTTTTTCTCTAAAATATTTTCCAGTACAGAAAAAAACTATGATATTGGTAACCGGGAATTGTTAGCCATCAAAATGGAGGCACTTCTTGGAGGGAGCTACCCACCAGTTTACTGTTTTGACTGACCACAAAAATTTGGTATACCTAGATAACGCTAAAAGATTGAATCCCAGGCAAGCTTGCTGGGCTCTCTTCTTTTCCCATTTTAACTTTGTTGTAAGATTCCGTCCAGGGTCAAAGAACTTAAAGGCTGACGCTTTATCTCGTAGCTTTGGTATCTCTGACTTCCTGGAATCTGAACCTAAAAATATCTTGCCTCCTGGGGTAGTCATAGCCTTTCCTCTCAAATTTTGTCTGCTCAAAATCATGCTCCCAAAGACCTTCCGGAAGGCAAACTTTTTGTTCTGTTACATCTCCGGTTAAAAGTGTTGGAGGAGACCCACTGTGCACCACTCGCAGGACATCCAGGAGTCAGAGGTACTAAGGAATTACTCTCTAGGTTGTACTGGTGGCCTCACTGGGCCAGAGACATGGGTGCATTTGTTACAGCTTGTCACATATGTGCTAAAGGTAAAAACCCCAGGAGACGTCCTAAGGGTTAGCTGTGTCCTTTACCCATTCAATCTAAACCTTGGACCCATGTCTCAATGGATTTTGTAACCGATCTACCAGTCTCTCAAGGTCACTCAGTGGTTTGGGTGGTCGTCGACAGGTTTTCTAAAATGTGTCACTTCATCCCGTTGAAAAAACTACCCAATGCCAAAACTCTATCTACCTTGTTTATTGATCATATTGTCCGTCTCCACAGTATTCCAGAAAATATTGTGTCTGACCATGGGGTCCAATTTGTAGCAAGGTTCTGGAAAGAATTCTGAAAAAAACTTAATATTAGTTTGTCGTTTTCCTCCGGGTTTCACCCAGAAACTAATGGTCAAACGAGAGAATAAATCAAGAACTTCTTAAAGACCTGCGTTTGTATGTTTCTGATAATCAGCACCTTTGGTCAGAATTTTTGTCATTAGCTGAGTTTGCCATACATAATCATGTCAATTCTTCCACTAAAACCACTCCTTTTCATTGTAATTATAGTTTTCATCCTCAAATTTTTTTTCTCAGCACCTTTTGTTTTTGACAATCCTCAGGCAGAATTTTCTTCCCAACAACTGAGCTCAGTCTGGTCCCAAATTCAAAGGAATCTTCAGGGTATTTAGAACTCCCTAGTTCAGACTATTAATAAAAGATCAGACTATTAATAAAAGACAGTCACTCACTTCTCCATATTGTGCTGGGGATAAGGTATGACTGTCCACAAAAAAAATCTGAAATTGAAGGTTCCGTCACTCAAGTTAGCTCCATGCTTCATTGGTCCTTTTACTATTTTACAGGTTATCAATCTGGTTGCCTATAGGTTGTCCTTACCAGATTCTCTCAAAATTCATAATGTGCTTCATAAAAGTTTGTTAAAAAAATTCTGTCCGTCTGTCATCCCATGCAAAGACCCTCCTTCGCCAAGTCTGGTTCAAGGAGAAATTGAGTTTGAGTTGTCTAAAAGTCTTGACTCTAGGCGAGTACAAAGGTCAGTCCAGTATTTGGTGGATTGGAAGGGCTTTGGTCCAGAGGATAGAACCTGGGTGCCAGCCCGACATGTTCATGCTCCTCAACTGGTCCGCCAATTCCACAGGTTACCCACGACAGATATTATACTTACAAACCTATAGTTTCCAGTCTCTGTTTTTGACCCCTTTTTGAATACTGGTACCACATTTGTTAAGTGCCAATCCTGGGGAGCACTCCCTGTCATCATAGAGTCCTTAAATATCAGAAATAAGGGCCTGTCTATTACGTTACTTACTTCTCTTAGGATATGGGGGTGTATGTCATCTGGACCTGGTGCTTTGTCTATTTTAATCTTTTTAAGACTCTGCTGCAATTCTTCCTGGGTCAGACAGGCCACTTTTAATAGGAAGTTCATTTTGACACTCTGCATTTCATCTGATATTTAATTTTCCTCAATGAATACAGTGGGAAAAAAATATTTAATAGCTTTGCTTTCTCCAATATCTTCAATAGTTTCAGGTTTAAATTTTTAATTGAAGAACATTTTAGGGTTAGTTTACTGTCTTTGGCAATGAATCTCTTCTGGCTTGGCTGCTTTTATCTGTCTTTTACATGTTCTATTTTTTCCTTATAGTTTTCAATGCTTCCTTGCTACCTTTCTATTTTAGTCATGTAAATGCTTTATGTCATTTATTGCTCCCTTTACATTTCTATTGATCCACATAGTTTTTTTCTTGTTCCTCACCCTTTTATTTCTACATGATATGTACCTCTCACATTTAGAGTTTAGGATTCCTTTAAAACTATCCCATTTTTGTGGCTGCATTCCTATTCCCGAGGACGTTGTCCCAGCTAGTGAGGTTAATGGCCTCTATTAGGTGCTCAAATTGTACTTTTTGGAAGTTTGGCATTTTTTCTGCCTCCCTCTTTTCAAAACACTCTTTTGAATAACAAATGGAAGTTTATTATTTTATGGTCACTGTTACTCCAACCTGCACATATGTTACTCTATCAGGTCTATTGGTTAGTTCTGAATCCAGTATGCCCATCCTTCTGGTCGGATCTTGAACCAGTAGAGAAAGGTTTTTCTTTAGCTATTGCCAATAACCTGTTTCCTTTATAGATCTACGGGTTTCAGTTTCCCAGTCTATATCTGGGTAGATGAAATTCTCCATAATAACCACCTCATTATTCTTTGCTGCCCCATCTATTTCCCTTAGCAGTACATCTTCTGTGGACTCTGGTATATTAGGTGGCTTATAACAAACTCCTATCGGTTTTTTATCAGTGCATGCCAATGAGTCCTGAGTATTCATGAGCTTCCGGCTTTCTCCATCCCCCTGCTGCTAATTCAGTTGTGAAAAAACTGTCAATAAGTGACAGGGGGTAGATAAAGCCAGAAGCTCATGAATATCAGGACTTGTTGGCATACCTTGAAGCTGTTGGAACTTAGTAGCGTAAAAGTGATGACAGATTCCCCTAGACATGTAATTTAATATTAATGCTTAGGCAGTTGGTTCTCCTTAAAGATACCAGCTGTCTATAGAGACTTTTTAGCAGTGCTGTTTGGTATAGAAACTTAAGGAAAATACATACAATGCAACGGCACACTGCCAACCACACTGGCAGTGTGCCGTTGCATTGTATGTATTTTCCTTTCCTTGTACATTTAGCCATAGCAACGTGCACCTGCGCACTGGGATGTGCGACTGAAATTCCCCTTTTTTTCTTGGTATAGAAACTTATTGGCAATGTTCCATGGGAAAAAAATATGCATAGAGGTATCTACCAGGAAAATAGAACCATCAAGATTGTTCTTTTTCCCTGGGAGATATCTCTTTGCCCACTAATATATTCTCAAAATTTGGCAAGATGATGATCTATATAATTGAATGAATGGTGTTACAACAACTGTAAATATGTCCAGAACTAAAAGTAAAATAAAGTATGATGGCTCTAGATTACTTGTTCTTTATTTTACCACCTGTCACAATAGAATGAAAGAAACAGGTATAAAAGCACAGTTGCAGCAATCAGATATAAATATTTGCTTTATAAGAAGAAACGAGGAGTAACCCAAGTGGTCCTGCTGGTCAAATACCTTGAAAAGCAGATGTTATTGAATGCAAGCCAGCAAGCCTGCAGAAGAACACCATGAAAGTCCATTGTTATTTTAAAAGATATTAATTTTTCCAACAACCTAGTTATATGACACTCTAACTCTAAATCATTTCTTGTGAGAATTATGCTGCAATACTTCAAAATTTTAGTTATTTTGAATTACTGTTTCACTAATCTACTACATTTAGTTTATTACTTTAGCCATTAAAATTAATGTAAAATAATTATACACATAGTCCTAAATTATGTATTTGCAGCAAATGCAAAATATGTATCATGTATAATGTTTATTTATAAAATGCAAGATTCTGTATTTTTGTCTTTTCATATGGTTATCACCATATAGTTCCCATGGGGTATCATTAAAGAGTAACTAAATTTTTATGCTATGTTTTTTTTATGTTTCAAATGCCCAAAGATCATTTTTCTTTATTGATGGATTTTTCCTTGTGGCAAAGAAATTGACACCCAAAGATCTGCTTTCTACCGCTCTTTAAAATCACTATTTTCGCATACTGCTGACTTCTCAGCGGAGTACTGACTCCTTGCATTGTAACTTGCTTGCTCCACGCATCTAAAAGCCATGTACTGCAGCCCCATTGCTACAAAAATGTTTAGTTGTTCTTTAAATACCATAGTTCAGAATTGACAGTTACTTTGTGTAATTTTCTTGTATGTGCTGTCATTAATCGCTATTCTCAGCACTTACCACCACTTCAGAATTCTGAAGCAGTTACTAAAATTATTTCATCAGTTTTCTGAAAATATTGCTGTGCAGTCTACTTTTCTCTTCTCTGACCTGCAACGCATCTCTGAGCCCAAGCTGAGAGACCCAGGTCATCCTTGCGTTGTCATTTGAATGGCCAGTATATTCTGCTGCATTTGCCCTGCAGTGTACCCCAGGAATAACAGCTGATTGGTGTGGGGATCACGGAATCCAGAATTGTGGCAATCATGAACCATCCCCTGCAAATGTCTGCTACAGTACCTGGCTTTTGTACTGTAGGTACTCACCCATAAAATAAAAATGATGAAATCTTTTGTATAAAATGTAGTACAACAAGTGGAAGCCCAGTTAACAGTCTATTAATGGAAACGTTATGTTCAGCTTGTAAAGTTTTGCAAAGAAGTAGAAAGCATATTAAAGCTACCACTGCAATTTTTTCAGCTGCTTTCTTTATTTTCCTGTGTTGGCTTTTTTTGGCTTAAACCAGACAACCCCTTCATGAGTAATGAGGCTATCTGGCTCTAAGCTGTGAGTGAAAGCTACAAATGATGCAACTCTAATTTTCCAGTCTATCAAACATAAGTGTAAAATGCACAAATAACATTGCTATGTAGCATCCAAATACTAATTTCATCCAAATAGCAATTTCATCACAATGCCCAAAATAACAAAGGAATACTCTTTATAGTTGGCTGATAAGTAAACCATGCTGTGAATGATGCTGAGCAGAATGGTGGAAGTCTTGTGTTGATGAAGCCTTTTCTATTTTTTTTAATATACAGTATTTTCATAGTGAAAAAAATTGTAAAAAGTAGAGCAGTTTCTGTATGGTCGAGGCCCTCGAGCATTTGCCTGTTTTGACTTTCCAATAATGTTACCTGGTCTTAGGTAATTCAGGAAAAGCTGCAATGTATCAAAGGGGTTGCCAAAAAATTTTTATTTTTAAAGTCCCCCCCCACGGGACCTGTGAAGAGACCTATACTTATCTCTTCCCTGCCACTCTGTTCAGGCTCTGTGGCTATCTTCACTGCCCTTATAGTCTCTGTTTGTAAGCTTCCTGTATGAATGAGGTCACATGCACCACTGAAGTCAATAACTGGTCTCAGCAGTAAAATCACTGCTGGGTCATGTGCCAGTTAAAGAGATGTCACCAGCCAGTCACTGGCTGCAGCAATGCACGTCACTCCATCCATGCTGGAAGTTTACATATGGGGAACGGAACTCCAGCGTGGACAGCCTGGTAGCCACGGAGACATTAGAAAATAATCTTAGGCAACCCTTTTAAGGGCTGATGTTAGCCCTATTCTACCTTGTAAAATAAAATAAGCAAGATTTCTGCATCAAAAATAGATAGTAACTTTTACTTCCTTTATATGTAATGTGCATTACAAGGAGTTTATCTCTAAAAACCAGTATACACAGTAAAGAAAGAAATGTAGATTGCCTTCATGTTGTCATCCAAAATGAATACATAACCCAGTGTAGTTGGAACTGGCTACTGGCTACTGAATGATTAAATCAGATAGTAAGTCCAATCTGTGAATATATTACACATACAGTACACGTTCTAAAAGTTCATCCCAATAAACAGGAGAGGAGCAGCTTGAAGTAGACTCGAAGACATCTAAGTGAACCACTATAAAAAGTAGACTCATAAACTAGACAAACAAGCATCATGTTCTAGGTCATTACTTTCAAGCACTGTTAAAGAATGTTATTTATGCACTTACAGACATTAGCTCAGCTTGTGAAGAACAGAAAAGAGAACCATTGTTGAAAACAAAAAAATCATTTTAATAGGCTACTGTATAGAAGAAAAACACAATTCTTGGCCTTGATACTCAGGTATTTACTCATTTGAAGCCTGTCATTGGAGCATACAATGGCACAGTCTATATTTTTTTCCTGGTGCTGTATTGCCATCAAATAAGGGTCACACAGTTTTCTTAAGGCGCATTCACACTGCACTGATGAGCAGACAATTATCGGGAAAGATGCATTCCTTCCTGATAACTGCCTGCTCATCAGTGGAGGTGAAGAGCTGCATTTGCATGTAGTGATTACCATCACTGTAGGAGAATGAGTGATGTCTACTACTATTACTCGTCCTCATACAAATCCATTGTTTGTAGGTAGGGATAGAGAGAATCGAAGTATCCGAAGTGGACTTCGATACGAATTTCAGGGAAAATTTGATTAGCCGTGAAGCCGGATGTTCTCATGCTAATGAATCAATTTTCCCTGAAATAGCGGTAAAAAGGAAAAATCATACCTCCATTTGAGCATGAAGCTGCTGCAGCCATCTTGATCGAAGATCCCAAATCTTGTGTGCGGTAATGTATGACGTTACCAAGCTGAGGGGTTCAATGAGGAAGAGTGGTGCACTACTTACAAAGAAATGCGCTTCGTGACAAAGTAATTAGTTACAAAGCAAATATCTTTGTGAAATTTGGCAAAGCAGCAGATTCAAATTCAAATGTATAAATTTGGGGGTTTGACCCTTGGGTCTTATGACTTTAGACATCTAATTCTGGAGTCTGTATGAATTTGGGGTCTGATTCTAAAGTCTGTAAGAATTTAGGGTCTGCGTCTAGGGACTCTATGAATTTTGGGCTGATATGGGATCTGTATTAATTTTGGGGTCTGTCTGGAGCTATGTAATAATTTGGAGGTATTAATTTGGGAGTCTGTTAATTTGGGGGTCTGTCAAGAGATCTGCATACATTTTGGGGTCTTTCAGGAGGTAGGAATCAATTCTGCGGTTTGTGTAAAGTTTTTTTTATTAATTTTGGGGTACTGGGGTCTGTATTAATTTTGCGGTCTGATCTTGGAGTCTATATTAATTTTGGGGTCTGTATTAATTTTGGGGTCTGAAAGTCTGTATTAACTTTGAGCTCTGTGGGGTCTGCATTAACCTTGAGGTCTGGTCTAGGAGTCTATTAATTTTGGAGTCTCATCTGGGGTCTATATCAAAAAGGCTTTGTCCAGCCAGGTAAAATTTGTTTTTGAAAGCTGATTACTATGTGATAAAATAATAAAAGTACTGATACCTTTCTGATCCCCCGCTGCTCTGCTTCTGCTTTTCTGTGTCCTGGCTGCTCTCTGTATTTTGAAGTCTCTCTCCACTCAGATATGACCACCAGTGAGGTCAGTGAAGAGAGCGGCAGGTATCAGTAAGGTATCACTGCTTTTATTATTGTATCACATTTTAAGCAGTTAAAAAAATTACATGACCAAACCACCCTGATAATTTGGGGTTCTGATCTGAGGTTAAAATTTATTTTGGGGTCTGGTCTGTAGTTTGAATCTATTTTAGAGTCTGCTTCGATCATTTTCTAGTTTTTTAGATCATTTTCTGTTTCTGTATCATTGTCACTTTTATTTTGGTAATAAAGCATTTGGGGCATTTGGGCAGAACTGTTGGTGTAATAATGGAGGCACATAGGACAGCAGCAATCAGACTATTGCTGGAACCTACAGGATGGCAATATAAAAAGGGGCAGCTGTATAGGGGGTTCTTTACTATAGAAGGTGGGGATGGGCTGCAGAAACAGTGAGTCAAAGTCAGAGGTGTAACCTGAATCTCCTGGTCCCTAATGCAAAATATGTACCAGGCCCCCAAGTACCATGTGCCATTAATACAGGTGTCATATTATTCAGCAGAGGGAACTGCACACCCTGATCAAATATGCCTATGTAGTAAGAAGAACCAAATAGTCCACAACTGCCTTTCATTTAAAAATTAAGACGGCACTGTATAGTCGGTCTTCTTTGTTAATGGCAGTGTGGCACCTTTAGTGCACCTTTAAACAGGAGCTGTTGCTGGTATGTGGTTTGGCTGGTTAGGTTGAAAGCACAGTATGCAAATTATTGTTGTTCTGGCCTGCAATCTCCTGCTGGTTATTTCACAGTAATCACTGAATATTAATCAGCTCTGACATACCCACTTCTCCAACCCCAGCGCTATCCTGCTATACAGGTAGGAGCCCTTCTTCTACCATCTGCTTTTCCTCCTTTTCCACATCATCTACTATTGATGAGAATACATCATCAGGAACATCCAGCTCCTCTTCTCTCTGTTTCTTGATGACTTTTCTAGGATATCGAGACTTTGAAAGATAATTTGGAAGAATAATTTGTTCACTCGAATAGTAGATAATTACGTAGATGCGTTCTATTTAACTGTATTTTACTGCCTTTGTAGAACACATTAAAATATTCTCTTTATTAAATAACACTTAAAAAAGGGGGGAGTGGCTTTCCACCACATATATCAATAACAGGCTTAATCCCAGTGTTTAGGTGTATGATCTAAAAAATATATTCAACACCCTTTATCACTGAAATTACAAATAGTCCCGGTCAGCATCCATGTATTTTTCTGGACAGTTTTTTGACCTGACCCACACGGTATCAATGCGCTGGAGCTGGGTCAGTATTCAGGGTGAATATCCTTCTTACCCACATCTATTATTATGACCCCTTTATTGTTTCTCCACATACACTGCGCTATAACCACTATCTCCTAATAGCTGCTTCATCTACAGTCTTGTATTACAAGTGGCTCGACGCGTTTCCCTACTACTCTAATAAGTAATTCATCAGGAGCCCATGCAAGACATACACACATTCACATGTATAGAACGCTGCATGCCTCTGATGGCGTGCGTGCACCTAAGCAGCAAAGCGGCGCTGGGATGGCCATTTTAATGTGTTCTACACAGGCAGTAAAATATGATTTGGAAGAAGTAAAGCCAGCAAAAGATGAGGATGGTCACCATTAAGACCTGTCTGTTGCAGACTGGATGTATTGGTTGGCAAACTGGCAGTGATATAATAAAGTCTTCCTTCCTTATTGGTATTTAATTACATATCTTAGTTTATAGCTGATGTAGGAATAAATAAATGTAGGAGTCAATAAATATCCAGCTTTCCCAGACTGCAGAATGGCAGATTGGGCTGTAACTAATCCTCTCTGCTGTAGCATAGCTAGACAGATTTGTCAATCAGGGTCCCAGGAAAGCTGGGTAACACACTATGTGGAGCTGCAATAGGGACTGCTAAATACTAAGTATACCTAAATAAAATACATTTCCTCCTCACTCCCAAATAGTTTCATAGCTAGGCAGATTTGTCTTTGAAGGTCCTGAGAAAGCTATGTTAAAACAATATGGAGCTGTAATAGACTGCTGAATACTAAATCTACCAAGAGAAATCCTCCTCCTCATTCCTAAATGGTGCCATCTATAAGCAGATTTGCATTTCAGGGTCCAGGGAAAGCTTTGTTACAACCATGTGGCACTGTCATATAGACTGCTGAATATTAAATAGATCATTCAACCACTCCTAAACAGTGACATAGAGAGGCAGATTTACCTTTCAGTATCCTGGAAAAGCTGTGTTACAACCATGTGGAACTGTATTAGACTGCAGAATAAAAAATCTACTGAAATAAATACCAATCCACACTCAAATATATACAAATATAATACAGACCAAGGTGTAGCAACCAGCCAGTGAGAGAAAATGCCTGTTACGATTGAAAGCTTCCCCATCTGTCAGAAATTTACTAGCGCTTTCTCTCTAGCTATAGTCATTATTACTGACGCGTGTAAGGTTGTGTTCACATAACGTTGATGTCCTACATTGAATGTATATACATGGTGTATGCGTTGAAGGGCTGCTTCAGTGGCATTCATCACCATAGGGTTGCATTGTAAAAAAATGTTAATCTATACATTTTTGTTGGACTATGCTGCATGGAAAAGCATGTAATACACTTTTACATCCTTTTTTAACCAAAAAATATGGTAAACATGGGACAAAAGCATGATGTGAGCATCGCTTGAGAAGTACTCTGCAGGCTTTACACTAAAGATGCAGTAGGGACAGTGTAACATGAAGACTTTATTGATGTCTGTGTGTTCCATAGGCTGTGATCCAAACTCTGGTAAATGTCTGGGCCGTGGCACCAAGAAAATGATCTAATTTGGTGCAGAGGGGATTAGATGGTGAGTGATTATACCAGAGTTTTCCGAAAAAAAAGTATGCACTGACTGATAGAGGGATGATTATATGCACTAAAGTCCATGTGAGGTTTCGCCACATCTGTACAAGAGGGTATGTCAGAAGTCTCTGTTGCAGGATAGTTAAGCATGCTGTGTCTTCTTGTCTGGTAAAATGCTAGATTTCCTTATGGAAACCAGATGCCATTACAGTCAGTGCAGTATATCAGGAGGCGTTCATTTTATAGTCAGGGTGGGCATTCTGGGGGGCATTCATTTAAAAGTCAGTGATGTCCATCAGGTGGAGTTCATTTTATAGCCAGTGGGGTCCGTCATTTCTATCATTTGATGGAAAAGCCTCTTGCATTTTTATTTGTTCTTCTACAGTAGACTGTTTTGTGATTGTAATTTATTTTGTGCCATCAAGTTTTTTTCAATTACTAAAAAAGTAAAAGTTATACTTCTGTTTCTATCCTCTTAAAGAAAAAAACACTCATTCAATGTATTGATATATATAGAGATAAATGTATCTGTATATACCAACACATTTTACATGGGAATACATTATACACAGGAAAAAATAATGAGCGTTTTAGGAAAATCCTCTTATGATTAACAGTGGATTTTGCAGCCTACTGGTTATAGCATCTCACTCAAATACAAAAGGTCCTAGGTTCAAGACCTTGCAGTGTTGGTTGAAACTTTATTGCGCCATGATATTTTTTGCAATTACTAAAAAAATAGTAAACTTATACTTTTGCTTTAATCATCTTAAAGAAAAATGTCTATACAATGAACTGTTATATACAGGGAGACATGTATTTGTAGATACCAGTACATTGTACACGGGATTAAATTATACATGGGAAAAGTAATATTGAAGGTTTTAGTTGAAGAAACTCCTCCAATTAATAACAGTGGTTTGAGAATCCGCCTCCAATACAGAAGGATCTGGATTTAAGATTAAGCACTGACAATTTAAAAGTAAAAACAGACTAAAAGTTGAATATAAGGGGTTATCCCTAGAGATGAGCGAGTAGTGAAATATTCGAAAGTTCGAATTTCGATTCGAATAGACCGCGTTATTCGACTATTCGACCGAATATCGAATCCCATTATAGTCTATGGGAAAAAAATGCTCGCCACTTGGAAATCTCAATTCGACCACTTGGAGGTCACCAAGTCCACCCTGAAACCTCAGAAAATGATGCCAACACTGCTGGAATGCAACTGGGACAGCAGGGGAAGCATGTCTGGGTGCATATAACGCGCCCAAGTCGCACTATTACGCCACTATCACAGCCTCTCAACAATACACTCCAAACACAATATAACTTCTATGTAAAGTGAGACAATACAAGGAAACCTTCTTTCCTCTACATTGCCATGGACCCCAAGCCAAACTGTACAAAAAAGAAGAAAAAATTCTGCACCCCCTTAAAATCACGTTGCCTATGACAACCACAGATGGCATAGGCAAGGGGGAAAGCAAATAGACCCCACCCCTAATTGTCATTGTGTGTGTGTGTGTGAGATGTGGTCAGACATGTCTTCTTTAAAATGTAAAAACAACTCAAACACATGCAGAAGCCTTAAAATGCCCAAATTGTTGGCGCTTGAGATGTTGCCATTTAGGCTTGTAGAAATGAAAGCTTTCTGCAACCTGATGGGGGCTGCCATCCATCAGTATCCTGTCCCTAGCCATCACTATTTTTCCCTCTGTGCCATGCCTGCCTTGCCCTAGCACATGTCCCAAAACATCATCCACGCCCGAGTAACACGGTTACTGCAAAAGGCCATTTGACCACCAACACTTGGACAAGCGTTTGAGGCCGGGGATGCTACATCTCCCTGACAGCATACTGGGTGAATGTTGTGGAGGCGGGGACGGGCGAACTTGCTACCCCCACCCAAGTTTTGGGCCTTGGTTCTGTCAGGATTTCCGCAACCCTTACAGACAGCTCGGCAAACCCCTCCTTCTCCTTCTAGATTTGTTAAATCTGTCCACCACCCAGTCAAGTCCACAAAGTCCAGTCTCGTCGATAGCCTGCAGAAACTGCAGGGACCTCACTCTGACCCTCCTTCCTCCCACCCTGCCCAATGTTATCAACCGAGTGTTCCCACCCATGCCCACTCCCAGGAGCTCTTCTCAGGTCCCTTACCTGATTTTGACTCCTCGCCAGTCCTGCAAGAATCGCAGGAGCTATCTGAGGATTTTGTTTGTTCTGATGCCCAAACACTGGAGCAAGCTCCATCTCTAGCTGATGGTGGTGTGGAACGGGCACTAAAGTGTAAAATGATTAGGGACGATGATGAGACACAGTTGCCAGCAAGGGAGGCTGTTGGTATGTCGGGTGGGCCGGAGGAGGAGCAAAGTGAGGCAGTGTAAGAGGAGGTGGTTGAGTATGACGAAGTCAGTGACCCAACCTGGCCCAGTGTCATGTCTAGCAGGTAAAGCAGTGGGGATGTTGAGGGATGCGTAGGACCGCAAAAGGCAGGAAGAGGCCGTGGGGTGGCCAGAGGCTTATGGAGAAGGCAGGCTAGAGCCCGCAGGGCCGCATCTCTTCCCTATAACAGGCTCCCACACAAAGCTCTCCCATCGAGGGCTCTTAGGTCCTTGTTGTGAAGATATTTTAATGAGTGCGCAAAGTTAGCTTGAGAAGAGACCTTGAAAAAATTATATGGCGGCCCTTGAGGTGAGCCCTCGAAAAAATTATGTGGAGGCCCAAGAGGTGAGACCTCTTAAAAATTGTGTGGAGGCCCAAGAGCTGAGACCTCTTAAAAATTGTATTAAGGCCCAAGAGCTGAGACCTCTTAAAAATTGTATTAAGGCCCAAGAGGTGAGACCTCTTAAAAATTGTATTAAGGCCCAAGAGATGAGACCTCTTAAAAATTGTATTAAGGCCCAAGAGGTGAGACCTCTTAAAAATTGTTTGTAGGCCCAAGAGGTGAGACCTCTTAAAAATTGTTTTAAGGCCCAAGAGCTGAGACCTCTTAAAAATTGTATTAAGGCCCAAGAGCTGAGACCTCTTAAAAATTGTTTTAAGGCCCAAGAGCTGAGACCTCTTAAAAATTGTATTAAGGCCCAAAAGCTGAGACCTCTTAAAAATTGTATTAAGGCCCAAGAGCTGAGCCATAATAATTTTTTTCTTTTTTTTTTTAATGGAGCAATTCTACGGCGGTTAAGGAGGAGGAGGAGGAGGAGGAGGAAATGGTACTTCATACAGATGGCACTTCACTTTTGGCTGCTTTCCACTGTTGTAGAAGCAAAGTCCGGGTCAATCCACTTGCTGTTCATTTTGATTAGCGTCAGCCTGTCGGCACTGTCGGTTGACAGGCGGCTGCGCTTATCGGTTATAATGCCCCCGGCTGCGCTGAACACCCTTTCTGATAGCAGGCAAGCACCTCCAAGGCGTACAGGGACAGTTCCAGTCACGTGTCCAACTTGGAGACCCAGTAAGTGTAGGGCGCCGAGGGATCGGGGAGGACAGGGGTACGGTCTGCCAGGTACTCCCGCAACATCCGCCGATACTTGTCCCTCCTGCTGATAGTGGGCCCCGCAATGATGGAAGTTGCACGAGGGGGTGCCATGAACGTGTCCCACACCTTGGAGAGTGTTCCCCTGGTGGCTGTGGGCCTGATCGATGTTGTCAGACTCTGGGAGACACTGTCCTCTCTGCCGCCAGCGATGGTGGGTGGGAAAATCTCCATCATGTTCTGCACGAGTTCCCTCTGGTATTCCAGCAATCGATTCGTCCTCTCCTCTACCGGAATAAAAGAGGAGAAGTTATCTTTATACCGGGGGTCCAGGAGTGCGAAGACCCAGTATAGTTTGTTCTCCAATATCCGGACAACACGTGTGTCCCGGGAAAAGCAGCCCAGCATGAAGTCAGCCATGTGTGCCAGACTCTGAATAGGCATGACGTCACTGCCCCCACCAGAAGGATCATTTGCCATTTCCTCCTCTTCCTCTTCCGCCTCCTCTCCGCCCCCATCCGCGCTGAACCAATGGGACGCACACAGCCTGACTGCTACCCTCGCCGCCAGCATCCTCCTCCTCTTCCACAGCCACCTCCACGTCATCCTCCTCCTCATCCTCCTCCTCCTGCAACTGCCGCCGAGAAGCAGACAAAAGTGTGGTCTGACTGTCTAGCTCCGTTGCGTCTCATCTTACCCCCGTCTCCTCTGTGTGCAATGCGTTCTCCCTTATTGCGATGAGCGTTTCTTTAAGGACGCATAGGAGCGGGATGGTTACACTCACTATAGCGTCCTCGCTGCTGACCTTCTTGGTGGATCCTCAAAGATACGCAATACATCGCATATGTCTGCCATCCATGGCCACTCGTGGTTGGCAAACTGAGGGAGCTGAGTTGGAGGCACGCGTGGATTCATCATCTGGTACTCCATCAATGCTCCTCTTGCTGCTCACACACCCTGGCCAACATGGAATAGGTGGAATCCCAGCGAGTGGGCAGGTCGCACAACAGCCGATGTTTCAGGCAAATGGAGGCGTTGCTGGAGTTTTTTTTAAGCTAGCAGCAGCTACAGTTGACTTCCGAAAGTGAGCGCACAAGCGCCGCACTTTCACCAGTAGCTCTGCCAGGTTGGGGTAAGTCTTTAAAAATTGTTGGACTACCAAATTAAAAACGTGGGCCAGGCATGGTACGTGATTGAGTTCGGCAAGCTCCAGAGCCGCCACCAGGTTACGGCCGTTATCGCACACGACCATGCCTGGTCCTAGCTGCAGCGGCGACAGCCACATCTCCGTCTGCTGCAATATGGCGTCCCTCACCTCTGGGGCGCTGTGCTTCCTATCGCCCAAGCTGATGAGCTTAAGCACCGCCTGCTGACGTCTCCCCGCGCCAGTGCTGCAACGCTTCCAGCTAGCGGCTGAGGGCGATGTTAAGGCAGAGGAGGAGGAGGAGGAAGAGGAGGGGGGTTTATCAGAACCCATGCTGGCAATCTTGGGCGGGGTGGTAGGTAGGGCCGTCTCTGTTTGCGACCCCGTCCCCGGCTTCCACAACATTCATCCAGTGTGCCGTCAAAGAGATGTAGCGTCCCTGGCCACAAGCGCTTGTCCACAGAGTCGGTGATCAAGTGGACCTTTGCGCTGACTGCGTAACTCAGGGCCGCCTGATGTTACGGCGACACGTGCTGGTGCAGGGCGGGGACGGCAC
>ONZH01007156.1:0-47763 GCA_900303285.1 Rhinella marina
TCACCGCCATGCGTGTTGGCTTATGCCTGCGTCCTGGGGCGGGGGATAGGACAGCAGTGCCAGCATGGGCAGTGGTGTCACCCGCAGGTGGTGATGGACCTTCGTTGCACCTAGTTGGGTGCTTTACTAAGATGTGATGGGCATGTGCCTTGCCCATCTTGGTCTGGGTCAGCACAATTGTCTTGAGGGTCACCACCAGGCTGTTGCCCAGAATTTGGCATAATGGTCCGATTAGGCAGCCTCAGAGGCATCCATGCATGCTGCCCCTGCTGTTTCCTGTCCATTTCCGTGGTGTTTCCATCATTTTCTGAGGTTTCCAGGTTTTCACGCAACCTTCCCTGTGCAGAGCTTTGGTCCCCTGCAAAAAATCCTCGAGTCTCCCATTGACTTCAATGGGGTTCGTTATTCGAAACGAGCACCCGAGCATCCGGAAAAATTTGACTCGAATAACACCCGAGCCGAGCATTTTAGTGCTCGCTCATCTCTACTGTTAGTACATCCAGTAATATACTCAACTGGATAACTATAGATATGGCCCAAGCTAAGTTACATAAGATACATAAGATACATTTGAACAAGGCTCCAGGTCCAGGTGGATTAAACCCAAGAATTCTCAAAGAACTCAGGTCATTGTTGTTTCCCTGTTCATCATTTTTAGAGATTCCCTAGGGACTGGTGCAGTGCCAAATGACTGGCACAAGGCAACTGTGGTACTCAGTCATATTCAAAAAGGGCTATAGGACCTTCACAGGTAAATATAGACCAGCAATTTTAACTTCTGCTGTGGGTAAAATATTTGAAGGAGTCTTAAGGGACTATAATCAGTAGTATGTGACTTTAAATAATATAATAAGTGATGGATAAGTGATGGATGAATAAGTAACCAGCATGGGTTTACCAAGGACAGAAGCTGTCAACCCTGATTTGTTTTTATGAGGAGGTTAGTAGAAGCCTGGACAGAGGAGTGACTGTGGATGTACTGTTCTTGGATTTTGTAAAGGCACTTAAAACTGTCCCTCATAGATGGTTAATGGGTAAAATAAGGTCTATAAGGTTAGAAAGTATAGTCTGTAATTTGACTGAAAACTGGATGAAGGACAGTATCCAGAGAGTCATGGTCAATGATTCCTATTCAGAATAGTCTTGGGTTATAAGTTGTGTACCCCAAGGTTCAGTGCTGGGTCCCCTACTATTTAATTTATTTATTAATAATATTGAGAATGGAATTAATAGCACCTGTGTAGTAATAATCTACATGCATCATATATCCTAGGAGAAGTACTGGGAGAGTCACTTATAGAGAAGGATTTGGGTATCCTTGTAAATAATATATTAAGAAACAGAATACAATGTCAATCAGCTGCTTCTAAGGCTAGCAGGATATTGTCATGTATTAAATGAGGCATGGACTCGTGGGACAGGGATATAATATTACCATTTTACAAAGCTTTGGTCCTTTAAATACTGTTTAATAGTAAAAATAGTAAAAAAAAAAAATTACTATTAAACAGAATTTAAATTGTAACACTGAATATGCTGTATAACTAATCACTTGCCGTGCACGTTCCTTGCAATATGTTGGGTGCACTACAAATAACATTAAGACGCATATAAGGAAACATTTGTCTGACATCCCTCACTACTGTATCAGAAATGTATCTGCAAGTATCTTACACTGCCGAAGATACTACATTGTTTGTAGCCAAAGGTGCTGAACGGGTCAGACCCCCACCGTAAAAACTACTCAGCTGGGAATCCTTTTGGATTTTCCGCCTGGGTAGTTGTATACCAACTGGTCTAAATAAAAAATATGACCTGATTATGCAATACAATTAATTGTCATGTTATTCTGGATTTTTAACTCCGAATTTTGTATATTTCCAAATGTCTCCCTACTTTCACATGTGTTTGTTGTGATTGCTGGGGAGGGGTGTGTAGGGATGTAATGTTTACCACAGCATTGGCATGAGTAAGGGTCACATTTTAAGATCTGAAACGCGTACACGCAATCATTGTTTGTCTGTACTGTGTTATTGGATATTTTATGGCTTTAAAGGGAACCTGTCATGAACTTTATGCTGCCCATACTAACGGCAGAATAAAGTAGAGACAGGTGAGTTGATTTCAGCAGTCTGCCATTTACAAGTTAAAAATAAGTGTTTGCAGAGAACCAACATGACAATGATTGCAGACTTGACCTGGAAAAGAGTCACGGCCACCTGAGAAGAGTCCTGGTTATTGATACATTCCTGCTCTCCCTGCCCACCTGCTGATGACTGACATTCTTCTACCTAGTCTTCTCCCTTTCTCTCTAGGAGAGAACTGCCAATCATCAGCAGGTGGGCGGGGAATGCAGGAGATTATGAATAACCATGACTCTTCTCAGGTAGATTTGAACCTTTTCAAGGCCAGGGCTGCAATGTTTATGATGCTGTTCTATGCAACCACTTATTTTTAGCTCATGAGTGACACTCCACTGAAATCAGCATTTGTGTCACTATTTTATGCTGCCCTCAGTGAGGTCACCATAAAGTTGATGACAGGTTCCCTTTAAGGAATAAAGTCTATCACTTTTTTATGCGAAGCTGGACATCTCTCCTTGTTTTGGATTATACTCAGTGCATGGTTCCAGGCTGATCCGTGCCTCCCCAAGTGATTGCAGGTAAGCAACTAAATAGCACTTGCAGGTACTATGGACATATAGTATGTGTTCACTGTGTCATAGGGGTTTGAAGTTGGTAGGGACTGGTGGTTATTCTAGGTGATAGGTGTTTGACCTGTTTTCCCCTCACCAGCAGCAGGGTCTGTGAATCTGAATCTTGCTGGTTAATCTGCAGACTTTATCTGCTGTAGCTTTTGGGAAAGTTGTATCTTGACTCTGGCAATATTTCTGGAGTAACGGTCTCACATAAGAACAGTTTCAGGCTCTTGGAGTAGGAACTCAAGCATCTGCTTCCTTCCTCCACACTCTCTACGCAGGATTCCCTCTCCTGGCAGGAAATAGAACCAATCCACTCCTAACAAGAGGGCTGACCACCCTGTTCCTGTCAACCATTGACAACCATACCTCCTCTTTCTGGAATGCACAGCAGGAACATTACACATAATACATATTACACAACATAATTGCGGATACCCACAGGTCTGTAGTACTGCATGGGCAGGAGAATGATCAGGAGAAAAATCGTGTCTAAAAGCAGAGGTCAAAGGTCAAAGTTTTAAATTGGCAGAGATTTGCAAGATAATTGCACTTACCAGTAAGTGAATTATCATCTAGAAAATCAACATAAACATACACAACAGCAAGCTAAAACTGCTTCTGCATCAGTGGCATAGAGCTCACAACAACCAATTTCCAAAACACATTAGTGATCCAATATATTGAATGATGTGATATGATGGAATGATGTTGAAAGGTTTTTTTTTTTTTGCGGTATTCAGAAAAGTTTTAATAGTTAAAGGCAAGGATTGAATGCCTCGTATTTTACTGTCACCCTCCATTGTAAAGTACTGTATTTAGCACTAAGATGTAGCTATAGGAAATATACTAAATGGACTTCACATTGTTATGTGGGTGGGATGTTGTTGAGCCTATGATTTATGAAAGGACTGTCCTTGATTTGCAAACAAATACACTTACCTTCAACATAAGTGTTAGAGACTGCATTGCCCTTGGAACCGATGAATTAATACATTCTAAATTTATAACACTTCTCTCGAAAAGCAGCAGATTCACTGCTAATGCTTTCACTTACCATAGGATGTTTTGTAAGCTCTAGTTTGAAGTGGCGTATTCAGTTTTCTGTTCATTTGCTGGAGATTTGTTGAGTAGTTTTATTTTTCCCTATATAATGTAAACTGCGAGGGCAAGCAGACCATACAGTATAACCATCTCATTGAGAAGGGAGCTCCTACCATCCTATTTTTCCTATGTGCTGTGTAAATCTGTGCAGAGGCCCTCCAGAAGGCACTCACCCTAGTTGATTTAATGACTTATACTCTATTATATATTGAACATTAAAAAATTTAAAACTTAAAAAAAAACCTGGTCACAAACCAGGAAGCTTTCCCTCAAGTCCTAACTCATCTATATCCTGCAAAATATAGACTATAATTGGGTAAATATAAAAGCACACACACAATAAAAACACAAAATGTTTTCTTGATATAAAATAAATTTATAGACACTTATTAAGCCTATATCCCACACTTAAGGGCTATGTATACCTTTGGAGGCAATTTTTGTTTATAATTTCATTTTACTCATTGTTTTGCTAAAAATCAATTGGCCTTTATTAAAAATATTGAGCCATTCTGTCACTGTTTTTCTAACTGTGTGACTGGTACTTTCAGTTTGTGCCTGTCATCTAAAACCCTTCATTTCAAAACAACTGAGAGGTCATAAACACTTATTTAAGCCATTTTCTTATCAGTAAGATAAGAACTGAGCTATAATGAGTGTTTATAATATTAGAGAGCAGAAATAAGGAGTCTGTCTTCTCAGATGATGGAAAATTAAAAAAAAAATCCACTAGCTGTTAGTACAGTATTTCACCTATGTACAGAAAAAAAGGATTCCATAGTTTTAAAAAATACCAATTGAACAAAATGATATTCAGCTCAAAATAAGTACAATGCAATAATAATAAAAAATGTCCCCAAAGGTGTATATAGTCTTTAAGGTGGGTATCACTTATTCACCTATCCATAGTCCAACATTGGGTATAGATCTCCTCCTAGCTACGCCGCTGGCATTGTTGCTTGGTGACGAGGTTGGGTCTCTGGACAATAGTGCTGATCAATCAAATGGAGCGCTGGCACTTCTGGCTCAATGACATCCATGAGTCACATGACATATGTCCCATGACTAGAACATGGCTATTTAAAATAGACAATTGCTGGGCACAGTTACCTGTGACTTTTTGGTCTTCTTGCTCACTAGCAATTCCTGTACCTGTGAACTTCCTGGATTTGGACTTTTGGCATGTCTTTACTTTGCTTCTATTTCAGGGTTTTAGCTACTTCGACTCCTCTCTGGTTCTCTGACTCTTGCTGGTATTTTGACTCAAGCTTTGAGACTAGGGAATATACTGTTCCCTACCGAATGGGACCAACCTCCAAGAATGACTTTATAAGGTGTAGCCACACATACCATGACCCCAGTGTATTTGGTCAAAATCTGCAGCAGCAAAATCTGCACCAAATCATGAGGATTATGCTGTGAATTTTGGTATAGAAACACTGGAATTTTCCACGGATTTCAAACTCTCCGAAGCAAAGTGTGAAATCTGTGACAGATATTGTAGCCACAACATAATTAACATGCTATAGAAATCAGATTTGCAATACTTTACTGTATGTGGGGATTCTGGTATGGACACTCTCCACAGAATGTGAATGCATGAGATGTTTTAAAATCTCAACTACCTCTGCAGCATTTATGTTACATAGGACTGTAGCCTTAGGAATTTCTCCTGAGGATTTTCTGCCACATATAGATACGATTTTGAAAAAAGTCATCCATTTTTCAGGTACTGTACTATACAGAAGATATTCTACTTGCACTTCCATGGCAATTATCTGGGTATGAGAAAGATATGCTGATGGGTTATATAGCTACATATAAAAATGGTCCTAGTGTGTGTGTCAGGAAATTCAATTTGGGGGGTATGTACAGTGCTGTCGAACATTTACACACTATATAAGCAAACAGGAAATATAAAATATACAATATGAAATATCCAGTTCAGGTGCCTGTACAGTAAATCAGCGTACATCTCCATTAGAGTCAAAATGTGTCTTTTCAAAATGTTTATTATTCTTACATTTACTACATACAATTTGATACAACTGGCACTTTTTAAGATGAGCTGGAAACAAAAGATGTTTCATACTTTGTATATCTTTATGTTAGTTTTAAAAAGCTTTACTATTTAGCATCTGAACAAAACTGGAAAATGAAAAGAATTTTACTCGAGAGACTATTTTTTTCCTTCAGATTCCATCCCTTGAATCATGTGTTTTACACATAAACTAAACCTAAAATAAAGCACAATACAATTCATGTCGCCAAAAAAGACAATGATGGATTTGCTTGGACAGTGTGACTGTGAATGCTCAATAGGTCTGATTGTTTGTGTTTTGGAACTGCTCACAAGTAGGATTTTG
This sequence comes from Rhinella marina, assembly GCA_900303285.1. Lineage (NCBI taxonomy): Eukaryota > Metazoa > Chordata > Amphibia > Anura > Bufonidae > Rhinella > Rhinella marina. The sequence goes on from ONZH01007156.1 coordinate 6,169, forward strand.
TAAATTTCAATGATATAATGGAGAAATCTTATGTCAAAATGAATGCAGCTGTTGCCATGGTTACGCTCAGCGTGTTGATACTCTGCATTTGCAATAAGAAAACTAATTATAGCTAAAGTCTATTTATTAACATTTCAGAATAAATTGGCATAGACAGCAAGAGACAAGCCATGTTAATACTACTCCATTATTACCCCTCAAATGTTGGTATAACTGTAGCTTCCGACATTTATCATGTGAAAATGTCAACAACCCTCTTCATACCCACTCACACCATTAAAGGGGTTTTCTGGTAATAAATAAAAATAAAAAAAAATAATTTTTAAAGAAGTTCCTGCAGCATGGCTCTGAAACAGAAGATTCGTACTTACCTGCTCCACACCACTCCGATGGTCCACACTGACTCTGTTCTCTCCATCTTCCAGGCCTGGCACTTTTTATTACTGGCTGACTATGGGTATAATCACATGAACTGCTCCAGCCAATGACTGGCTTCAGCAGTGATGTGCTGCTTGGGGCTAGATCCCCGTTAAAGTCAGTCTTTGGCTGGAATGGTGCATATAACCCTGCCCATGGCCAGCCAGATGTAAACAGAGTCGGGACCGTAAGATGGAGAGAGCAGATATGTGGAGCGGCGTGGAACAGATAAGTATGAATCCTTTGTTTCAGGGATCATGCTGCTATTATTAAACTATTATTAAAAAAAAACATTTTTTTTCTGGAAAACCCCTTTAAGCATGCTTCAGATCGAGAAGCATGACTGGAGGTGTACAATACATTAATATCTCCACAGCTATTAGATTTTTCTTGATGATTTTGACAGAAGTCACCAGTGTTGAGTGAAGTAAGATTCGGATCATAGATCTGAAGTCTCTTTGGTCAAAACTTCGTTTGACTGCTGTACAGAGTTCCGTCTCTGTATAACTTTCAAATATATGGGCTCTGCCGAGGTGAAGTTCGTTATCTCCAATGACGCAGAAGACTTTGTTGAATTACTTTGGCCATCAATTCTATTACTTGAAAACCATTTCAAAAATTGAATCTGAAGGTACTGGCTGGTACCTCAGTACTGAAGGCGACTTCAGATTCAAGTTTTAAAATGGTTTTCAATTTAAAAAGTCACGAGAATTAGGAGATAACAAATTTCACCTTGGCGGAGCCCATACATTTGAATGCTGTATGGAAACGGATCTCTGTACACAATCAAAGTGACTTTGGATCTATGATCTGAAGCTCCCTTTGCTAAACACTAGAAGCCACCAAACAAATTGATATTGTTTTCTTCAGGCAAATGTTCATCCACTCTCTCATCTATCAGGCTACATAAATTCACATAAAACATCAATGGCCCTGGCATATACGCCAAACATAATTATATTCTGTAATAGGTCCAACGTAAGGGCAGAATGTATACGGCCAGTTAGTATACCATTTTCCTCACTGTGTCAAAAGGCATAGTTGACAACATTTTTCAATATAGGGTATCCTCCAAAATTTAAGAAGGCTAACCCTGTTCATATGCTCTATATATAACATGGATGTCACTGAGGGGGCTAGTCTGGATTCTCCTTCTATGAACCACTCAGTGAAAGCAGCTTCCAATTTAGTGAACCTAGTATATCCATGAATTACATGGACAGACATTCACTGCCGGGGAAATGTATAGCCAGACCCACAAGGAACGGCTAAGGCATTATTGCCATCTCCATTGTGTACTCCAGTAGTCTGTTCCAGCAGAAGTATTTCTCCAGAGGAAAGCTGGCATTTATACTGTAAGCTGGCATGTATACTCCAGTCCTAAGGGCCCAACTACCGGTCATGATTTGAAAATACATACAATGCAATGGCACACTGCTAACCGGATAAAGCACAAAATGCCATAGAGATATGAAGTATTCTGGAGCTAATGCTATGCTTGTTTAGTAAATTAGAGATTCTTGGCAAATATATTTTGTACAAAATTATCTGGGCCCGTCCACCAAATCGTCAAGGTGATGCAGGTACCAAGCATGCATGCCGAGTCCACTCGGCTTTATAGTTACACTGATTAAAATCAGCCTATGGGGCAGACAGGGCTAGTCAGAAGTGCATGACCAAATGGAGTAGCCACACCTCCAGTACAAACTTACAAAGAAAAAAAGGGGAATTTCAGTCAGCACATCCCAGTGCGCAGGTACACGTTGCTATGGCTAAATGCACTTGAGAATGCATTTGAGAATATCCCATAGAATGAATACCTGTGGTAAGTCCAGATGCACTAAAAGTTATTATTAGTGACGATTGAGCACCGCGATGCACGGGTGCTCGGATGCTCTGGCCGAACACTAGGTGGTGCTCGAGTGCTCGGCCGATATAATGGAAATCTCTGGGAGAAGACCAGGCACCCCCTGCTCTGCAGAGGGGAGGGTGTCTGGTTGATAGGGAAACATGAGAAAATGGTGGAAACACCTCTGAAATGATTAGGGAACAGAATGGGGAGGATGTCTGGATGCATCTTGGACACAGAAGTCGCTGTTATTAACAATGATGTCCGAAGTATTAAGCCACTTTTACGGAATGACAAAAATACCCCCCAAAACCCAAGATAACATCGATTTTAGAGGAAATATTGTTAGGAAACATATATTTACTTGTACATTAAGCGCAAGTGCTGCCAAAAATTACACGGATAAGGCACTCCAATACAACTGGTATATTACATAAAGGAGGGCCTCATTCACATTGTGGTATAATTGTGGGACTCCTACACTCATAAAGCCTATGCAAAAAGTCAAAGGGCTGCCAAAAATTACAAGGAACAAGCACTCCAATACCCCCTTTATTACACATAAAGGAGTGCATTAGCCACACCCTTGAAAAATTCGGATTGATGGCCTGGTTGACATGCAGCAGAGCTGAATGTGTTAAAAATTATGGTTGACATGCAGAAGACCTGTACGTGTTAAAAATTATGGTTGACATGCAGCAGGGCTGAGTGTGTAAAATATTATGGTTGACATGCAGCAGAGCTGAGTGTGTAAAAAATTATGGTTGACATGCAGTAGAGCTGAACGTGTTAAAAATTATGGTTGACATGAAGCAGAGCTTAGTGTGTAAAAAATTACGGTTGACATGCAGCAGAGCTGAACGTGTAGAAAATTATGGTTGACATGCAGCAGAGATGACCGTGTAAAAAATTATGGGTGACATGCAGCAGAGCTGACCGTGTAAAAAATTATGGGTGACATGCAGCAGAGCTGAACGTGGTAAAGATTATGGTTGACATGCAGCAGAGCTGACCGTATAAAAAAATGATAGGGGACATGCAGCAGAGCTGAACGTGTTAAAGATTATGGTTGACATTCAGCAGAGCTGAACATGTTAAAAATTATGCTTGAAATACAGCAGAGCTGACCGTGTAGAAAATTATGCTTGACATGCGAAAGAGCTGACCGTGTAAAAAATTATGGGTGACATGCAGCAGAGCTGAACATGTTCAAAAATATGGTTGACATGCAGCAGAGCTGAGTGTGTAAAAAATTATGGTTGACATGCAGTAGAGCTGACCGTGTAAAAAATTATGGGTGACATGCTGCTGCTGAGCTGACCGTTTAAAAAAAATTATGGGTGACATTCTGCTGCTGAGCTGACCGTTTAAAAATTATGGGTGACATGCTGCTGCTGAGCTAACCGAGTAAAAATTGTGGGTGACATGCTGCTGCGCTGTCCGTCTAAAAAATTATGGTTAAGGCACAGAGGGATCGCTGAGGACATTGACACGGTCAGCTAGGTACTCCTTCACCATCTTCCAAAACTTTTCCCTCCTTGTGACACTATGGAGCTTATCAGAAACTTTTCCACATGCAGAGCGTCCGCCTTTATTGTGAGCAGTGAGCTTTTTAGTAGACACAGAAGTGGGATGGTTACACTGATAATTGCATTATCGCCGCTCACCATCTGTGTAGATTCATCAAAGTTGCTTAAAACCCCACAGACGTCAGACATCATTGCCCACTCATCGCTTATGAAGAGCGGAAGCTGACTCTGCGGCGGTGTGCTGTTTGTCAAATTGGCAAATAAGCTTCAGCATGGCCTGTTGCCGCTTCCCGACTGTTGTGCTGCACTGCTTCCAGCTACTGAGTGAAGTCTGACTGGTGCTGCAAGATGGCAATTCTGCAGTGGAAGTGGAGGAGGAGGTGGAGGAAGAGAAGGAGGGGTTGCAGCCGCTACTGTAGGAGGTGGCGGAAATCCGGATGGAAGTAGGGCCCGCAATCCTTGGCGTGGGTAGCACCTGGGCCATCCCAAGGTACGACTCGCTCCCAGCTTCCACAACATCCACCCAGTGTGCCGTCAGAGAAATGTGGCTTGATATTTGAATGCTGAGCTGGGACACTGAAGTGGACGTGCTGGTTGATGGTTCTTGCGAAGGTTCAGGTGCAGGGCGTGAGGCATCAGGGCCTGCGTCTTGGAAAACAGGTAACAAAGGGGAAGAGGAGGAAGTGGTGTGACCTGCAGACACAGATCGTGGACCCAGGTGTTTGGCCCACCTTTTAGGGTGCTTTGCTGCCATGTGGCAGATCATGCTGGTGGTGGTCAGGTTGCTGGTGTTTACGCCCCTGCTCATCTTAGTATGGCATAGGTTGCAAATTACAAACCATTTATCGTCAGCACTTTCCTCAAAAAAACGCCAGACTGCAGAACACCTAACCTTTGGCAACGGAGATTGCCGCAAGGGGGTGCTCCGGGGAATAGTAGCGGGAGCGCTGGCGCGTGTCACTTCCTGTTTGTTATGGGTTACATCATGTGACCTCGCTGACCAATTCTATGTGTATAGTGCATGTGTATAAGAGCTCAATAGAGATGAGCGAGTATACTCCCGAGCGTGATACTCATTCGAGTATTAGGGTACTCGTAAGTGCTCGCTACTCGGACGAGTATCTCGCCATGCTCGAGGAAATGGCATCTCCCACCTTTTGAATTTTTGGCGGCTATAAACTCAGCCAATCACAAGCCAGGAGACTCTGCGGTACACCCAGCATCACGTGGGGCCCTTACATGTCGATAGCAGGGGTTGGCTGGCCTGATCAGGTGACCATGGAATATACTAGTGACTGCCCGCGGTGCTTGGCTCAGTCGCTGCTTGGATGCCATTAGGGACAGATCTGCAGTGTGATACAGGGAGAGTGTTAGGGTTTCTACTAGATTTGTGTTAGGCAGGAGTGATTCTAAAATAACCCAACAGCCCTTGTTAGGGCTATAAGATCCTTTTTTTTATCTGCTTGTGGCTGGGCTTGCTGGCACTAGTAGTGCAGCTACCGCCATATTTGCAGCATTTTACAGCGAGACTGTAAAAAGTTTATTTTTTGGCTCTCAGTGACACACATCCATTTCAAACAGCTAGGTGGGACAATTTTTTTGTGTTTCATTGAAATAGGCACAGTCTGCAGAAGATTTTTTTCTGTCTAACTGATAGATAGTGGAAGTCACAGTACAAAATCCTTTTGTTTGCTCTCAGTGATACAAATCCATTTCATACAGCTGTGTGGAACCATTCTGTGTGTCACAGTTCAGCTGGCCAGTCACCACAAACCACAATCCGTATTTTCTGTCCAGGTGACCCATACTGTATGTCACGTAATCAAATATGGTCTTTTGCTCTCACTGATACAGCGACATTAGAAAAATCTCTGTGCGACATTTGTCTGGGTTGCAGTGAAAATAACCACAGTCAGCAGGATCTGAGTTTGCTCTCTGATATATTCTGCACGTCACGTTAAAAAAAAAAAAAAAAAAAAAAAAAAAAAAACTTTTTTTTTTAAAATCTCAGTGATACAAATCCATTTCATACAGCTGTGTGGAACCATTCTGTGTGTCACAGTTCAGCTGGCCAGTCACCACAAACCACAATCCGTATTTTCTGTCCAGGTGACCCATACTGTATGTCACGTAAAAAAATATGGTCTTTTGCTCTCACTGGTGCAGCTACATTAGAAAAATCTCTGTGCGACATTTGTCTGGGTTGCACTTAAGCAGACCAAGTCTGCCTAATCTAATAGTTTCAGTGTAATTGCTCCATACTGCACCGTGCGTAATAAAATACGTAATTTTGCTCTAACTTATCCACCTATATATTAACTTGTCCAGATTGAACAAGTTTGTGGGTTTCAGTAAAGCAGGCCCATTTTTTTTTCTTTGGTATATATAATACACTTGTATACAGAAAATGTTGAACCACAGGGCAGGGCTTACTGCAGGGGGCAGAGGCCATGGTCCTGGGCAGGGTAAGACAGTACCTGCTGATGAGGGAGCAGGGGAACGCCGCAGAGCTACACTCCCTAGCTTCATGTCTGAACTTACAGAGACACGTGGTAGAGCACTGTTGAAACCACAACAGTACGAACAGGTGATGTCGTGGATTGCGGACAATGCTTCAAGTAATTTGTCCACCAGTCAGTCTTCCACGCAGTCCACCCACGTTACCAAAGGGAGCACTCCTCTGGCTCCTCCTCCTCAACCTCCTTCCCCCAAGGAAAATTTGGAATGCGATCCGGCATACTCTGAGGAACTGTTTTCTGGACCCTTCCCAGAGTCACAAACCACTTCTCAGGTTGCCGCTGACCTCTTTCCCGATGCCCAAGTTTTCCAACTGTCGCAGTCTGTGGGTGATGACATTGTTGACTTAGTAAAAGAAGTGTGTAAAGAGGTGTCGGACGATGAGGAGACACGGTTGTCAGACAGTGGTGAAGTTGTTGTCAGGGCAGGAAATCCGAGGGGGGAGCAGACTGAGGAATCGGAGGAGGACGAGGTGACTGACCCAAGCTGGGTTGATAAGCTGAGTGAAGACAGTGCTTCTGAGGTGGAGGCGAGTGCTGCACCAGAACAGGTTGGAAGAGGTAGTGGTGTGGCCAGAGGGAGAAGCAGGGCCAGAGCTGATGCATCAGCAGCAACTGTTTCACGTAGTGAAGCTCCCGTGGCGAGGCCTAGATGTTCGCAAGTCTGGAGGTTCTTTAAAGAAATTGAGGATGACCGACGGACTATGGTGTGCAACCTGTGCCACACCAGGATCAGCAAGGGTGCCACCACTACTAGCCTAACCACAACCAGCATGTGCAGGCATATGAGTGCTAAACACCCCACTCAATGGAACCAAGGCCGTTCACCTCCTGCGGGTCCCACCACTGCTCCTTCCCCTGTGTCACTCGCAGCCTCTGCTAGTCAACCCCCTTCCCAGGACCCCGGCACAAGCACCTCCCACCGGAAAAACACACCTTCATCTCCACGATCCTCCATAGCGTCCACCAATGTGTCCCTGCGCAGCGTTCAGCTGTCTTTACAGCAGACATTGGAGCGCAAGAGGAAATACAGTTCCACCCACCCACATGCCCAAGCCCTCAACGTCCACATCTCCAAACTGCTGAGCCTGGAGATGCTGCTCTATAGGCTGGTAGAGACCAAGGCCTTTCGCAACCTCATGGCGGTGGCTGCCCCTCGGTATTCAGTCCCCAGCCACCACTATTTTTCTCGATGTGCCGTCCAAGCCCTACACCAGCACGTGTCAGAGAACATCATCCGTGCCCTTACCAACGCTGTTTCTGAGAAGATCCACCTAACCACAGACACGTGGACAAGTGCTGCCGGGCAGGGACACTATATCTCACTGACGGCACATTGGGTTAACTTGGTGGAGGCTGGGACTGAGTCTGACCCTGGGGCCGCTCATGTACTGCCCACACCGAGGATTGCGGGGTTTACCTCGGTCACGGTCTCTCAGACGTACTATGCCTCCTCCTCCGACCCCTCTTCTTCCTCCACCTCCTCCTCCGAATTACCATCCGTGGGCACGGTGCCTTCAGTCGGTAGCTCTAGGCGCAGTAGCAATGCCGTGGCTAAGCGCCAGCAGGTGGTGATCAAACTGCTGAACTTAGGTGACAAAAGGCACACCGCCCAAGAACTATTACAGGGCATCACGGCGCAGACCGATCTGTGGCTGGCACCGCTGAACCTCAAGCCAGGTATGGTTGTGTGTGACAATGGGCGTAACTTGGTGGCGGCTCTGCAACTCGGCAGACTGACACATGTGCCATGCCTGGCCCACGTGTTCAATCTCATAGTTCAGCGATTCCTCAAGACATACCCCAATCTGTCTCATTTGCTCACCAAGGTGCGCCGCATCTGTGCGCATTTCCACAAGTCGACCACAGATGCTGCCACTCTCAGGGCAGCTCAGCGCCGCCTACAACTGCCTGCTCACCGACTGTTGTGCGATGTGCCCACAAGATGGAATTCGACATTAAACATGTTATCCAGAGTTTACCAGCACCGCAGAGCGATTGTAGACTGCCAGATGTCAACTTCCACCAGAACTGGTAGTCAAGTCAGTCAGCTTCCTCAAGTCTACAATGAGGAGTGGACGTGGATGTCTGATATCTGCCAGGTGTTGAGCAACTTTGAGGAGTCAACACAGATGGTCAGCGGCGATGCCGCCATTATCAGCCTCACCATCCCGCTGCTTTGCCTGTTGAAAAATTCACTGATCAGCATGAAGTCGGAAGCTTTGCGCTTGTCACAAGAGACGGTGGAGGAAGATACGTCGCTTGATAGCCAGAGCACCCTCCGGTCTGTTTCTCAGTGCGTATTGGAGGAGGGGGATGAGGATGAGGAGGAAGAGGAGGACAATGTCAGCGAGACAGAAGAGGGTACCAGTGCTCAGTCCTTATTAACTGTTGAGTGTGTTTGGGCTGAAGAGGAGGACTTGGAGGAGGAGGAGGAAATGGAGAGTCAGGCCAGTGAGGAGAGGGAATTCTTGCGTGTTGGGACTCTGGCGCACATGGAAACTTCATGTTAGGCTGTCTATCCCGTGACCCTCGCGTTAGAAGCATTTTTTCAAACACCGATTACTGGGTGTTCACTCTCCTGGACCCACGGTACAAGCAGAACCTTTCCACTCTCATCCCTGTAGAGGAAAGGAGTATGAGAGTGAATCAATATCAACAGGCCCTGGTGCACAAGCTGAAACAATCCTTCCCATCTGACGCCACTAGCAGCAGAGGGTGTGGTTCTGTGGGCCAACTAGCGGGGGAGAGGAGGCGAGCAGGCAGCTTGTCCAGCACTGGCAGGGGAACGCTCTCCAAGGCCTTTGCCACTTTTATGTCACCCCAGCAAGACACTGTCACCTGTCCCCAGTCTAGGCAGAGTAGGGGGGGGCTTTACAGAAAGATGGTGAGGGAGTACCTAGCTGACCATACCAACGTCCGGCCCGATCACTCTGCTCCATACAACTACTGGGTTTCAAAGCTGGACACGTGGCCTGAACTGGCGCTGTATGCCTTGGAGGTGCTGGCCGGCCCTGCCGCTAGCTTGCTGTCAGAGCGGGTATTCAGTGCAGCTGGTGGCGTCATCACCAATAAGCGTACATGCCTGTCAACTGACAGCGCTGACAGGCTGACGCTTATTAAAATGAACAAAGCCTGGATTTCACCGGAATTAAAATCTCCTCCAGGGGAAAGCAGCTAAAGATTTAAATAACTTATGTATCCGATTCCTCTTCTCTACTCCTCCTACTCCTCCTCCTCCTTGTCGTCTTTGCCTAACGCTGACCCAAAACGCAATTTTTTAGAGGGCCAACTGGCACTCTTTACCACAATTTTTACGGAGGGCCCCCTACAGGCCCTCTCTCCAAACAATTTTTCCGGAGGTCCACCTACAGGCCCTCTCTCTAAACAATTTTTCCGCAGTATCAACTACAGTCACTGTAAAACAATGTTTCAGGAGCGTCAAACAGACAGTCCAAAACAATTTTTCAGGAGGCGCAAGTACCATTTAAAAAAAAAAATTTTTGCTGAGGGTCGACTTTATGTACTCTGAAAAGAAAAAAAATTTTGGAGGCTCAACAAAAGCCATTTCACTGCATTCTCAGTCTGACAAAGTCATTGGTGGTGTAACCGCCATGATGTGTCAGGCTAAATTTTTGGGTGGCTCACCTGCTACCTCATCTAACTTGGTCACTTGTTGGTGTCACCGCCATGCTGTGTCGGGCTTATGCCTGCATCGTGTGGCTGGGGATAGGAGAGCAGTGCCAGCATGGGCATGGGTGATGGACCTTCATTGCACCTAGTTGGGTGCTTCCCTAACATGTGATGGGCATGTGCCTCGCCTTTCTTGGTCTGGGTGAGCACAATTGCCATGAGGGTAACCACCAGGCTGTTGCAGGAGAATTTGGGGTAATGGTGGGATTAAGCAGCCTCAGAGGCATCCATGCATTCTGCCCCTGCTGTTTCCTGTCCATTTTCGTGGTGTTTCCATTGTTTTCTGATGTTTCCAGGTTTTCACCCAGCCTTCCCTAGGCAGAGCCTTGGTCCCCTGCAAAAAATGCTCGAGTCTCCCATTTACTTCAATGGGGTTCGTTACTCGAAATGAGCACCCGAGCATCTGGAAAAGTTTGTCTCGAATAACGAGCACCCGAGCATTTTAGTGCTCGCTCATCTCTAGTGCTCAACCCCCTTCCCAGTTGCCTCATCGTCAAGGTCCTCATGTCCTGCTAAGGTTGCTGATATCTCTGCTTGTATTCCTGTTTATCTGACCCATGCTTCTGTTCCTGGACTCTGCTACCTGTTTGACCCCTACCTGCTTGCCTTGACTCTCCTGTTGCTGACCTGGATTTCCTGACCTGTACCTGTGTTGCCTGCCCTGACCTATTGCTCCTTTGACTACGTCTCTGCCTCACCCTTCAGTCCTGCACTGGTACTCCTGGTTTTGACTTGGCCTACTGACTCTGTCTGTACCTCTGGTACCTTGCTCAGGTACCTCCTGGTCTGCCAGGACCAGATGCATTGTGTCCCAATCCTCCTCAAGAGTTAGAAAATTGGTGTTCCCTTTGGGAAATTCTATCCCTACCATCAGGTGTACTTTGAAGAATGAGGGGTTCACTTAGACAACGCCCTTAGAGGAGGTCAGACACATGGCACAGTTAGTTCACACCAGCTGGTTTGTGACACATAGCGGCGTTCAGCCATGGCGACGTTCCCCTGCGCATTGGGATGTGATGACTAACCCCCATTTTTTCCTTTGCATAGTTGTCAAAGTATTTCAATCAACTGATCGTACCCATGACATGAATTTGATTCAATTAAACAATAATTAAGCGTTATTGAGATGAGACTGAACAATGTCTTTCAATGAGAGTACCTGTAAGCCACTCACCTAGTTGCTACAATTTTTATGATTAAAGATTTTATGATTATTTATTTAATTTTCCTACTTTTTGCACTTTTTTTTATCAATTCTGTGAGGGCTGTATTCCCCCTCTATCATCTATCATCCACAATCTATCATCCACAATTACAGAAGAAATTAGCAATTTAAAAAAATGAAATGATAAACAGCCCCAAAGGTCTTGTATCACCTTAAGAGGCATAAAGTATAAGATTAGAAAAAATGAAATAAATAGAAAACAAACTATTTTTCCCTTTTTTTATATATTTTTCAGGGTATATAAAATGAAAACAAAAAAATAAATGACACAAATATAAAGTCCTGCAGATCACCAGGAAAAATGCATGAACATTATTTACATAACCAAAGGAAATAAAAATATGATTGTCAATAACACATGTACTGAAAAAATGTGTATGGTCAGGAAGGGGCATAAATGCCCTGGTCTAGAACTGATTAAATTTGAAGCCCACCCTGCTGGATCTGTTGAAAATACCAAACTCACCTGCTTTCTTTTAATCCTTTTCTCCGTTCTGTGGTCCTCTAATCCCCGTCCTGTAAACTTTCTGATGGAAGGGGTCATGGACACCACTGTAGCTAATAACTCACCTCATGAGGCCAGCCACTGGCTGTCGCAGTGCACATGACCCTATCAGTCCACAAATTTACAGGATGGGGACTTGAAGACTGCAGAAGGAAGACAAGGACACAGGGAGATGAAACAGAGCAGGAGAGAGCAGGCAAGTATGATTTTTTTTCAACAGGTACAACAGGCTGCCCTTTAAGGATACATTTATCTGCAATATGCAAATTAGAGAACAATAATGCTCTGTCACATACTGAGGTGTACCGGCCTCCCCAGTGACCTTATTGTATTTTTAATTTTTACGCTTCCAATTATTTTTAAATTAGATTAGAAGTTTCCAATTTGTATCACTGAATAAACTTAACCAAAGTAAATTAGATTTTAAAGATCTCAGAGCATGTCTCATCCTACGGTCTGTTCTGAAGAAGAGCTCTCACTGTAGATAAGTGCTAATCACATTGCTTATATTTCATGAAGAATAAAATTCATAAGGTGAAGGTCATTATCCTTAGAATGTGAACATATCAGGGGGCTTTGAAACATACTCTTTGGCTTGTTACTAACTGTACTGCGGTGAGAAAAGACTACGTGATATGAGATGAGAGCTTTGTGAGCGGTCTCCTGGTGCTGTTGTTACATTAGCTGTATTTTACCTTTCCCGAGGCTCCATAACAGGTTTGTGTGTTTGCTGTTGTGACCTGCTAAAATGAAATACATCAATCAAATCTGAAACACAAAATAGGTCTACAGTATAAAGAACTTGAGAAGGGCCACAAAAAATTAATGTCTCTGAAGCTAGGAGCAATTCAACTGATTGTGCTGGACAGCTGTCAGATGAGTACATAAACACCTCCAGGGGTTAGGTAGGCATTCAATATATTAATGCCTATCGGGCATTCCCTAGTGAGCAAATTGAGGGTTAATATAATAAATGGCGAATGTTGATAAAGAGCACTTGTCAAATAAATTCACCAATGTACAAATCCTTATGTACTTTTTGGAAGTATTTTCGCACATTTCTGAAAGATATAGATCTCTGAATTGCATAGACACAGGCTTGGTGGGTGAATTGATTTGCAATTCACCCACTGTAAGGATACATTTGAATACATACTGAATAGACTTGATGTCTTTGTAATTTGCTTTTGATAAGTCAAAACAAATAGATGAATAAATCAATGAATCGCCATATCTCAAGTGCTGATTCTGAATATTTGCCACCTGACTTCACAAATGCTTCGACCAAGATTTTTGTTTGCTGATTTCATAATATGCCATTTTTAAATTCTTACACTAAAGTGCACACGATGCATTGTATTTGTTATTCACTCTATTTTGTCAAAGCAATGTGCAAAGTCTTAGGGGGTCATTTATTAAGACCAGTGTCTTAACCCCTATATCTGGCGGTGGATCCGCTGAAGTTATGAGACACAGGTCTCTTCATAACATCGGCATATCTAGTGCCAGTCTAAATGTAAGCCAGCTTCTTAGCCTGTTTATATTTAGACCTTTTCCATACCTTTAAAAAGGCAGAGAAAATGACAAATGAGAAAAGCCTGCAGACCCGTCCCCTTCCCCGACACACCCACTTTTTTAGATCTGGCGTGAGTGGGGAATAGTCGCAAATTGCATTGTGCCACAATCTGAGCCAGAAGTACGCCTAATGTAGACGTATATCTGGATACTAAATGACCCCCCCTTAGTCTACTCAAAACTCAGAGAATGACATCAAAAAGGAGACACCATCCCTTCATTACGTAGTAGGATAACCTATAAAAAGGTAACAAGAAACAGTGATAGATTCCCACATATCAAAAATATAATAAAGAAAAAGAAGAGTATAGATCCATTAGCTACATGTACTGTAAAGATATTAGACAGCTAGACTACAGTGTCTTTCGTTTACCTAAAGTGTTCATTAGAGTGGTTGTACACTTTTCAAACCAGCACCTGGATTTTAATACTTTTGTAAATGCATGTCATAAACAGTGTGCATTTTTGCCATTTTTATCAAAATGAATTTCATAAAAATATGTATTAATTTTACATTTTCGCCTATAATAAAATATCAACAATAAATATAATTGGGTTCTCCCTCTCCATTGCTCGCATTTGGTTAAAGGTGGCAATTTCTCAAAACCCAAATTCAATGTAATTGTTGCAACATGGTAGTAAAACACTTGACAAACTGAAATTCACATCACAACCTCTGGGTGGCCACACATAGACACATATAGCATAGACATCTTGTGACAGACTATTGCTAAATCATATTTTATTCAAAGCTACCAATCTCAATGAATGGAGAAAATCACAATCTTGCTTTCACTGGATAGAATGAGTCTTGGACTTCTCAGTCTCAGTGCTAACACATAAAAGCAAGCAAAGCAGTGCTTAAATGGGCTGTTTGAGTTTTTAATAGGATAGGTCATCAATATCTGATCAGTGAGAGTCCAAGTCCTGGCACCCCCAGTGGTCAGCTGTTTGAAGGCATCGCCTTGAACTCTTTCTATACCAGGGACATGACATTAATCTGTTACATGGCCTATGTGCAGCTCAGTCCAATTCAAGTGAATAGTCTGAAATATCAAGCACAGTTGCTATACAGTGGAAGGTGCAGTGCTTAGCAGGTTGTCAGGAGGCTGCAGTGCTTACTGGAGAGCAACAAGTTGATTGCTGGGGTAGCAAAGTTGATTGCTGGGGTAGCCAGGAGTCAGACCCCCCACACACACACTGATCAGGTATTGATGAGCTATCCTGAGGATAGATCACCACTATTAAACACTTGGACAACCCCTTTAACCCCTTAAAGACCGAGCTCATTTTCATTTTTGCATTTTTATTTTTCCTCCCCACATTCCAAGAGTCATACTTTTTTCAGTTTACTGTTCACATAGCCATATTATTTTTTGTTGGGTCAAGTTTTAAGTGACAATAACTTAAAGTTCCAGGGCCCCAACGCCAAAAAAATAAGTGGGTCACTCAACTATGACATTGCACTAACAATGCTAGTATACTTTTATGGAGCAGAGGGCAGGCCTAGGTAGAACCACAACATCTCCACCCCTGTACATAAATTCTATAAAGCTTTATAAGGGTGTCCAAAACCTGGATTTTCAGTATGTGTTTGCAGCCATGGCCTCTTTACATGGAGCAATGATTGGGCATATAACTGAAAATAAACGTTTAAAGATCACTTGTTACTACTAATTGACCCATGTAAATGTGATAGCCATCAGACAGCAAATGACCAATGTAGATGATTGGTACGATTGAGCAAAAAACAAATTGTTTCATGGTGTAGTGAATGTTTCGACAATGACCCTTCAGATGCACCGATTATCATTCAAAAAATCGTAATTTCAGTTGCATATTTCATCATTTGTAAAGCAGACAGTTGCATTTACACAAAGCAATAACTTGACTGGAGTGCTTAAAGTGTAACTGCCACTTCATTTTTTATACCCTAATGGTGTAGTACACCCTGCTGTATAAATGTTTTTGTGCTTTAAAATGTAATCATTTTCACTTTTACCTGCTAATACCTCCCACAAGTACAAGCAACAGAGGAGAAATCACTGTTAGAAATCGAGTCGGGAATAATTGCGAGTAAAACCTGCTGTTACTTTCACTTTCAGCTGCATTCACAGCATTCTGATTTCTATCAATGATCTCTTCTCCTGTACTGAACAGATTTATGTCATTCTGGTATTGTTTGAAAGCTTAAAATGTCATCTTTCAGACAATACAAATATTTCTAGCTGGTACCAAACCAGAGATATGAGCAGTTAAAGCAGCCCCCCGTGTGGAAGAGAATGAGGGTTAGGTGACTATTAAGAGGCTAAATCAAATGTTTACTCATTTCATGTAATTGCAGGGCTTGTCACTGGTTAGCTGTATGTGAGAGGATACACACTGATCTAGGGTAGTGGGGGAGGTTATCTGCATTCTGATTGGTCCTGCTAGTTCATTTGAGGAGAGCGAAGGCTTATGGGAAGTGAGGGAAATACAGGGTGGCCTCAAGGACAGGGCAAAGATCACCACACGAAGTGTAGCAGAGGCCATTTTAGGAAGATGCTGATATAGAGGCACAGAGAAATAGGGTTGCTAAGGGCTAAATACAGACATCAGAAAGGTAAAATTAACTGAAAAATACAGCTTCATGAATATCTGTCCTTCAGCATCACATATGTTAGGAATTTCATTTTTTGTAGTTACACTTTAAACACATCCACTGTGTAATTGTCTGTACAGATGTAGCAGCGCTAGCGATCACTGTTTTCGCATAGCGTTGCTAACGAATCATGACTTCTCCTCTTTCACTCCTTTAACTCGCAGTAAAAGTACGCTAATTAGGTGAATTCGTACGCATTAGCGTACAATGCGTAGCATTAGCATACAAATTTGTACGCATTAGCATACAATGCGTAGCATTAGCGTACAAATCATCAGATGCGTACTCTATTTATGATATTGTTCTGCGCTCACGCGATTCTCCTGTGATCGCTAGCGCTGCTACATCTGTACCTCATGTAAAGATGCCTTGAGGCACAGTAAATCAATCAGCAATGTAACATTTTACGAAGAATGTCGCAGCAGTTGAACAAGATTCTCGACGATTACACACAATCTGCAGTTTCCCTGCCGCCTACTTATGTTCTCCCTACAGCTTCCCCGTACTATCCCTATCCAATATTCTTTTTTAAACTGTTTTCAGCAACACTTTCCCTAGCAAATGAGTGCTTGCCACGTCTCTCCCTATCCACAGCTCACAGTAACATGATGGAGCCCACGGGAGATGAGGTTTTTATAGGGCTATGGCATACCAGGAGATGGCTAACAGAGAATTGGCAGACTGCGCAGCATTATGGGTGATCTCACATTCCAGGGCTTCTTACTTTCACTGTGTAACATGTGCATGAATATTAAAGACAGGCACTCGCTTGTAGTATGCTATTTAGATA
Source organism: Rhinella marina (assembly GCA_900303285.1). Lineage (NCBI taxonomy): Eukaryota > Metazoa > Chordata > Amphibia > Anura > Bufonidae > Rhinella > Rhinella marina. The sequence goes on from ONZH01007156.1 coordinate 22,909, forward strand.
TAATTTACTGCCACATAATACTATTTGTGACGCGTTTCGGCTAACATTTAGCCTTCTTCAGATATATTGTGCACCACATGTGCCGAGATTTAAATTGCCCGCCTAAAGCAGCGGCATGACGTCATGTTACCATGACAAGTAAACAAAAACAGCATTGAGCAAATTGCACTGGTAAACATGGAAGAGTCTTACGCTGTGATCATACAGCATCCACTATATATATATATATATATATATATATATATATATATATATAATATATAAAGCTGAGTGTATGTGTGTGTGTGTATGTCCGCTAAAGGAATCCGCACCGCTGCAGCTACAATCACAAAATTTGGCACACATGTACATCAGGTGTCCGGGAAGGTTTTAGAACAGTTTTCAACTCTTCAGGACGTACCGTTCCTGAGATATTCCCTAAAATGCATTAGCCAATAGTAGCCTGGTCACATGACCCTTATCAGCCAATAGAAGCTCACAGGCACACTTCAGGTTTCTATGACAACTTAGCCAGTTCAATGCTTTAGGTCTACATTAAAGAGGCAGAGAGCACTGTGGATGACAATGGTAAATGGGTATTCCCAGTTACCATAACTATAACTTATGTTTTAGACTAACTCATCATCAATCATTGCCTCATATAATGTAAGTTTTACATATTTACTGTTCAGTAGTAATAAAAGATGTTTTCTTCCACTGCTACCCACCTTCCTCCTAAATCAGGCATCGACCTGTAATTCCGGCCACCGTCAAAAGATGGACTTAAAAGCACCACCCCCAGATCCCACTAAGTTACGCCCCTGACTCAGTCAGGCCACACCCCTTCCATGCTGCATTTGACCGGGATTAAAAATATTGGTAAAAATCACCTTCTGTCAGCTGCAGGGGTGGGGGAAGGGTGACTTTCTCCCTGCAGCTCATTGCTCAGACTGAGAGTGCTGCTGCTGTGTCCATCCAGGCCCTGCGCATGACAGAGGACAGGGAGTCTGAAAGCCAGACCGTCCAGCCTAAAACAAGACCTCTGGCCACCCTAGGGGCAGGCTGATGTTAGGGTGGCCAGATGTCCGGCTTTAGGCTGGACAGTCCAGTTTTCTGGCTACCTGTTCTCCGTCCGACGCAGTGCCTGGACAGACACAGGAATGTCCATCCTTTCAGTAGCTCACACTCAGACAGCTTCTCCTCCATGTCTTCACGGAGCCAGGGGGGCGTGGCCTCATGTTTAGTGATGTGTCTTCATGGGAACTGGGGGCGCTGTTTCACGTTTGGGGGAATGGCCGGTGAGGTCTGGCTTTCTGGGGTGAAGACAGTGGCCACTCTAGCTGCTGTGGAAGTCACAGTTAAAGGGGCGGGCTTCTGTAGAGGTCACTGTTAAAGGGGTGGGCAGCTGTAGAGGTCACTGTTAAAGGGGAAGGCTGCTGTAGAGATCACTGTTGAAGGGGCAGGCTGCTGTAGAGATCACTGTTAAAGGGGCGGGCTGCTGTAGAGATCACTGTTAAAGGGGCGGGCTGCTGTAGAGGTCACTGTTAAAGGGGCGGGCTGCTGTAGAGGTCACTGTTTAAGGGGCGGGCAGCTGTAGAGGTCACTGTTAAAGGGGTGGGCTGCTGTAGAGGTCACTGTTACAGGGGTGGGCCGCTGTAGAGGTCACTGTTAAAGGGGCGGGCCACTGTAGAGGTCTCTGTTAAAGGGGCGGGTCGCTGTAGAGGTCACTGTTAAAGGGGCTGGCCGCTGTAGAGGTCACTGTTAAAGGGGAGGGCCGCTGTAGAGGTCACTCTCGATATCTTTTAACGACACACACACACAAACAGTAAAATAAATAAATTAAATATACCCGGGCGAAGCCGGGTCCTTCAGCTAGTATATATATATATATATATATATATATATATATATATATATATAAATTACATCTTACTATACATTATTCCCTCACTAGCCAGATGAAAGCTGGAGTCCACACGTAATGGGGTGTGTAGTCCATTATTATATGTATTTGCTTATTTGCCATTATTTTTGAAAAGAAAATGAATTCTCATTAGACAACAGTCATAGCATCGCAGAAAACTAATTAGCTCCTCTTCACGGCTGTTGTACCTGTTCTGTTATTTGGAAACATAATTGTGCTATGTTGTGTTTTTTTGTGTGAAAGTGATATGGTATAGGTAAGAGTAAATTGCCTGTACATATGGTAGATTTGTGCTTGCTAAAGCTATCCTTTATGCGGGTGTGGCAATAAATTATATCTAAATAGCATACTACAAGCGAGTGCCGGTCTTGAATATTCATGTACGCCGGAGTGCTTCTCCTAGATTTGAGCACCGCCAACTATACTGGAGTGCCGACTCACTTCTGCATATGTGTAACATGTGCAGCCACCATTTTAGAAAGAAAAACCTATTAGCTACCACGAAACGCAAGGAAATTAGGATTTCTGTTTAATCAAATTTAAATTCCACTTTGGATGCTGTGATTCACTGAATACTACTTATCATCAAACAGTGACTATTTTGTAAAAACACCCTTAGACTCTAATTAATGAGCCTCTAAGTTGATGGTGAGAATAAAAGCAATGTTATGACATCACTGTTCTATATTTGACACATTTTAGCCATTATCTTTAGAAGCCTAAGAAATTGTGGTGTGTTTAACTCTGTATGAATACCATAAATATATTTGGTTTCTCAAGTGGCAGTAGCAAATGGTCAGACAACCGTGACTTATTTAGAGACGTTTCTCTAAAGCAAATTCATTTTTAACATTTCTTTTCCCTTCTTCTTTAGTGAACATGAAACACTTGCAAAATATGGGTCTGCAGCACAGAGTTTGGAAGCAATGTGCAAATGTTTTCTTCTCTGCCTCCGGTAAAGACATAAGCATCAAGATATTGATTTTTATCCTTTTGTTTTTACTCTGAGCTCACTCATTAGGGCATCTGTTTCACATCTACGTTATCTAACAAGTCATTGTCCTTCCCATCCTCCAACCATTGGCAAATATAATTAAACTCATGCCAATAACTAGATTATTTCATGTACTGTACTTTTATTCGTAAAATGTAAAATGATAAATCTATATTGCAAAAAATATATATTTTGTAGTAGATATATACAAAATAAATTAACATGGTTATAAACTATATATAATAGTTCAGTGCTCAAGACAGGATTACTAGCTGAGCAGCAGGGTGTGACTCCCAGCACCCCCGCCAATCAGCTGTTCTGTGTAGCTCCATTGGCAGAGGTCGGAGCCAGAAATACACTGTAATGTAGTGGACTACGCTCCCATTGAAATCATTGCTCTTTAATAAAAATAATTAATAAAAAAAAATAAAACAATGTCCTCAAAAAGAAAAAAGTGTTAATTTAATATGTAATGCATTTTATTGTACATACATTACACAAAATTACAAAACCTAAACATGACCATAATAACCTATATTAATTTAGCAGGTCATTTACTTTGAAATGTGAGTAGTATAGAAAAAATTCAAAAAACAATGCCAAAAAATACTTTTTTTCTAAATTTACAATGAAAAAATCTTGCCAATAATGAAAAAGGCAAATTATGTTGCCAACAACTTACTTCTTCTCTAATTGGCTGCAATGGTCACATGCTGTACCCATTTCAGTCTATCAGCAGTAGGTTGTAAAATGTAACTGCTCTGCCTGCCTCTCATCCTCCTGCATGGATTGTTCTAATAAATGTTCTGTTCAAAACTATCCAAAAGAAATACTGTTTGCAACCAATCACAGCACACTAGAAAGGTATTGAGTAATAGATGCTCCCAGAATGGGTAAAGAGCAGGTTACATTGTGCCAGTAGAAGGGTATTGAAAAGTGGACTTTGCCAGCATGAGTATTGAGCAGGTTACTTCACAGATGTAGAAGAGTATTGAGTAATGGATGGTACCAATGTGGGTGAAATGCAGGTTTCCTTTTGGCTCCTTTTTTATTAAGTAAGATTCGAGTGGGAGGTCTATCACTGTATGGAGGTCAGCGTGTGGATACACTTAGCATAATAGCTATAAAGAGCAAAAAATCTAAAACCATGTAAAAAATATAAAAAAAATAAAACCATGAAGCAACAAGCAGAAGGGGGTTCTAGAGGCCATTGTATTTTTTGCAGAATGGGCATACAGGGGGCAGTGTATAATAAACACTAAACAGTTGTGACAAACAAAGAACCAGAATGGTGGCATACCCAAGGAACAGTGACAGCATAGAGAGGTGACAGACAGGCAATAGTGGTAGTATACCCAGAGGACAAAGTGGTAGAAAATTAGGAAGAAGTGTTTTCTAGAGCCCGTTGTATTTTTTTCACACAATGAATTAAATTATGAATTATTGTACGAAAATGCAGAGAGCAAAAACAAACAGCTGGCCTTTTCAGGCATTGTTATTAGGGGAAATACACTGTATTTCAGAAACAAAATATAACCAGTAAACTTCTCCCTAGTGGTGGCTGCAAGAAGTCAGAATTTTATCTTTAAAATGTATATCCATGAAGAGGATTAGAAGCTGCACTGTGGCTGAAAAAAGATATATATATATATATATATATATATATATATATATATATATATATATATCATGTATCTTGCTGAATATATATCTATAACTGCCTGTTTTATGAAGTCATGGACTTTTGTTTTCTAAATGTGAACATTGCTACAATGAACTCTCAAAGCTTTGTACATTGTTGTTTTTTCACCTTCATTGTTTTTGCTGTTCTGGCGTCCTCAGAGATATATCTGTGGACATTGCTTTGACCTTTCAAAGAAAAGTAATATTGTTTCAGTCTATTGTGTGTTTCTTTTAGCTCCTGGTCATCAATGAGCCTCCTGATCCGAGAATGATATTTTTTGCTCTCTCTCCTAATACTGTTGCTCACCTATGCATGGTATGTCCTTTTGCAAACATGTGTTTCTAAGATTCAGGACCCTGTCATAAGTGGGTAATATCCTTTTTAGTATGACAAATGAACTAATAAAACTGACATAAAAATATTTCCTAATTATTTTGGAGAACCATTATAAATTGGAAGTTAGTGGCCCACATCTACTAATGTGATTTCAGCTATATCTTGTCATAAAATGCACCAAAATGTACCACAATTGGTACATTGCTACATAGCGAGTGAGGAACCACTGTGTCACCAACCAAATTACACTTAAAGGGGTTATTCAACCTCTATAAGGCCCCCCAAAATGCCCAGACACCTCATAATGGTTATACTTACCCTGCTCCCTGGCACATGTGTCGCTCCTGATGCCCGCACAGCTGCCACTGCACCTCTCAGTCGCATAGAACAAAACATCCAGAGACCAGGTGAGTATCAGCCAATGCAGGCTGTGAAGGGAACAAGCCACCCTAGCGTCACTCGTGTCTCAAATGTCTAAAGTGATAAATCTGAGTTTACTTTGTCTACAGGATTAGTAAATCTGCTCCAATGTTTTGCAAAATGCTCCACATATTATATGTGTGTGAATATGGCACCGTATACAAATGAGCCACATACTATTGGATACAGTCATTTATACAATATATACCCCTCACCACACCCAATCACTCCAAACTATTCCTTACTCGAATACACAGGAACAGCATGGTAACTAGCACTGGTACCTTGCAGCGCTGGGGTCCTAGGTTAGAATCCGACCAAGGACAACATCTGCATAGAGTTTATATGTTCTCCCCGTGTTTGCGTTGGTTGCCTCTGGGTACTCAGGTTTCCTCCCAGACCCCAAAGACATACTGATAGGAAACTTAGATTGTGAGCCTATTGGAGGCAGCTTGATGCTAATGACTGTAAAGGGCTGCAGAATACAGTAGTGCTATATAAGTGTGTAAAATAAATAAGAACAACATCCGCATGGGGTTTGTATGTTCTCCTCGTGTTTGTGTGGGTTTCGTCCGGGTACTCAGGTTACCTCCCTCACTGCAAAGACATACTGATAGGGCCCATTGGGGACAGTTTAATGTATGTAAAGCGCTGCGGAATATAGTAGCGCTATATAAGTTCATAAGAAAAGGGGTCAAAGGGCATTTCTCTGGCTGGCACTTCTATGCAGGCACAATTGTTGGTACTGTTATTAAGGCATGTGGTTGTTGTGAGGGCACTGTGACTGTCACTTGTATGATGACACTTCAACTTTTACTGTTAAGAGGAAGTTGTGACTTGCTCTGTTTTGTAGCATTACGACTATCACTTTGCTGTCACTGAAATTGATGTACTGTAATTGTCATATATATTATATGGCAGTAGCACAACTGACTGCGTTGGACTGTGGCTCTTATTATTTTACAATAAGATTTTTAGTTATGTGGCCCTGATTCATTAATTGTATTTTGTATGCATGTATAACTTAAAAAGCATCTGTCACCATAAACTGAACATGCTGCATGGTAGTGTTGATCATATTGACTAAAATGGGTGCTTTCTCACTGCAATTAGTATTATTGCAGAGAGAAAGGTGCAAATTAGGTGCTCAGAGCACTGCTTCACTTCTGCCTCTCCCCCTCTCAGTGAGATAGACAGGACCAGGAATCCTCACTGCTCATATGCCTGGTCCTGAAATTTTGCACAGTACTGGCACAGTACTGTCAATGGCACTGCCGAGGGCGTATGTGCATGATTTAAGGTTCAAACACTGGAGCACTTTGGGTGCCTGGCCATATCAATATCACAGAGAGCAGAAGTAGCAAGATACCATTTAGTATTATAGCAAAAGTAATACTTCAATAATGTAATTATTATCCCTGTGCTATTAAAATGTTATTATTACTGCAAGGTACTATTCAGTAATACAGCAAACCCATTTTACTGCACTAATGCTATTATTATACATGTTTTATTGAACACATGGTGTATTACTGCAAGATACTGTTCTATGTTACAGCTAACACATTTTTATGCAAAATCTTCATTATTACCATTGTAAATTGTCAATACCAGTGTGCAGTGTGTTTGTAGAAAGGGATGGACATTTAATTGCTCCTCTGTTTTTAAAATACACAAAAACACTTGAAATTTTGCTAGTACCATTTAAGAATCTGAGTACTAAGCCCATGAGTTTTCACCCATGCCTCATCATCCGAGAGTCATTATGTGGGTAATAGTGCAAACAGCAGTAGCAATATCAGACATGGCCAGTATTAGTAGTAGTAGTTATAATAGGCTATAGTTCTCCTTGGCTTCAGATCAGTGGGTGAGATTGTGGACTCGATGTCTCACTCCTCCTCTCAGTCAGCAGGATGATGTGCATGTCACATCTGAATCTCACACCATGCGTTGGAGACAGAGATCATAGCATTACTACTGCTCCTTCTCCTTGCAACCCCAGAGAAATCTTTCTGTAGCATCCTCTATGTCTGCATTGTCCCTCCTAGTGGGGCACCTTTTTTTATTCCGAAGAAGAGGCAAAAAATAAAACAACACACTATGCGATATGCTGAAGGGAGAGTCTTCCTGGTAATGACACATGAGATGCGTAAACATTTGGACTCCCATGAGGAGGTTAAGACAGAGGAGGGAGACCCTATGCATAGTTATATTGGTGGTGATCATGGCACTTATACCTACTTATATAGTGGTGGCAGTAGGGGAAGTGAAAGCGACAGTGGCACTATAGGCAAACACAAAGCAGGGAATTTAGCGCAGTTTGATAAACATTGTGGGGAGGGTAAGGACTATGATGAGGATTGTGTGTTGGCAGGACCTGGAAGTAGGATGTACATGCTGCTGAGGAGGAGAAAACATCACAGGAGAAGGGTGGTGAATGCTGCAACAATAAAAAGCACACGCAATGCACAGCCAAATCTTCCAAAAAGAACTAGTACTGCTACTATTGCCGCCACTATTACTCCTACACACCTTACCATTTTCACATCCACACTGTACTGCTGCTGTTCCCTATGAAAAGGGAGGATTTTCCAGTCTTGTTCAGCTTCAGAACAAGCTACGGTTTCTTCTGACAATTAACATTTGTTTGTATATAAATATGGCTAAAAAATTGCTCCCGTTACTGCATAATTTTTGGATGCTTGTGTAGAACATTCTACTATTTCTTATGGCATTAATGTCTGGGTATTAACAGGGAAAGGGATCTGCCCCAGTTAAGGCATAGTTTTTTGTACACTTGGTCTCAACAAGCCACTGTTTTTCTGATAACATCATGGGAGAGAAAGAGCAAAAATTTGTAAATAAAAGTTTTACGAATTAAAAAATGTAAGTCCTAGGAGACCTTGGAATGTTATTTACCCATTTTCAGATCAAATAAAAAATTTAAAAAAAATTCAACGAATCAAACACAAAATGAATTTTAAGAAATTTGCTCATCCTCAGTTTGCACCAATGCACTTTGATGGTATGTTTCATGCCTTATTTTTCTCTTTTCTCCCATAATTATAGTGTTTGTTCCCCATGATTATTCTAGTGTCGAACCTATTTGCTTTATATTGTATGTTTCTTCAGAATGACAATAAAAATGTACAATTAAGCACGGTTATGGAATATATATATATATATATATATATATATATATATATATATATATATATATATATATATATGTGTGTGGCTTACTGGAAATAATTATTTGAAATCAATTCATGTATTTTACTTCCTGTCCTGGCCCTTAACTTCCTTCTTTGTTTGGACTTTTAGAATGACTTTGAATAACTTGACTTTTTTTCTCTCAAGTCACTGCGGCCAGATAAGGAAGAGTGACTCATTTGGAGCATTGCACATTACAGTAATAAGTGCAATGTTGTTTTGTGGGCATCTTTATCTGAGCCTATCAAGAGAACAAATGAGTTGTCATGACCCAAATTCTACACCTACCATTATAATTAAGATTACCCTTCGGTTACTATCTTCCTCTCACAGCAACATTAAACTGACAATGGATTACTTATCAATATAAGAGTTTTATCTCTCTGGGATAGAAACATAGAAGATTGACGGCAGAAAAAGACCACCTGGTCCATCTAGTCTGCCCTTTTATTATCCTTTTATTGTTATCTTAGGATAGATACATGTTTATCCCAGGCATGTTTAAATTCAGTTACTGTGGATTTATCAACCACCTCTGCTGGAAGTTTGTTCCAAGCTTCTACTACTCTTTCAGTGAAATAATATTTTCTAATGTTGTTCTTGATTTTTCCCCCAACTATCCTCAGATTGTGCCCCCTTGTTCTTGTGTTCAGTTTCTTATGAATAACCCTTCCCTCCTGAACTTTATTCAGTCCTTTAACATATTTAAAGGTTTCAATCATGTCCCCCTTTCTCTTCTTTCCTCCAGACTATACATATTAAGAACTCTGAGACTTTCTTGATAAGTTCTATGCTTTAGACCTTCCACCATTTTTGTAGCTCTTCTTTGGAACCGTTCTATTTTAGCAATATCCTTTTGTAGGTGAGGTCTCCAGAATTGAACACAGTATTCCAGATGTGGTCTCACTAGATCTCTATACAGAGGGATGACAATCTCCCTCTTTCTGCTTGTTATACCTCTAGCTATGCAGCCAAGCATATGATTTGCTTTCCCTACTGCCTGGCTGCATTGGTTACTCATTTTGAGGCTGTCAGAGATGACTACCCCCAAATCCTTCTCTTCTGAGGTCTTTGTTAGCACAGAACTGCCTATACGATACTCAGATAGAGGGTTTCTTCTCCCCAAGTGCATTATTTTACATTTGGAAACATTGAACTGCAGTTTCCATTGTTTCGACCACTTATCTAATAAAGATAAATCATTCTCCATATTACCGACACCTCCTGGAACATCAACCCTATTACACACTTTTGTGTCATCAGCAAACAAGAAAACCTTCCCTACCAAGCCGTCCCTTATGTCACTAACAAACATGTTAAACAGAACAGGACCCAGAACAGATTCTTGTGTCACCCCACTTGTAACCAGCCTCTGCTCAGAATACACTCCATTAACAACAACCCTCTGGTATCTGTCCTTCAGCCAACTGCAGATCCACTGAACTATCCAGGGGTTAAGTCCAATTTTTGATAACTTCTCTATCAGCTCTTTATGGGGAACCATATCGAAGGCTTTACTGAAATCCAGGTAGGCGATATCCACAGCACCACCTTCATCCAGCACTTTAGTTACATAGTCAAAGAAATCAATTAGATTAGTCTGACATGATTGGCCCTTAGTAAAGCCAAGTTGTTTGTTGTTAGGTGGTCAATTATCTTCTTTTTTAGAAGAGTCTCCATCATTTTTACCACTACAGATGTCAATCTGACTGGCCTATAGTTACTAGCTTCTTCTCTACTACCCTTCTTGTGAATGGGTGCAACATTGGCCATTTTCCAATCATCAGGAACATCTCCTGTAAGAAGGGACTGATTATACAGATCAGTCAGGGGGCCAACAATCACAGATCAGAGTTCTTTAAGAACTCTGGGGTGGATGCCATCCGGACCCATTGCCTATAGAAAGACATATATTTCATTTTCAATGTACACTACTACATAAATAAAAAAAAAAACCAGCCAACAATTCTAAAAAAACATGATTCTTATGAATATTGAGCATAAAAAAGAATAATTCTGATGTAGGTGTGCCTATGAGACTAAATACTTTAGGAAAATTCAAGAAGTTTTACTTTAGGGTAAAATGCATTAACATTTTCAGGTACATATCTTATAGATTTAGATAAATGTAGCAAAACAGCAGCTGAACTTATTTCATTTTCCAGATTTTGTTCTTGTAAATGAGTGTTCATCTTTTTTCTTATTCGTCTGTAATGTAATAATTAAAAAAAGAAAAGAAAATCTATTAACCTGTCAAGTATATCAAGTACCACCCAATCAAAATGTGTATTTTTGGGGAAAAATGACTTATTTTTGGTAACAAGAAAGTAAACATATACCAGAATACTTTCATTCTTCATATCCCTACACACTTTACAACTGATACGGTTCACTGTGTTTGGGAATAGTGCCTAAGGCATCCACAAATAATAATCTGCTTTATTCTCCCTTGCTCATTGAAGTGTAAAGTGAGGTGAACAGATGAGGTTGAAATCCGTACATGTGCTGGCAGGTTTCTTTTTTTGTAGAGGCTAATTTAATTTTCAGCGAATGAAATGGCTTATTGAGTAACACATTTTCCAAATAAGCATTCATGATGTAGAATGATACTGCTCTAAACAGGAGAATTATTGGTCAGCTGAGTGTTGCTTCCTTTTTTCCAGGAATAATAGCACTGCTAAGTATTTCTTAAAGATGCTTAGTCATGCAGTGCCGTTATGTCAAAAGCAATCCAGTGACTCTTTAGGAAACGTGCATAGAAGGGGGGGATTCCGAGTCTGGAAAATGACTTTTCTGAAGCCAGCCATAGATATACAGATTATATTCCCATGTAATGAAGGTCCCACAACTTTTTCAACATCCATAAACCTTCATTCGACAATATCCAATATGTCCAGTTTTTTTTTGTGTGTGTGTTAACCGTGACATTGACGATAGCAGGAAATAAAACTATTTATCACTTATGGTGATTGTAACAAAATATACAAGTATTACATACAGTATATGAGGCAATTGCACAGTTATCTTTACTACAGTATGTCTACAGTACTTCATTGCTGGTTTTTGTGCCCAAGATTGGGGCACATCTGTAAAAACCCTTTAGTCCATCACAATTCTATGTACTGTACCTTTTCTTAAAGTTGTGATAACTGTTGCAAAATAATTTTATTTTTATTTAATTTAATTTAATTTTATTTGCTTAATTACTTTTACTTTCATAGAACAGTGGAGAGAGAGAGGGGGGCAGGGGCTGAAAAAATAATTTAAAAAAATGTTAAATAATGCTTTTTGGTATATTATTTTTGGTACATTATTTTGAAACATAGTGAGACATTTTCTAATCGTTCTATGACATTTTTGTGGCGTTAATAGGTGGTAAATATTTTTCCAAGCCATTTGTACGGTAAAATTTGCAACTTTCCCCAACTCATGGCACTTATACAAAGAGGCCAGAAAAGGCGGTGGGGCATGGGCAGTGAGGCAATCAGGCAGAAAAGCCTGGCACATTTACCATTTTGTATGTCAGTTTTTGGCATGGAAAATGGCTTAAATCTATGCCAGCAAAGTGTTATGCCTGTGGCATGGCCTGCTGGATAAAGCGCCTTATAGTTGTTGTTTTTTTTTATTCACAGTATATTTTACACAATGTTTCTAAAACTTTACTTTCGTTGTGTTAGAACTTGCTTTTTTTCTCATTTTAACTTTTAAATGGATTCTAAGAGTCAAATACATCAAAACTAAATCAAACCTTAGTTTGAGTTGAGATTATTGTACTGTAAGTACATGTTAGCTTCATATTTAGAAGGTTTACATACTAAGTGCATATTAGTCTAATCGCATTTGTTTGCAAACACATAGATATATTTGATGGACCTTAATAAGTTTAGTTTTCTCTCTGTTGCTGGCTGAATTCTCTGTGGATTTTTTTAAAGAGCTGCTTTCTCTATCATACATACATGTGGAGCTGCAAACTCTGGGCCAAGTGGGTGTTGCCTGTGAAGCATACTCAATTTTTCTAAAGGAATACCCAGATTTTTAATATTGATGGCCTATCCTTTGGTTCAACTCTTGGTATCCCCGTCAATCAGCAGTTTAGTAACCACTGCATTCATGTAAGTGTAGCAGTATCTTTATTGTTTACATTGCACTGTACTTTTATTTGTAGCTGTGCTGGGTATTGTATGGGTCTTGTCCCATTCACTATGTCCCACAAAGATAGGATAGAGGACTATGCATGCACCCATTTAACTGTGGCTATGCTTCCGGGAATGTGCTTTATCAATCTTGAAAATTTAGCTTGATTTTCCTTGCATATCTGGGGTTTTAAATGAAAAAAAGTAAATTATATCATATCTGGAAATTTCATTTAGTGTCTAAATTATTTGTCTTATTGCACTGAGATTAACTTGGGCATGTCTTATGCAGCATAACATCATAGTGAATATAATATATGAAGGAACTGTGTCTTATCTATAATGACTATGCTCATTCTAAAAGTTGATATACGTCTGATTTTTATGTAAATAATGTATAACAGACAAATGATTTGGATATGAATGATATAAAAATGGAAAAAGAAGCAAATAGATATCATAAGTGACATCTCTTTCTCTCTTATATATTCTCTCATACTCCTCATATTTTAAGGTCTTCTCCTCTTTCCATGTGCATATATCTAAAGTTTGTTGTAAATGACATGCTATATTCAAATCTGTATGGTAATTATACATTCAAGGTGACGAATGGTCCCTGTGGTCTTTATTTTATGTGGTTACAATAAAGCAAACAAGGAAATTAGACAAAGAGAACAAAATGGCCTTGAACAACGCTCGAGGCGATCAGATGATGCATGTATTATTCATGGATTACAAAGCATTCAACTTGGATTTTACTGGAAATTTTGAGCTTAAAACTAAACCACCACTTGCTGTTGGCTACTGAGCAGGTTGTTGGGCTTTTGGGTCATGTAGGTTTATTTGTTAACTGATTAAAATTGCATATTTATAGAGAATACATAATAATCAGAAATATATCTTGGCTACTGAGCAGGTTGTTGGGCTATTGGGTCATGTAGGTTTATTTGTTAACTGATTAAAATTGCATATTTATAGAGAATACATAATAATCAGAAATATATCTTCAGCAAGTTTTATGAATAAATTCAGAATACCGAACATATAGCTAGACTTACTCAATGTATGTTAGCCAGAGATGCCACAAAAGTAACATTAGTCGCGTTAGTCATAGGGCATCCAAGTCTTTTTCTAATAGCATGGGCACAACTACCAGGGTGGCAGGCCTAGCAGCTTCAATGAGGTCCAGTAGCCATTGGTGGGGGGGGGGGCATCTCAACTCAAAGGTCAGATACTTTAATGTTCTGAACTTGCTTACTGTTGAAAATGGCCATTATGGATGGGGGTCCCATTCTACATTTAGCTATTAGGCTTCCTGGTAACTTGACCTACTTATTTATAAATTCTCAAGATCATTAGTGAATCAAGCTAGGGTTCAAGCTCAATACTAAGAGCAGACATATAATATGTGCAGACTGTAGGCATCGGATCCAACTATCTGAAGATCCTAGTGGTAGTTTGAATGTAAGTACTAACTAGCCTGTGTTCAAATCAAGCTTTTGTTTTATCTTCGACAAATCTTTATACTGTATGCTTACTTATGATTTTCATTCCACCAAAGAAATAGGTGAGGATTTTGTAATGAGTCTATAGCATAGTGATGAATAATCAATACTTTAGTCTTTGCCAAATGGCTGTTGGAAAGCAAAGGGGCCCACATACAACTCTGCAGAGGGGTCCATGGGTATGTTTACCTGTAGCCAACATCTATTTGACGTTTATTATAGGACATCCCCTTGCTTAGTTACTTAACTATTATTTTGTATGAAATGCACATCCCTATAACCTTAATTAAATCACCATTTTGGGGGTTACATCATTTTCTTGCAGTTACAAAAAAATACTGTGGGTCATTCATTAAAGATTGTGAAAAGAGTACAATATAATGTGAAACACCACTCACTCTGTCAAACAGCTTAGGTGATCTGGTCACTATTTGGGAAGCTGATGACTCCAGTCTGTCTCTCGTATGGTACTGTTTTGCCCATCTGGATTTTGATCTCGGCTAGTCTTCTAACCACTCTCTGTCTCTCATTTGGTACTGCATAGTTTGTCTGGTTATAACCAATGTACATATGACTCTAGTATTGTGTTTGTCAGTCTTTGTTGTTTGTCCATCTCTGCACTTAAATAGCGTAATTAGCCTCTTCTCCAAAAAAACAAAAGTAAGAAACTTTAATTTGTATATATTTTCCCCCAGAAACCCTGATCAGTATTGCCTAGCCTACAATACTCATCATGCATATTACATGCTTTCCATAATGAGAAAGGACTCCCCAGATGCTTATAAATGACGCTCAGCTAGTGAAACCAATTTTCCCTGATCTGCTTTGATAAAGGATAGTCACTAGTGATGAGTGAATCGAAGCGGCAATATTCGTGATTCGCACGAATATTGCCCGCTTCGGCTCGGCTTGGCATTCCCGAGGCAGCGCGGACTCGTGATTATTCGTGCGTCACTGCAAGTTTGAAATGCCCGTTTTTTTCAGCCAATCAGCATCAAAGGGAAGCCTGTGGGAACGCCTGCTGTGATGTAACAGCCCCTATACCTCCCCAGCAGTGATTGGCTGGCAGTGACATGTGACCTAAATTTACATAAGGTAGGGACCTGCAGCATCAGCCTCATTGAGCTTTGGGAAGGAGAAGAGACAGACAGTGTTAGCTAGTGTAGTATAGTGTTGCACGATATATCGAAAACTCGGTACGGTTTCGGTACCTAGTGCGGTACCGAAGCTCGATACCGAGTTTTCTTGCCGTCCGA
The DNA here is from genome assembly GCA_900303285.1 of Rhinella marina. NCBI lineage: Eukaryota > Metazoa > Chordata > Amphibia > Anura > Bufonidae > Rhinella > Rhinella marina. The sequence goes on from ONZH01007156.1 coordinate 38,353, forward strand.
TACATAGAACATGGCGCGCGCATCACTTTAATGAGGTTGCCATGTTCTAATATCTGCCGCGCTGCCAGGGCCGGATTATAATTGGAGCACCTGGAGCTACTGCTCCAGGCCCCCGCTCCAATGATTTCATGGGGTCCCCCCCTTTTTTCCTTCGCCATCCAGATACAACCAGCAGCGGCAGCCTGGCACTACCAGGGTGGGAAGGGACACGGTTATTGGCCCTTCCCAGCCTAATGGTACCAGCCTGCAGCCGCCCCAGAGCCACACCCTCAATTTAGAAGGTCCAGTCCTGCGGGTACTCGGCTCTTCCCGGCACCCCTGGTGACGGTGGGTGCCGAGGTAATAGATGTTGGGGTTAGTGCTGGCCTGCCATACCGGCAAGCACTAAGCCCAGTATTAGTAATCAGGGCCGTCAGTAGATAGCCGTGATTACTAAAACTGTAGCATTGTAAAAAAAAATACACACACACAAGTATAAAACATTTTATTGAGATAAACACTCCCCCTGACCTCTGTTTGACCATTTTATTAAAAAAAAAGCTGGTCCGACGTAGTCCACCGAATCCGACGTAGTCCTCTGCATTCACGACCCTGAAAAATAAAAAACAAACACACAAACACAGACCACTTACCTCTTCCTGCACTGGGATAATACACACAGCGATGTCACTGTACAGGGATAATAAACACAGTGATGTCACAGTACAGGGATAATAAACACAGTGATGTCACAGTACAGGGATAATAAACACAACGATGTCACTATACAGGGATAACAAACACAGTGATGTCACAGTACAGAGATAATAAACACAGTAATGTCACCGTACAGGGATAATAAACACAGTGATGTCACTGTACAGAGATAATAAACACAGTGATGTCACAGTACAGAGATAATAAACACAGTGATGTCACCGTACAGGGATAATAAACACAGTGATGTCAAAGTCTTGCGAATTGGGGCAGGGAATGTTCTGGGGTAGCACATCAGAGAAGGGGTGACTATGGGGTTCCAGGGAGTACGTGACCACATGCAATCTCCATCCAAAAAGTCATACTGAGGCTCATCACAATGCTTTACACTGCAATCTTATTGAAAGGCAGACAATCAGGGGTTCACCGCCAGGTTGTCAGGCAGCATTTTTAAGTGGGTCACCATTACCGTGTCCCTGAATATTGCCTTGGGGTCATCACCAGACTATTGGCCAGATTTAGAAAAAATGGTGCAATTAGGGAGCCTCAGAGGCATCCCTACATGCTGCCCCTGGTGTTTCCTATCCATTTCCAAGGTGTTTCCATCTTTTTCTAAGGTTTTCACATGTTGGGGCAAACTTGACTGTGCAGAACCTTTGGCCCCTGCAAAAATATTCGGGTCTCCTATAGATTTTAATGGGATTCGTGATTCGGCTCGAACCCACGAATCCCGCTGAAAATTTGGGCCGAATTCTGAATCCCCGAATATTTTAGGATTTGATCAACTCTAATAGTCACCTAGAAAGAGCTATTTAGATGAGGTTCCAACTTAACTATTAACCAAGTTGTGCTTTATGCCCTATTTGGAAGGTTAGAAGGTTGAAGTGTTGACTTTGTATAGCAACATTATATCTGGTGGTGTGAGGTGGTTAGTATACCAGAGATAAGCAAATCAATTTTACCGATTTGGAATTCATCCTACATTTCATGTGATTTATTTCAGAAAAAGAAGCCCATGAGTAATACTCAAACAGCATGTAAGCCAGTTCTTCCAAAAGAACAAGGGTTTTGGGTTTCCCAACATGACACTTCTCTGCATGAGACATGCACACACTATATATATATATATATATATCTATACAGTACAGACTAAAAGTTTGGACACACCTTCTCATTCAAAGAGTTTTCTGTATTTTCATGACTATGAAAATTGTAGATTCACACTGAAGGCATCAAAACTATGAATTAACACATGTGGAATTATATACTTAACAAAAAAGTGTGAAACAACTGAAAATATGTCTTATATTCTAGGTTCTTCAAAGTAGCCACCTTTTGCTTTGATTACTGCTTTGCACACTCTTGACATTCTCTTGATGAGCTTCAAGAGGTAGTTACATGAAATGGTATTCCAACAGTCTTGAAGTAGAGATGAGCGAGCACTAAAATGCTCGGGTGCTCGTTATTCGAGTCGAATTTTTCCCAATGCTCGGGTGCTCGTTTCGAATAACGAACCCCATTGAAGTCAATGGGAGACTCGAGCATTTTTTGCAGGGGACCAAAGCTCTGCACAGGGAAGGTTGCATGAAAACCTGGAAACCTCATAAAATGATGGAAACACCACAGAAATGGACAGGAAATAGCAGGGGCAGCATGCATGGATGCCTCTGAGGCTGCCTAATCGTACCATTACGCCAAATTCTGGGCAACAGGTGGTGACCCTCAAGACAATTGTGCTGACCCAGACCAAGATGGGCAAGGCACATGCCCATCACATCTTAGTAAAGCACCCAACTAGGTGCAACGAATGGTCCATCACTGCCTGCAGGTGACACCACTGCCCATGCTGGCACTGCTGTCCTGTCCCCTGCCCCAGGGCGCAGGCATAAGCATCTCCCTCCCCGCACCAACCCAGTAGTCCACAGCGTACACAAAGTTCTCCCAGCACAGTGCCCAGCTCTCCCCATCCCAGACGGGCAAACACGCACCCACCACCCACCCACCCTGTCCACGGCAAACACAAAGACGTCTAAGCACAGAAGCACAGTGCCCAGCTTTCCTAAATCCAGACGGGTTAAGACGCACACTGCACCCACCTATTAGTCTCCACACGTGGGTTGGTGCAGAGCCTTATAGTACCCCTCAAGACAATGTTTGTGTGCCAGGGCCTGGTAGTAACCCTCCTTGAAGTTGTGGGGGAGAGGCCGCCGGTGACCCTCTAGACAATTTTGGCCAACAGTGTAGTGACGAGCCTCTAAAAAATTGTGGGTGAAAGCCTGGAGGTGACCCTCAGAAACAAATGGTTTAAAAAAGCATGGTGGTGCACCCCTGAATGACAGTCTGTGACTGAGATTGCAGGTGAACCCGCTAAAATTGTAGTCTAGCACACCTTGGTGATGAACCCCTAAATTACAAAGTTTGACTGAGATTGCAGTTTACAGCATGGGGGTGCACCCCAGGATGACTTGTTAAGACTGAGATTGCAGTTTACAGCATGGCGGTGAACCCCAGAGTGGCTTGGTTAGACTAAGATAGCAGCTGAACCACCCAAAAATTTAGCATGGCGGTGACTACAGTCCAGTGAACAATTCTGTGGTGTGCGGTACAGTAGCCGCAGTCTAGAAAATATGTTTTTTCTCTCACTTATATATACTACAGTCCAGTGAAAAATTGTGTGTTGTGCGGTACACTAGCAGCAGTCTAGAGAATACGTTTTTTTTCTCTCAGATACATATACTACAGTCCATTGAACAATTGTGTGATGTGCGGTACATTAGCCGCAGTCTAGAGAATATGTGTTTTCTCTCAGATCCATTTAATACAGTCCAGTGAAAAATTGTGTGGTGTGCGGTACACTAGCCGCAGTCTAGAGAATACGTTTTTTCTCTCATATCCATTTAATACAGACCAGTAAAAAATTCTGAGTTGTGCGGTACACTAGCAGCAGTCTAGAGAATACGTTTTTTCTCTCAGATACATTTAATACAGTCCAGTGAAAAATTGTTGTGTTGTGCGGTACACTAGCCGCCAGTCTAGAGAATAAGTTTTTTCTCTCAGATACATATACTACAGTCCATGAACAATTGTGTGGTGGTGCGGTACATTAGCCGCAGTCTAGAGAATAACGTTTTTTCTCTCATATCCATTTAATACAGACCAGTAAAAAATTCTGAGTTGTGCGGTACACTAGCAGCAGTGTAGAGAATACGTTTTTTTCTCTCAGATACATTTAATACAGTCCAGTGAAAAATTGTGTGTTGTGCGGTACACTAGCCGCAGTCTAGAGAATAAGTTTTTTCTCTCAGATATATTTAATACAGTCCAGTGAAAAATTGTGTGGTATGCGGTACACTAGCCGCAGTCTAAAGAATACGTTTTGTTTTTTTTAAATTATATATACTACAGTCCAGTGAAAAATTGTGTGGTGTGCGGTACACTAGCCGCAGTCTAGAGAATACGTTTTTGACCTCAGATAGTAATTCTACAGTCTACTGAAAACGGTTTTGGCCTCAGATATTAATTCTACAATTTAGTGAATACACAAAATGTTGAACCCAAGGGCTAAGGGTCGAGGACGTGGGCGTCCAAGTGGAGTAGGGGGGCAGAGGCCGTGGTCCTGGGCAGGGTGACACAGTACCTGCTGATGAGGGAGCAGTGGAACGCCGCAGAGGTTCGCTCCCTAGCTTCATCTCGCAACTTACAGGGTCACGTGGGTACAGCACTATTGAAACCACAACAGTGCGAACAGGTGATGATGTGGATAGCGGATAATGTGTCCAGTAATTTATCCACCACCCAGTCTTCCACGCAGTCCACCCACGCTAGCCAAGGGAGTAGACCTCTGGCTCCTCCAGCTCAACCTCATTCCCCCCAGCCTGGCCCCCCCATGGAAAATATGGATTCAGATCCAGCATACTCCCAGGAACTCTTTTAAGGACCCTTCCCAGAGTCACAAACCACTGCTCAGAAGCAACTGGAGCAGTTGCTGTCCCGATGTCCAAAATTTCAAACTTTCGCAGTCTGTCGGTGATGAGAGTGTGGACTTAGAGCAAGTAGTGTGTCAAGAGGTGTCGGATGATGATGATGATGAGACACGGTTGTCAGACAGTGACGTTGTTGTCAGGGCAGTAAGTCCGAGGGGGGAGCAGAGTGAGGAATCGGAGGAAGAGCTGGTGGATGATGAGGTGACTGACCCAAGCTGGGTGGGTAAGCCTAGTCAAGACAGTTCTTCTGAGGGGAATGCAAGTGCAGCACCAGAACAGGTTGGAGTAGGCAGTTGGGTGGCCAGAGGGAGAAGCAGGGCCAGAGCAAGTAGATCAGCAACTGTTTCACAGAGTGAAGCATCCGTGCCGAGGCCTAGATGTTCTCAAGTCTGGAGGTTCTTTAAAGAAAGTGAGGATGACCGACGGATTATGGTGTGCAACCTGTGCCACACCAGGATCAGCAGGGGAGCCACCACTACCAGCCTAACCACTACCAGCATGCGCAGGCATTTGAGTGCTAAACACACGACTCAATGGAACCAAGGCCGTTCACCTCCTGCAGGTCACACCACTGCTCCTTCCCCTGTGTCACATGCTGGCTCTGCGAATCAACCCCCTGCCCAGGACCCCAGCACGAGCGCCTCCACACCCTCCACCAATGTGTCCCAGCGCAGCGTTCAGCTGTCTTTGAATCAGACATTGGAGAGCAAGTACAAATACAATTCCACCCAGCCAAATGCACAAGCCCTAAACGTCCACATCTCCAAACTGCTGAGCCTGGAGATGCTGCGCTATAGACTGGTAGAGACTGAGGCTTTCCGCAACTTGATGGCGTTGGCCGTTACTCGGTACTTCCCCAGCCGCCACTATTTTTCCCAATGTGCCGTCTCAGCCCTAAACCAGCACTTGTCAGAGAACATCATCCGTGCCCTGACCAACGCGGTTACTGAGAAGGTCCACCTAACCTTGGACACATGGACAAGTGCTGGCGGGCAGGGACACTATATCTCCCTGACAACACATTGGGTTAACTTGGTGGAGGCTGGGACCGAGTCTGACCCTGGGGCCGCTCTTGTCACAGGAGATGGGGGAAGAAGATACATTGCTTAATAGCCAGAGCATCCTCAGGTCTGTTTCTCAACACGTATTGGAGGAGGGGGAGGAGGATGAGGAGGAGAATGTTGGCGAGACTGAAGAGGGTACCAATGCTCATTCCTTCTTATCTGTTAAGCGCGTATGGGCTGAAGAGGAGGAGTTGGAGGAGGAGGAAATGGAGAGTCAGCCTATTGAGGAGAGGGAATTTTTGCGTGTTGGGACTCTGGCGCATATGGCTGACTTCATGTTAGGCTGCCTTTCCCGTGACCCTCGCGTTAGAAGCATTTTTGCCAACACCGATTACTGGGTGTTCACCCTCCTGGACCCCCGGTACAAGCAGAACTTTTCCACTCTTATTCCTGTAGAGAAAAGGAGTATGAGAGTAAATCAATATCAACAGGCCCTGGTGCACAAGCTGAAACTATCCTTCCCATCTGACACCGCTAGCAGCAGAGGACGTAGTTCTGTGGGCCAACTAGCGGGGGAGAGGAGAGGAGCAGGCAGCTTGTCAAGCACTGGCAGGGGAAAACTCTCCAAGGCCTTTGCCAGTTTTAAGTTACCCCAGCAAGACTATGTCACCCGTCCCCAGTCTAGGCAGAGTAGGGGGGAGCTGTTCAGAAAGATGGTGAGGGAGTACCTAGATGACCATACCAACGTCCTGCGTGATCACTATGCTCCATACAACTACTGGCTTGCAAAGCTGGACACGTGGCCTGAACTGGCACTGTATGCATTGGAGGTGCTGACCTGCCCTGCCGCTAGCATGTTGTCAGAGCGGGTCTTCAGTGCAGCTGGAGGCATCATCACTGATAAGCATACATGCCTGTCAACTGACAGCGCTGACAGGTTGACACTTATTAAAATGAATAAAGCCTGGATTTCACCGGAATTCAAATCTCCACCGGGGGAAAGCAGCTCAACATGAAGATTCTTTATGTAGCCTCTCCTCTCCTCCTCCTCCTCCTCTTTCTCTTTGCAAACAAACGCTGAGCCAACAGGCAATTTTTCTGAGGGCCAACTGGCGCTCTTTACAAACAATGTTTATGAAGGGCCACCTACAGGCCCTCTCTCCGATAAATTTTTTAGGAGCATCAACTACAGACACTCAAAAACAATTTTTCAGGAGGGTCAACTACAGACACTCAAAAACAATTTTTCGAGAGGGTCAACTACAGACACTCAAAAAAAATTTTCTGGAGGGTCAACTTCAGAAACTCCAAAAAAAAAATTTGGGAGGCTCACCTACAGCAATTTGACTGCAATCTCAGTCTGACCAAGGCATTGGTGGTATCACCGCCATGCTGTGTCAGGGTAAATTTTTGGGTGGTTCACCTGCTAACTCAGTCCAACTTGGTCACTCTGTTGTCACCACCATGCTGTGTCAGGGTAAATTTTTGGGTGGTTCACCGGCTACCTCAAGTAACTTGGTCAATTGGGGGTGTCACCGCCAAGCTGTGTCAGGGTAAAATTTTATGTGCTTCACCTGCTACCTCAGTCTAACTTGGTCACTCTGTTGTCACCACCATGCTGTGTCAGGTTAAATTTTTGGGTGGTTCACCAGCTACCTCAAGTAACTTGGTCAATTGGGGGTGTCACCACCATGCTGTGTCAGGGTAAATTTTTGGGTGGTTCACCAGCTACCTCAAGTAACTTGGTCAATTGGGGGTGTCACCGCCATGCTTTGTCAGGGGAAAATTTTATGTGGTTCACCGGCTACCTCAGTCTAACTTGGTCACTCTGTTGTCACCGCCATGTTGTGTCAGGGTAAATTTTTGGATGGTTCACCTGCTACCTCAGTCTAACTTGGTCACTCTGCTGTCACCACCATGCTGTGTCAGGGTAAATTTTTGGGTGGTTCACCGGCTACCTCAAGTAACTTGGTCAATTGGGGGTGTCACCGCCATGCTGTGTCAGGGTACAATTTTTTGTGTTTCACCTGCTACCTCAGTCTAACTTGGTCACTCTGTTGTCACTGCCATGCTTTGTCAGGGTAAATTTTTGGGTGTTTCACAGGCTACCTCAAGTAACTTGGTCAATTGGGGGTGTCACCGACATGCTGTGTCAGGGTAAAATTTTATGTGCTTCACCTGCAACCTAAGTCTAACTTGGTCACTCTGTTGTCACCGCCATGCTGTGTCAGGGTAAATTTAACTGAGAGAAAAAACTTACTGTTTAGACTGAGGCTACTGTACAGCACACTACAGAATTGCTCACTGCACTGTAGTATTTATAACTGAGAGAAAAAACATACTCTTTAGACTGCGGCTAATATACAGCACACTACAGAATTGTTCACTGCACTGTTGTATATACAACTGAGAGAAAAAACTTACTGTTTAGAATGCAGCTACTATACAGCACACTACAGAATCATTCACTGCACTGTAGTATATATAACTGAGAGAAAAAACGTACTGTTTAGAATGTGGCTACAGTACAGCACACTACAGAATTGTTCACTGCACTGTAGTATATATAACTGAGAGAAAAAACATAGTCTTTAGACTGCAGCTATTGCACCGCACACCACTCAATTTTTTACTGGACTGTTGTATACATAACTGAGAGAAAAAACGTATTTTCTAGACTGCGGCTACTGTACTGCACACGACAGAATTTTTCACTGCACTGTAGTATTTATAACTGAGAGAAAAAGCGTAGTCTTTAGACTGCGACTATTGTACCGCACACCACTCAATTTTTCACTGGGCTGTAGTATATATAACTGAGAAAAAAAACTTATTTTATAGACTGCGGCTACTGTATCGGACATGACAGAATTTTTCACTGCACTTTAGTATTTATAACTGAGAGAAAAAATGTAGTCTTTAGACTGCGGCTATTGTACCGCACAATACTCAATTTTTCACTGGACTGTAGTATAGATAACTGAGAGAAAAAACGTATTTTATAGACTATGGCTACTGTACCGCACACGACAGAATTTTCACTGCACTGTAGTATATATAACTGAGAGAAAAAACGTAGTCTTTAAACTGTGGCTATTGTACCACACGCCACTCAATTTTTTACTGCACTCTAGTATATAAAAATGAGAGAAAAAACGTATTTTCTAGACTGTGGCTACTGTACAGCACACTACAGAATTTTTCACTGCACTGTAGTATGTATAACTGAGAGAAAAAAACGTAGTCTTTAGACTGCGGCTATTATACCGCACACCACTAAATTTCTCACTGGGCTGTAATATACATAACTGAGAGAAAAAACTTATTTTCTAGACTTTGGCTACTGTATCGCACACAACAGAATTTTTTACTTCACTGTAGTTTATATAACTGAGAGAAAAACGTAGTCTTTAGACTATGGCTATTGTACCGCACACCACTCAATTTTTCACTGGACTGCAGTATATATAACTGAGAGAAAAAATGTATTTTCTAGACTGCGGCTACTGTACCGCACACGACAGAATTTTTCATTGCACTGCTGTATATATAACTGAGAGAAAAAATGTAGTATTTAGACTTTGGCTATTGTACCGCACACTACACAATTGTTCACTGCACTGTAGTATATATAAATGAGAGAAAAAACATAGTCTTTAGACTGTGGCTACTTTACCGCACACCACTCAATTTTTCACTGGACTGTAGTATATATACAGATGTGTCCA